>VWZN01014837.1:0-40831 GCA_013396955.1 Regulus satrapa
CAATTTTACTTTTAACATTACCAAGGTGTATCTTGCAAAGCCTGAGAAGCACACCATCCCCTCCCTTAACAGTCTTTCAAAGGCAGTCTCTGCGAGAGATGCAGAGGCAGCAGCACAGTTGTAAATATTATCTTCCTGAAGGAAAGTGTCTTTCCTGAGACCCCATAAATGGCAGCTGCCAAGCTGTGGCCAGGGAACTCACCTTGGGACTTCCACAGCTGTTGCCTTTTAGCTAGCAGAAGCTGTAGTGTTGGTGTGGGGATTTTGTTGATTTACATTGACATTGCATGATGGTTGCATTAGTTGAAATTAAATATTTTCAGAAAGTCTTTAAATTGATGTAATAATTATAAGTAGTTTTCTACTTGGGAGGTGTTTGTTTGTTGAACATATTCATTTTTATATACATACAACACATATATACAAGCAAATGAGCTAATCAGAGAAACCTCTGAGATGAGCTCAGTTTCCAGGTTAGGAAAAGCTTTTAAGCAGTACAGAGCTTCTCAAAGCTAGAACAAGTATCTTGAGCCAGTCTATGGCCTTGTAGGACCTAAATTGAATTTGATTGAATTTGAGCTACCTCAGCCTTCTGCTTAGACTGTTTCTCAAATTGGAGAAATTGTGCTAGAACAGTGAAGAGATTTATTATCCCTTCAGTTCTTCCATCTAATGAATTTTGGCCTAATTGTATCCCCCAGACTCAAAAGAATTTAAAAAAAAAAAATTAAGTGGAATAATAATACAATATTAGAGTAATAATACAATGTTAGAGAAGTGTAGCTTTCTTATTTTGTGGTTTGTATGGAGGGGTTTTTTAAGTGAGTGAGAAGGGGGTAGCTTTATGTAAACATTTAAAACATAATGTAGATTTTCCTGATTGTTGTGGGTATCACTGTACTGCATTCTGTTAGTCGTGCATTCTGACTACCAGAGTAGTTAGGCTCACCTGTTTTGCCTTGAAATGAACTGACTTGATGCATTGTTGATGTCATGACTTCACAGATTTCTACATCTTTATTAGACCTTGTATATCAATTTGTAATGTATTCACTGCTATTGCTCTTCATATTCCTATGATACCACTCATGTATCAGTGAAGTAATTAGATAAAACCTCCACTGATTAATTATTGGTATGTTGATTTGATCTAGAGAATTCTGACAAATATTTAATGTGTTAATAGCATGTTCCTGTTCAATCTCTGAAAAATGAGAAGCTTCTCAAATAATATTTGTTTAAGTTTTTGTAACACAACACAGCACAGATACTGAAGCTTGCTGAGCTACTTTCAGACAGCACAAGATAATTGCATACAGCTGCAAGTTAGCAGCTAACACACTACTCCACCTGGGTATCTATCCCTCTGCTTATAGTGTAGATATTAATAAAGCAGAAAATATTAAATAAATTTTCTCTCTTTTAGATCTCTAAGTTGATAAGTTCTTAGTGTCCTGTTAAGCAAAAGCACTTTAAATTGATGAATTAGGAGTAATGAAACAAAAAATTATCTAGTAATGATGTAATCAGTGCCATCTACGCTGTTTTACAAGAAGATACTCTTCTTGATGTAGATAAAATGTTCTGTCATTATTCTTTTGGCAAGTCTTGCCTCAAAGAGTCAGCTATGTTTTGTAATACAGGAAGTTGTATTTTCCCAATAACTCAAATACCACAGCTTTCCTGTTGCCTAGCTTACAGTTTGAGTTCATGAGCTCCTGTTCTTTATCACAAAGCTTTAATTTACAGTTCTAACATGACCAATGCCAGTAAAATGTTCTAGTATAATATCTGGCAATAAGTAAAACCTGTCAAAATATTGTCAAAAAGAACAGTGCTTAACAAAAGACATATGCCTCATAAATAATATGTCCTGACAACTGACAGCACTAGTAACATATTTGAAGGAAAATTCCGAAAAAAGTAATAAACCATAAGGAGCTAATGGCTTATTTTTGCTAGAAATCTGTCATAGACTTTTCCTGCCACAATATTATTGCATTAATGATAAAGCAAAAGGATTTGCACTGTGATTTTTCTAGCATATTATAGAAATTTCAATTAGGAAATATAATTTAAAATTATTTTTTATAAAGAGCAAGTCTGTCATTCTGTCATTAATCCCTTCCCATATGAGTTTTTCAATAATATTAGTCCTCTGTCTTAACCCCAGAAATGGCTCATTGTTTTCCAAAAATATATGATGCACTTGTGCAAAAGGCACATTTAGCTACATTTGTTCAAATCATAAAACATAACATTTTGGAAGAAACATGTTCTGATAGTTTTAAAATGACAGGTTAATGAATTTGAAACTAGTTGTGTGTTTCACTTGAACTAACAAACTAAACTTTGGTATCTCTTGATTCTAGTGTGGGGATTGGGGAGGTGTGGTTTTTTTTTTTGTTTGATATTTTTTTAAAAATGAATATGCTGGAAATATTTGTAGTAAATGGGCATATTTGCTCTAATGCAGCATATGATGATGCTTTATAAAAATTGCAACACTAGCATGGAAGAACCACACCACCTTCATCCCCCTGAAAAAAGCCACCCAAATGCCTACAATCCTGTCTCCACAAAGCAAAATACAAAGGTATCCTGAAACACTAGGTGTAAAAGTAAGCTTTTAGGGAGATTTCATAGCAGAAGTTAATTTGCCACTTTAATGAAGCTTGAGTGATTTCACAGAAAACTTTGAATATGAAGGCCAGATAATTTTTATAGAGAAGATGAGGACAGAATATAGGGGATATGGTATATTGCAGTAGAAAGCAGTAGTAAAGTAGTAATGAAATACAATGACTAAGGGAGGCAATTTTGAAACTGTCATCTTGAAAGAATTTTTATGATTTGTTCTTAATTTTTTTTTTCAGCTTTGCATTTAGCTGATAAATTTAAATGCAAGTCTTCCATGTGTTCTCAGATGCAGAGAAGGTGGAAAGAAAGCTGTAACATAAACACAGAAGAGTTCGTGAGTACTTAATGGGCTGGTTTAATAAAATTTCAGTACTTGTCCAATTTATCTGCATTTAATCTGTGGGTGGCAGAACAGCTATTATTAAGTATTGTCTTCCAGTATTAACATTCAGGAAAAAAGAATAAATCATGACATTTAAGTTAAATCTGAGTCTTCACTAGTCTTAATACATTCGTAGTTTTCCTTTGTTTCATTTGTGATTTTTCTGTACAAAGGATTTAGTGCTCCTATTACTGCTGGTGAATTGAAAGTGTGTTATTATCACATCAGCCTTACAGAAGGTGGTATTTGAAATAATGGTAGAAGTGCAACATCACAGCCTTCCTGATGTGTGAGGTGCAGAAGTTGTGCTATTTGCTAATTATGTATCTTTTCTTCTGTGAACAGAGATACTAAATAAGACCAGAAAGGATAAGATCATGGGCTACCTGTGTCATGCTTTGAGATGAGCAGTGGGTCACAATTCAAACAACAGAAAAGATCTTCTCTTCTTAAATAAGAAATTGTCCTTTAACAATATGGAGTATTATTTCTGTTATTTCAGAGGGGAGGCAAAATGACTCACTAGCTTCAAAGGTTGTTCTGGATGCTTTAAAAATGTATCTCTGTCAGAAGTGCTGTCTGATGCTTTTGGTGAATAGCATGGTATTGGACATGGTTTCAGTGCTAGGAAGCAGGATGAGGATAAATATATATAGAGAAAAGAGTAGTTTGTGAGGGTCATGTGAATAATATAAAAAGGATCATCTCAGCATTCTAAGAGTCTGGTCTTCTGTGTCATTTGGGAAAAAAATCTCCAAGTAGACTGAAATTTTGAAAGTTTTTGTATATTTCTCTATTGATGAAAAAATATAAAATACATGTGTTTGAATCCCCACTGATGAGAAAATATATAGTGAGTGGAAAAATATTTCCAGTAAATTATTACCAGGTGTTACTTTGTGGCATTAGTAAACCTGACGATGTCTCTCTTGCTGTTGAGGATTTTCTGCTGATATAGTCAGAATATGGACATTTGTCCTACTCAAAATATGATTGTCTACAGATCAGATAGAAATGTTCATTGTCTCTTTTGGGGTGGGACTGAGATTAATTATCTTTATTTTGACTTGTGCTAGGCTTGCATGTGTCTAATGTCACATCCCAGGAGTACTTATTGGCACCCTCCACTAATATGAGTGCAAGAAGCCTTGCACAATTCTCTGTGCCAGTATTGGAAATCTAAATTAAAATACGCTCTCAGCAAGAAGTGCTGCACAGGCCAATATGTGGAATAATATCTGTTTGCAATTAGGGCAGAATGAATGGTAGACAAAGAAACCAGCTGAGGAAAACAAAAGAAAATATAGGCACTTATTGAAAAATACCAAAATAATATTTAGATGCCTCAAAGCACAGAATGGGAACGAAGAAAAAGATTTGCGATGTATCACACTTCTAATACAAATTTGCAGTCTAATTGTTATTATGATATAATCTTTGGTTCTCTTTGGGGAACAGCAAACAACATCTGGTAGCTCTTTGGATTCCCTCCAAATGGCTTTGAAATAGATGTGAATACGGTAAAATAGTGTGAAGGATAGGGTATTCTCTTCTTTATATTCTGGTGAAGTTTATTGTTATGAATGCTGAGTTTAAAACTTTAGTAAACCTCTTATTTCAGGTGCTGTAATACTGGTTTGCAGTGTGAATGTGTTCACAGCCATCCTTGAAGATTTCCATAAATTGAACATAGCATAACATAGAACTGTGGAAGCTGACTGAGCTTACCAGTCAATCTGGGGCACTATGTTGCAGGGACTGAACTGCTTTGAGGCTGTGTCTGCTTTGGCTTCACTGTATCTTTGATGTGCCATGTCATGCCACAGCATCACAGCCAGGGAATGCTGTCTGGGGATGAGGCACCATGGGAAAGCCCACAGCAGCTGTCTGACTTCTGCAGCTACAACAGCCTTTAGAGTCGATAGCTCAAACTCTGCTGAAAGAAACCTCAGTAACCTTTCACAGATCAATGTGAGCTGACTCTGTCAGTCATTTACACTGATGAGAATGGTTTTGCTGCTGAGAATAACTTTGTGTTTGCAGAGTGCTGAATGCAAGCTGATGAATGCCATGTTTTAGTTTTGGCCTCTATGGGTGGCCATCATCACCAAACAGTGTTGATAGCACAGTAGATACTGCTGAGTGCCCAGTGCCTAGTTTACAGTGTTCCAGAGGGTGAAGCAGTTCTAGACTGCTCCCATGGACTATCTGTGAGCCACTAGAAGACCTGGAAAAACTCAGTTCTATGAGTTCTGGGCATTTAGTTCCTATTTCTCCCCAAAATCTGTATAAATGTAGCCTAGAAGCCCAAGCAGAGAAAGACTACTTTGTAAGTATAGATATATACCACATTTTCCTTCCTTGCTTTTCTTGGTGTTTTAATAAAATATCATAACTTCCTTTGGAAAATTATATTACTATTTAATTAACCTAAGTGTTATGAAATGCCTTTTAGTGTCATGTCCAACTTCTTTAAATTGTTTCATAGCTTTTATTATTTCTTATCGGAATTTCATACGACTTCTCTGCTTTCCATAAGATGACAGTGCTTAAATCTATGTAAAAGATTAATCTTTTGCACTATATGTGATTCTTTTCCATTTATAGTAATTTAATTTAAAAATATGAATAATAAATAAGTGTTAAACAGGTATATAAGAAATGTAATTACATACCAAATACCAAAGCAATTTTTTTTTTTTTTGCTTTTGTAATCTAATAATAGTTGCCTGACACAGCAACCCTAAATGACATTCATTTTTCAGTGTGCTGATCTTCAAAGATGCTGTTGCCTATTCAGTGACCTGATCTGAGTGGCAATACTGGGAGTAAGGTTCTTACGCTGAAAATCCTATACCTTGTGTTTTGTTTAAGTTCGAAATTCTAGCCTGTGTGCTTACAATGTATGTACCATAATGGTACATGCCATCAATCAAATCAAAGCTTCACATAAAATCCATTATAAGAAGGATGTACAGGATTTTTCAAGCTTTTTAGTGATATCTCTGTTCTCCAAAAGTCACATGAGTCTTGAACATGAATAAAGGAACAGTTAAGGTGTTTACTGCCATGTCTTGTGAAAATGCTTACAACAGTGAGAATGTTACATAAATTCTCAGAGTGAAGAAATGCAAAGAAGTGATTATTTAATTATATGAAATGTTACAGAAGTGAAATAGTGAAAGACATCAAGAAAGAGCTTATTCTTAATGTTTTCAATAGTCAACTGATTATTTTATGGTAAGTTGGAGTTCCAAGCATGGCATGCAAATGAAAGATTTCCTGAATTTAGTCTTTACTATGTAATATGAGAAATAGTAGAATAATTTACTAGCTAAACCACGCTTTTAAAATTTCTCATCAGCTTCTTAAGATGTTCTTAAACTCAGAAGTATTAGAGATGAGTGCTATTTGTAGTCTCTTATTAGGGAAGCAGAGTGACTCTGAATCCCAGCTTGTGACTACTACAGTGCTCTTGACAAGACATTGATAGTTACATTTTTACTTCTGAAACCCACCTACTCATATAGGGCTGAAAAGTAGAGTACTTCACTTTAATGCAATGTGAGCCTATTTGTTCCTAAAAATAAATGGAAACTGTTAATAAAGAATTTTATTAAAACTTTGCTTGCAGACCATTAGCAGCAATCACTAGAAGCTGCTGAATCAGTACCTTTGAATTTTGCCCAGTCACTCAAGCAGACGTTGTTCTGAACTCTGGCAGAACATCTTACATGGAGACTTCTGTAGGGTTCTTTTCTTCTTTAAAATTTGTTTTTTTGTGGGGCTGCAAATCTTACCTGTGACCAAAAAAGCAATTGCTTGTACTTTGTGGAATTGTTTTTATGCTTATTGTACACAAGCAGCATAAGACATGATAGACTTCATGAATTATTTTCACCCTTTATATCAAGTATTGTGAACTTCTGAATGATACAGCAGAAACATTTATGGCTCTTAGTGATCTTCACCAGATTTTTAAGTTAAGCATTTTGGGGGTTTGTTGCCCTTATAGCAAATTGTGTCCTGGGCTGCATCCAAAGGAGTGTGATCAACAGGTCAAAGGCTGGGATTTTGCCCCTCTGCTCTGGTCTTGTGGGATTCCACCTGGAGTGCTGTGTCCAGCTCTGTGGTCCACAGCATAAGAAGGATACGGAGCTGTTGGAGCAAATCCAGAGGAGGGCTACAAAGTTGATAAGAGGACTGGAGCACCTTCACTATCTGTTAGAAGACAGACTGGAGAGTTGGAGCTGCTCAGTCTGGAGAAGAAAAGGTTGGGTGGAGACCTCATAGCAACCTTCCAGTATCTGACGGAAGCCAGAGAGAGAAACTCTTCATCAGGAACTGTAGTGCTAGAACAAGGAGTAATGGGTAGAAATTGAAAGAGGGGAAATTTAGGTTAGATATTAGGAAAAAATTCTTTACTTTGAGAATGGGTATGGCACTAAAACAGTGTTCAAGGGCAGGTTGGATAAGGCTTTGAGTAACCTGGTCTAGTGGGAGGTGTCCCTGCCCATGGCAAGAGGGTTGGGACTACATGATCTTTAAGGTACATTCCAATCCTGTAAAATTCTATGATTCTGTGATTCTTTGAGAATAAAAAAAAAAAAAAAAAAAGCACCACTTTTATTCAGTTTAGCTGAAAGAACTGAGATAATTTAAGCAGATTAGTTGATGACATTATTATTAAACTCTTCCTATTCATTATTGCAAGTATTGTTTGTGTGCAAATTTTACAGTGTTAAAGAGACAAATTTGCAAGAGGATTGCTGGTGCCTAGATGTCCCTGCAGGCATTTAAATCAAGGATTTAAATGTCAGTGTATTCATACCTCACCTGTCAAGTACTGAGAAAAGAACTCCTCTGAAATTTTAGTTTAAAATTCTGTATTGTATAAGCTGATAATTTGCTGCTCCTCAGCATTTTCATGGTTTACACAAAATGTGACCAGTGAGTTGAACTGTAAGGAACCTTTGCACCAGTGGCCTTATTTGTGAAAACAGTGGATATGCAGCATGGATGCTCACAACTCATTTTCCATTATGAAATGCAGATGATGTCCTGAAATCTACTGATGAGCTCCCAGAAAAGATGGTGTAAAATGGTTTTGCTTAGAGTATTTGCTGAAATATTTAAGAGACTGGGGTCTCACACTTCTTCCCCTTTTCCAAGGGTTTTGCATTCAGGTTTTCATGTTAAACAATTGACTGGTCCTTTCAGAGGCTTTCATTATGTAGCTGTTCTATTTAGAATTAAGTACTTAAATGTCTTTTAAGCAAGAGAGAATAATTCTAAAACCTAGGAATTAAGGCAGCCCTTTGGAATGGGAAAGCAGCATTTCAGTATTCTAAATTAAGCACTCATAATAGCAGAGTCTTGAACTCAGTCCTCCATCCTCCCAAATGAATAACCTAATAATGGACCTGTGGCAATTCCTACACGGTCACTGTGATCCGGGGGAATCTTGGAATTTCTTGTGCAAGGAAGGTGTGCGACGGGAGCATGAGAATGAGTGCAGAATATGTTATCATGAGCTGGCAGGGTCAGTCTTCTGAAAGTGGAGATCAAGTGGGTATCTGAATAGACACCCCTTTATTTGAAGGGGATTTGAAGCTGTGCTTTCTGTTATCTCTTGTGCATTGTAACCAGTGAGTGACCAGATAAAACAGCAACTCTGTTAAATGTGTTTTGAAAGAATTGATGCTGCTTATTTTTCAAAAGGAAGCTCAAGACCCTATTTCAGAGCTACAAATAAGGGGAATATCTGCTGCTTTCTGCCAGAGGGAGCTGCCTGTAGAAGGAAAAGAACTCGGCTTTCTTGACAGCCTTTTGCAGTTCCTAGCTCTATGCTGAGTATTCTTACTGTAGTAAACTACTTTCCTAGAGACACACTTCATATATACATATGCATATACACATGCATACATTTGTAGCCTTCTCTAAAAACAGAGGTGTAATAGTGCATTCTGTGATTTTTTTTTAAAGAAAAAGTATCCATTATTTCTATATAAACTTCAAGTTTTGAAATACCGCATTAACAAAAACCCCACCCTTTATGTAATTTTCACTATCATTAAAACCAGGAAATTAGTTAAGTGAAATAATGATAATTGAAAGTAGTTTGTGTGGCATAAGTGTGTGCTGGTTTGTTAAAATAATTGTAGTTCTTGTGCCAAATACTTTTAAATCTCTACTTGATTTTTAGTATTTTTGACAGAAGGCTCCTTTTGTCAGCTTTGGCAATTAATATTGTAATAGAGCAATCTAGTGACTTCAATGATTTAAGTCAAGCAGTTTGTACTCTAATACACTGTAGAATTTTGCACACATTTACTGTAAGTAGAACTGATGAAACATCTGTTAGGTTTTGTCAGTATTTCTCAATAGAATTTTTGATTTTAAGTGGCTTATGACACTATTGAGCATAAGACATAATGGTTGGCATTCCTTATGTAAAATACCTGTATCAGGTTGAATATTTAGAGATTTTTCAGACAAAATGCATATTTTAGAAACCTCATGTAGAGAAAACAGTATTTTGCTTATTTATACATATTATTTTACTTTAAATAGTCTTACTGTCCTACTTTGATGCAGGAAGATGCAGGACGGTTACTTGGAGGAGGGGATTTTATCAAATTGTGGAAGCAGGATTTAGTATAGAAATGAGGCAAATGACTTAATGGAGCCTTGATTTCACCTACATTTCTGGAGATTATATTTGGAAAGTATTGGGAGTTAATTCCTTTTTCTCCTTTAAAAGACCTGATCCAAAAAATAGTCATTGGGCACTGAAGATCATTTGCATTCCAGAGAATATGTAAAAACATGTTTAAAGTTCAAGAATAATGTTGCCTTATAAGCAGGGAAAGAGTAGACATGGAAAAGAAAAGATACAAGGGAAATTACTTTAAATTGATGAAATTTATCATCAGTTCTGCCTGTCCTGACATTGTTGCTGGAACAGTTAGGGACTATTAATGTTAGGTATATATTCAAATGTGTGGATGGTACCTTATTGACTGATGGCTTATATGATTGCAGATGAGGCTGTAAATGTACTTGTATGGCAGAGATAAAGTGGTTACAAAGTGTTCTTTCATCATGAATTTTAATTTAATAAAGATAAAATCTTTATTTGCTTATTTGATTTTGGAATAAAGATACACACTTGAAATTGATTATTTAGAATGTTAATGCTATGGGAGTCTCAAAGTAGTTTAAAATAGGAAATAACATCTGTTACTATCTATGATTTCCCAGAGGAGGTAAACATCTCTTCCTTGCCTAATTTCAGTGATAAATTCTAGCAAAATTCCATGTCTATCAATAATAATTATTCATTGTCATTAAATATAGTGAGGGCTTTGACAACCAATTTCACATCTAATCGACGTATTTCAAACTTAAAGGACTATGGTTCCATAAGATTTCCTTGAAATACAGCATTCAGAGGATGAGTGAGTTCATCTTTCTTCTTCACTTGGGTATACTTGTTCCCATGACTTTTACCTGACGGAGGGTAACCAACACCTTGGTAAACCCATAGTGCCATGACCTGGAAGCAAAGCTGCATGTTTCCTCACTATGAAGAGGTATGCGTGAATTGGGCCACTTTCCCTCTCCTCACATCCTCCTCCAAACTCAAGAGGTGAAGTTATTTTTAGTTTTTGTGTATCTGAAGTCATTCTCGATAAGGTTTGTATGTTTCAGTTGAAACATATTTTACAAAATAAAGATACTAAATATATTTTCATAAAAATCTAGTTGTTAATGAAGAGGCTTAACCTTGATGGATAATTAGCACTGTTGACTTGTTACAATACCCTAAATAATGTTTCCTGCTAAGATATCACAATTGTGTTTGAATGTTTGGTGTATAGTCTTTCTTAGTTGGGAAAAGGTTGTTTTTTTGTTTTGTTGTTTTTTGGGTTTTTTTTCCTGTAGAAGTTTCTTTACCATAGAAGGGGTACGAATGGTTTCTTTTCATGGTTTCTGTCCATTCCCTGTAAGTCTTTGGAAGATGCTAATTTTGCATGTCTAGAAAATTAGACCAAATTTGGTGCCTTTTGCATCGTAACATAAGATCTTTTGTAAAGATCAATTATGCTAAACTGCTAACTTTCAGTTACTTCATCATTAGGAATTGTAATAATGCTTTGGTTTGCAATTTACAGGTTTAGGCAGATTCTCTTCTTCTGCATTATATTTGTGTCCTGAAACATTTTATAAATGAGCGTTTGGAAATGAGATAGAATTTTTTTTAATGTGAAAAAAGAATGACACAGTTGACACTAACTATGAGTTAACAATTCATAGGGTTTTTTTTAAGAGATAAAATTGAAGAGATTTTTACATCACCAATCAATAAAGATGGGACAGTATAACAGTGGGAATTAACTCAGGTCCTGGAAGACAATTTACTGAAAAATTATACTAAAGGTGAGAAAAATGGAGTTTTTGAAGAAAACTGTGTGGATTACAGGTTTCCTGTGCACACTATGAAATACCCACCTGTGGAGATACTGGAAAACTCTTTCTACATTGTCCTGGACACCCTGCTCTTGGTGGCCGTTCTTGAGCAGGGATTTGGACCAGATGACCTCCAGAGATCCCTTCCAACATTAGCCTTTCTGTGAATCTGAGATAACAGTGTAGTAAGCTTGTATTGCTTAGAGGCTACATTTTTACAATTGAGTAGAGTTCTTGGAAGTGAAAGTGACAGGTGCAGAAACCCGCCACATTTTGTTTTCTTTGTTTTTAATGGTTCTGCCTAACCAGTATTCATGGCTTTTATTTCCTTTTGCAAGAGTTCAGAGCATTAGGTGAAGCTAATTCCACATCAGGAATTAATCTTTCTACTCTGATTAATCTTGATTTTCTCAGTTTCCTGCAAGTGAAACAAATACAGCTGTAGCCAAACCTTGGCATTCTTAAAAAAAACCAAAACAAACAAAAAAAACACCCCCAACCAATAAAAAACCAACTTTACAATTTATTTATTTTGGGAAACTCTATAGCTCAAGAGAATGGTAATGGGATATATAATCTATCACCATGAAATAACCGGTGTAAATTAGGTCACCATGATTAGTGATCAGAGCTTTTTTTGGCATTTCATTGGGTCATTGAATAGCTTTGTGAAATGAGATTGGTCTCAGTCCAGTTCACAGAGTTTCAATTTTGTTTTTTTACCTCAGGAAGCATCAGCTTTTGTTGACAGTTTCCAGAGAAAAATCAAGAACCTTCACAGTTGGTCTGCTTGAGAGAAGAGTTGCATGTGTAACATAAGTATGTTTTGATGCTGCCTGATGCTGTGTCTATATAAATGTGTTTGCTTAAGGTCCATCAAATTAGATATTTCTGGGGTTTGCTTGTTTTTAGAAGTATGTGTGTTACTAATTTTAAGAAAATATGTATAATTTTTAATGATGTATTATCTCAGTTTTTTTCTATTATAACAAATGAATTAACTTTAAAACAATTTAGTTGCAACTGTGTAGTTTGTGTTTAATTGCACTTACAAAGTTGATTGATATTCTGAGCTTTTCCACTTTTTCTTCTGCTCTTTCAAAGGTTTTTGGAGGTTTTAATTTTTTTTTTAAATAATTAGATCCTGTCAAAAGTTTTGAGTTAGTAAATGCTTTAATTAGTAGAAATCAAAAAAAGGGTGGAAACATTTCTTAATTACAGGGTGTGAATGAGCATGATTTTCCTTAGAATTTTGAGATTTGTTAAAAAAAAATCTTCCACATGTACTATGAGGCTGATGAAGTAAAATGTACTGTAAAGGCTGATGTGGGGCATAACTGTGGCAGCTTACTGGATCAGATATCCATCACTTCTCCCACATCATCTAATAATTCATTAACAGAGAAGGTATAAATTTAAATTTTACTTTCCAGGGTCTAAAGTACCAGCTTGTACTGCTTTCCTGCTGCCAGTCATTCTAGAAGATAAAATAGTGATTTTTAAAAAACATTTATAGCAGTGAAAGACTATAATTTACAAGTTATATGTAGATAGCTTTTATTTTGGAGTAGAACATAAGCATGTGAAGAATGGTTGTTTTTAAACTAAATGCTAATGAAAAATGTTACTCATTTTGCATTCGGTTTATTAATTTTGGGTAAGAAATTAAAAACCTAGGGGTATGAAAAATGTTGTTTAAAAGCTCATAAAAATACTAAATCATTTCTTCTCCTCTTCAGGTAGTATAACCTGCTTTTCCTGTAGCCAAACATACTCACCATTGCCTATCACTTTATTCCTTAGCTTGTGATGGAGACATTCATTCTTCAGCTAATGCTTTTATCATAGTTTGGACAAGTCTGCTGTGCTCATTTTTATCTTAAGAAACACATAGACATCCTTAGGAACCATAAGATTTTTCCATGCAGACATAATAAACACTTGATTTAATGGAGGGGGTTTTATTGCAATATATTGGTAATTGCAACTTATCTTAAGACCTTTCAGAATACAGTTGAGTAAAAAAAAATAAAAGGGAAGTAATTCTTCTCTGATGTATGAGAAGTATGAAATATTTTTTAGCTCTATGCAGCTGATTTCGCAAACAGGTGCTGTCCAAACAAGATAACTGTTTGCATCATTTTGGACTTTGCAGAAAGAGAATTTCAGGGGTTAGTGCAAGCTCTTCCATTAAATATTTCTCCTCACCCTTGGTGTTAACATTTTGCCTACATCATGGATTGTGTCTTGGCAGCTACATCAGCCAGTTCCTTCGGGACTCTGGGATGAATATCATCAGGTCCCACAGACTAACATACATTCTGGTTCCTCAGGTGGTCATGTAACTGATCTTTACTTACAGTGGGAAACACTTTGCTCCCACAGACTTCTTCCTGCTGTTCATTTTCTTAAGAGGTGTGGGAAAAGAGGTTGCCATTGAAAGACTGAGGCAAAAAAAGTTGGTGATTAATGCAGTCTTCTCATCATCCACTGTTAGCAGTTTACCAGCCTTGTTTATTGAGGAGTTAAGCCTTCTTTCAAGTTCCTTTTCTGGCTAACAAAACTGTAGAAGCTCTTCTTGTTGTTCTTTGTGTCCCTTGCCAGGTTCAATTCCAGCTTCTCCTTGGCCTTCCTCACCTCTAAACAACCAAACTTCATCTCTATACTATTTCCAGGTCACCTATGCATGTGAGCTGTACCTGGGTATTTACTTCTTTCCCTTCAGTTTGACCAGCAGTTCCCTACTCAGCCATCACATACAAAGCCTCATAATTATAGTGCATGGGCATCTGTGGAAGGTGAGGTGGGTGAAAGATTGCACTTGCTACTCTGATCATGGACTACCATCCATTTGCTCCTTTCTTTACAGCTACTGCCTTTTCCTTGCTGAGGGATGGATAGAGTTATCCCCTTGGTCTTGAATTATTTCTGGCTGCTCCTGTCTCAGGTAAACTAGAGCTTGGTTCCAGTAGTCTACCTCCTCTTCTTACTCTTTAGTACTCTTTAAGCTTTCTGTCTCATCTCGTAACTCTGCTACTAGGCTTAAGCAGGTCATCCACTTCGTTGCTGACACAACTGCTCTTCTGCTACCACCCAGTGAAAAAAACTGGCACTCCTTTTATCCTGATACTTCAATGGCCACATGTGTTTTTGGGAGCTCTGGCTGGGACAGTAGATCCCTTTTGGCAAACAGAGATGACTTGGCTTCCCACTGAGTGGATACCATACCAGAGCTCCTCCCCAGAGGGTGATGACACCAGCTGAGCTGGTGGGTACTACCAGTGAGTCGGTTATCCATATTCTGCATGTGCGAATTGCCTGCTCTTGGTCGCTCAACTCCATATGAGTGACTTATCTCCAGGTGGGGGTAGGCATTGTCCTACCAGGTGGGTGTCCTGGCAGCACCATGCTGCTGGGTCAGAGCTGCCTCTGAGGCACAGTTTCCCTACTGCTGGCTCAAGAATAGGGGGTTAGGTGTATCTCTCTGTTCTAGTGTTGAGGTCTTTCTGGCTAGGACAGCTCTCCTCCCTCCCTTGGTGGGATCCTCAGCTGCAGAGCACTTTTGTCTGTGCAGGTTGCCTCAGAGTTTTCACTGAAGAAGACTTACGCTTATATAATAAATATAGCAACTATGATGTGTTCGATGTTTTTTGGAGAAAAGAAAGGTATCACACTTACCTGCCAAAACATGTAAGTCTTTATGCACGGCGCTCACGCGAATTACAACAGTATGAGTCTATAACAACATAGCAAGAGGAATTAATCCACTTCTCCATCTAGAAGCTGTCTCCTGACTGCTATTATCCAGCTATATGATTATCCAGATTTTGAATATAATGTGTAGGAGTGAAATGAGGATTATTTAAGGCAAACTACTCAGAATTTTTTTTTTTTTTGTGAGTTAAATTAAAGCTCATATTATATGATATTTGTGATTCCATCATTGTAGATCTGAGAAAAAGGTGGTGCTCCTCATTTTCTTCAAGGGTTTTTTTTTTTTTTTTTCCTTTGGAGTAGAAAAGGCTTTTCTTTTAAGTCCTCAATGTGTGACAATGTGGTAATTGTTGAGCTTTGACAAGAGAAAACCATGCAGAATGAAGAGCTAAAAGGTCCCTGAGAAAAACTTGTTAAATGTCTTTTTTGCCTGACTAGACTACAAGAATCTCTGTGAATTGCTAGTTGGAAATATCTTCCCCATGTAAGCTTCATGTAAGCTTATGCTGCAGTATGCTGCAAAATAATGCTTATAAGAAGGTCATTGAAGTGAAATCCTTTCCAGGTAGCTTTAATTGTTTTATTATTACTCTACTAGTGAATTTGAAGAAAAGACTAACTGAAAAGTGGCAGTAATATTTCATCCAGATTCATGTACTTCTGGGTGCCTGTCTAATATTTTCTGGGTTTCTGTCTACTGTTTTCTATTAAGTAAAAAGGCAAAAAACCTGTGAAAATAAGGTTTCTCTGTATCAGTGACCACTAAGAGTACATAACTAATCTAAAACAGTTACTATACCTTTAGGCATAAACCTCACACTTAGGTAAGCCCACACAACACAGTCCTCTCCTAATCAATGGCAGAAGCAGGGGAGGATGACAAGCAAGATAGGTTTTTGTGGTAGTGGAAATAGGATGAGTAATAGCAAGATTACAATTGCGAGACGCAGGTTGTGCTATGGGGAATCAGGTTGTTGGAGACAGAGAAGCAGCTCTGAGGTAAAACTCCTTTTTATATTGCTTTTATATATACACATAACAGTGCAACTGTGTCACAGATTTTTTTATGTATAGCCTCCAAGTTGTAAATATGAAAATAGTGTGAAGTGAAAATAAGTCAGAAGGATAAAATCACTTATAAAGAAGCATTCATCTAGCAGTATATACCTTTCTCTAATAAGATAATGTAATTCACTAATTTAGAATGAATATTAGAATAAAATATTATAATGGGTATCAAAATTATAAAGACCACTTCTGCTGTTAACATTTACCAGAGCATAGTTGCACACAGTTCACCTACCAAGTGCCCCATGTCTCCTTTTTCTGCTTTCATCACAAGTATTTCTGATCTGCCTTTCAAGATAGTCTTTTGGTGGAGTTACATGTATAATAGACATTGTGTGCATTTCACAAGAAAATTACTTTGTCAGTGGAGTCTGTGCTACTGTTTGTCCAATACCTCTATTCTTATCTGTGTCTACAGCTGTGAACTACTTGCATGCTTTAAAATCTCCATGTTAATAAAGCAAAGCAGAGCATAAACTTAGCAACTGAGTATTCTACAGAGAACCACTTTATGCTGTTGTGAATTTTACTTTTTAAAAATTGAAATAAGAATGCTGAATAGAAGCTGAAGCTCTGTTTTTTAGAGGTGCTTTGGGCTTTTGCCTACAGATGTTGTGTTTCAAGAATGTTGAAATCCAGCTTTTAAATGTCAGACTTCACCATAACAGCAGGTTTATCTCTCTACACTCCAGTCTTTGCATTTGGTCACTTTTCACGATGTCTTCTGACCTTATTGGTCTTCTTTATCTCTTTTCCATTTTTTCTGGTCCATTTTGATTCCATTCTGTGAAGAAGGACACTATTTAAAAAGGAAAATGGGATATGTCCCTATGGTTACTCCGCTGCTGACATTTTCCCTGTTCCCTCTCATCAGTTCCTGGGTAAAAGGATGCTCAGAGGTAATGTCCATGCTAGTAGGGAACGTGTTACTCATGTGCAGTGAAACTGTTAAGTGTAGAAAACTCCTGATTCCTCTGTCACAGATTCCCAGACAGAGAATGGCTGCTGGCAGTCAAGCTTCTGATACAAGATGGGTACTATAATTTGCAGAGAGGGTTTTAATCATAAAAAGCTCTCATGAATTAAAATCAAATTCATAACTTGAGACAGGGTATCTTGAAAACTTCCATGAAGATTTTGCTTTTTTGGATATAGGAAAATTAGTTTTTGGAACTCAGTTAAGTGGTTGCCTTTGGCAAAGTAATTTCTGTCATATTTTGTGGGTTTGATTTTTTTTCTGTTTGTTTGTTTGTTTGGGGTTTTTTGTTTTGGTTTTTTTTTTCTTTTTTTCAGGCTTGCCATAGTGCCCAGAAGTCCCATTCTTGAAGCATGTATTTCTGTTTTAGGTAGAATAATGAAGGCTTCACGGGAAGCTCTTGCATTCTGTTGTATCAACTTCACTACCAATGCTAAAAAAATTGTAATTCTGATGTTATTCTATTTTCTTCTTGTTCTCTATCATGATGAACTGTTTGTACTAATTCTCAATTGTTCATCAAGGCATTAATAACTGATTATAAGTAATTTTGTTACTTCTGCAAAAAACATAATATAAATATTATTCATAAGACCTTGCAAGTCGTGTTCTTGGAAGTTATAATTATCACTATAGCAGTAAATAATTACAATTCTAATTATAATGCAAATATATATTTTCTTGTAAGGAGCACAATAAATTTTTAGAGTTGAGCCTTACTTTGAAAGATTTAAAGAATGCACCAGTAAATTACAGAATCAGTCGTCCCTGTAAACAACAAGGTTCACAATTAAAGAAATATTTTAAACCTGTGCCTCACAGAAAACCTTGTCCAGTATCCATTTTCAGTAGCTTTATGGTATCACTTTCTTAAGTTTTACTTAGCATATAATCCCTAAACATTGTTGTCTTTTTTTCCCTCAGTTTAGTAGACAGATGCTTCTTGCTACTAATGTTAGTAGGAATTAAGTATTAGAGTTTAAACTAGTGTTTTATCCACTATCTTGAACAGGGCTAAAAAGATCAGGGAAGATACCTAGTGAAAGAATCTATAATGAACTTCTAATATTATTTTGATGTAAGGAATTCTTTCTCAATACAAGGGTCTTGATCCCTTTGGTAATTATCATTATTTTCATTCTAACAAATCTTCCTTTTTAGACTAGGCTGAATTTTAATATGAAATTTTTAGATAGAAATGTGAAAGAAAACATCTTGATGATCATATAATCACTTTGAGATAAATTAATTTTTTTAATCAGAAGACTCCAAAGAGCTAAATGTAGAGCTTCCACAATAATTATGGAAAGACATTACTTATTTTCATTACATAAAATCGGCATTAGATGGAATGGTGTGGGTCATTCAGAAATTTGAAGCTAAAACTTGAAGTATTTTCTTGTGAGAGTATAGTAATACTATCAGAGAAGGAAATAAGGCACCTGCAGAATTCTGATAAAGAAAGTGGTGCATATTGATGATTTGAAGTTTGTGGAAAAAGCTTGTCTAATCTATCTCAACAGCCTCTAAAGCAGCTGAACTCATTATTGAAAGGTTGACCTAGTTGTTATACAGCCTTTTCAGTTCTCTATCTTACAGGAATTTTTTAAAAAGGATTATGGATGTACTCTCTATATTACATGCTTCAGTCTCAGCATCACTGAGTTTTTGGTACAGTGATTGTGACCGAAAGACCTAAATCAAAATATCTGAAGTGCAGTTTATTTCCTCTTGTAATCCTTCAGACACTTAAAAAAATTACTGCCCTGACACTAATTAGTCACTCACCATTTGTAATTACTCTGTTTACAGTTCTTGTTACCACTCCTAGTACATATTATTTATATTCATGGACATGCAAATAATAATAATATCAGTATTAAGATGTATGAATCTGTTAAGTTTTCAGTTCAAAATATAGTAAAAGTTCTTTCAGACAGGTCAAATTTTATCAGCCAGACATAATGTATTTCTCTTGTTACTTATTTATCTTCTTAGGTATAAGCCCATGGGAATTTAGTCAACCACTGATAGGATTGTGACATCCAGGTCTTATCTGATGATCATATAAATTAAGTTAAGACATTTTGAATTACTATTTCAAGTCTAGAATCTCCTTGATTAAATATATTTCAATATTTCAGATTGCAGTGGAAGCAATGTGATGTACAGCATTAGAACAGAGCTGAACAAAATTGGTTTTGAAAGGTTAAAATGGTTCATTTTGACACTCCTGATCTCAGAGTGTTTTGTGTAATAATTTTTTTTCCCCATTTCAAGCTATCTGGAATTTCTTTAATGTTATTTTGGGCACAGAATAGAGGAAAAAATTATCACCATGTCTGCATGCATAGTCATGTAGTTTCACACATTAATTGGAATATTCATAAGGATGGTGGCAGGAGTAGGAATAACAGTTTCTAGGTCAATGATAGGAAAGAGTAAATTGGAAATAACATTTCCATATGTTTTCTCTTCTGTACTGCCAATATGTGTAGGGTATATCCTTGGTTTTTTTTTTTTTTTGTCCCTCTGAAATAATTTCTTATATTAGGTAATGTATGTCTGTTACATAATTAATGCACTTTTTAAAGTAAAAAGATATTTTAAGAAAAAAACCACAGTGATCATGTCAAATAAAGCTTTTGATTATAACTTTCATGTTTCAGTACACATTCTCTGAATTGTGTTCTTTGTCTCACCAAATCCTGTGGAAGTGAGAGCACAAGTTTAGCTGTCCTGATACCTGCACAGGAACCCTGTGCTGCTGTAAGACACTCAGAGGTCTTCAAGACAATTTGGAGGAAGAGCAGGTAGAGAGGTTGAGATCTAATAACTATGATTGTCACAGCCCAAAGTGGTATTAGCAGCTAAGCTATTTACATGGCTCCTGTTTAAAAACTCCAAATTCACTCTATTACATACTCATTTTCTTGGCACATCTGAAAAGTAACTATGAATAAATTCTTGTTTCTCTTATTTAATTCAAATGGAAAGAGAAGATTCTGCAATATGATGTGACAGTGTTACCCAAGTTTCTTTTAAGTAAAAGAAACATACTCTCATAGGTGGAACTTAACCTGACTTGAGGAAGGACAAAGTGATAAAAATCAAACTTTGACCAGAACTCCAAAGGCTGTATGAGGGAAGCAGCAATAATACATGGCCATTTGAAATTTGTCATTCAAAACAACTATATACATGTTAAAGCCTGGCCTGCAACCATGTGATCACAGGGCTGTTAGTCTGAACTGTTTCAGAGTCCTCCGCTTAAGAGGAGCAGCATTAGCTGTTTCTGCTTGGAGTTTCTGGCCACTCTTGCAGTCTCAGGACTCTGATCCAACATTTTTCCTTTAAACAATCTGACTGGCACGTTTAAACTCTGAAATACATGGCTTATGTTTCCCAGTATCTCTGCTCCATTGTCACTCATCTAGACATTCCCTCAGCATTTGATAGCTTAAACTTAACCCATTAATGAGTACAACGGATAGCAAACAATGTCAGCACAGCAGAGAAAACTTATAGCAAGAACTGATTTTTAAAAGGACTTGGAGAAAGATACTTTAAAAAACTGTTACAGTTCAAGCTGAGTATTTAGATTGGGCAGAAAGGACCCATTATTTTTCAATATATGACATCAATACATGACCTATGGTGTCAGTAGAAAACATCCTCTTTTAAAAGTAATCTGTTTCCATGAGTTCAGCTGGAAATTCAATTCTCCTTAGTCCCACTCATCCTATCTGTGTGAAGGAAATGTACTGCTCTAGGGAACAGATGTGCTCAGCAGCTCAACTTTGTTGTGCTGTGGGCTCCACATTGTGGATTAGTCACGTTCCTTGAGTAGGATACTTTCTGCAGTGTAAGATAGCAAGGACTGTTATGTGATTTTTTCTTTTTTTAGCTACTCAGCATATAAGAAAAAAAATGAGTTCTGAGTGCTATTAGTCAGGCTTCATTCTGGCCTATGAGAATTTCTCTTTCTGAATGCATTTGAAATTTCATAATACCTGCCTAAATGCTATTCCTATGTTTGTGATCATAATTTTCCTTAGTTTTGCTTTTAAATTATGTATCTGCTCAGAAAAAACAAAGTCAACAACTGTTCTAAAGAATAAAAAAATCCATCCCTTGCAATTTGACTTCAAAAATATTTGCAGTCTCAGAAAGCACAGTATTCACTAAGGAGTAATTAGCTTCAAGAGAGATTTGTGATCAAAAGAGTTCTTTCCAGCTTGTTGAACAAGGATAGAGTCAAATGTCATAGGAACAAATGCATAAGGAAAGCATGTGGATGGTATCACAGATGTAACATTCATCACTTGGGTACAGTTGAAGTTCTTGTGAGAGGTTTGCTATGAAATCTGATTGAAATTTGCTATTTAGAGGACCTGCAAAGCAAACATGAAAAAACTTTCCAGAGTATGTGAGTCATCAGTACCTCTGTTACACTACTACTGTTGTCAAGAGAAGACTTAGGCTTTCTTATTACAACTATGAAGTGGTTTTAAAATAAACATCTTCAGAGTTTGGCTTAGGTATTATATTAAATTTAAAATATTAACAAAAAACATATTTTCTTTAGTAGAAAAAAATGCATTTACTTTTTCAGGGAAATAGACTTCTACTTTTTTTTTTTTGAAGAGCAGATGGCTTTATTTTTCTACAAAATAAAATAAGGAACATGGGCTTTGGAAAAAAAAATAATCAGTGGCTTAGGGCATATGAAAGCTACAGATCACCACAAGAGGTGAGAACACATAGCAAGGTCTTCTGTCGGTCCTCACTTCCTTAGACCAGACGCCCTTAAAGGCACATCTTTTCTTGCATGTACAGGTCCTCTTTGATAATGGTGGTTAAGCAAGAAAAAAACCCCCTTTATTTAATACATTTTCCTTGATTCTTATGACATGCACTATTTAGTGTCACTTCAGCAATGCTCTTTAGCAAAACCTTCTTTTAAGGGTCAAGTCCTTGTGTTGAGATGACATTCACTGCTGTTGACACTTGTGTAAGCCATCCAAGAAGGTGAGAGGCATTCCAGTAACCTGTCAACACCTTACCTGTGGCAGCTACTCCCAGGTTATATGTTGTTGAAACATAGGTCACATTTTTCCAAAGGCAACTGTAATGTCAAATTAAGGTCACAACTTTGATATAGGTGTGTACAGACATGTGCCTATTACATGAAGCTGTGAGAATTAGCAGAAAACAATAAGATGGTATTTAGAATCTGGTAGACACCACAAAGATTTTATTGCATCTGCCTAAATTTTTGACTGTATAGTAGCTGTAGTACTTCAGTATTTTTGAATTGTTGTCATATTTCTACTACTGGTATTGGGTATGGCAAGTAAGAGGAAGATGTAGGAAACACCCTTGGCACTTAAATTATCTCTACTTTCTGTAAATAAAGAGAAGCTAATCTGAGCTATGTAGTTATACATAAGTGATAGACAATGCAGACTTTATTCCTATATCTGTAAAGACTGTTTCATGGATTGAATTATTTTTACCATTTTAGATAATAATGCCATGTCTCTTATGTGTGTTTACTGTACCAGAATTGAAATATACCAACAATGATTCAAACCTTGTGAACTAACTACAGTAATGAAAATTTGTTTGTGTGCTGCTCAGTGCTCTGCTAAACACTCCAATAATACATTTAGTTTTTTCAGGAGGCATTTTGATGGTTTGATTTTGAGACTCAAAATGAAATTTAGGAAAGTTACAGGCAATGTATTTTTTTTTTTTTTTTCATTGAGCCAGTCCACTATATTTTTTAGATGTAAAAGAATTTTATATTTTTCTGGGTTTTCAGGTTTTTTTCTAACATGTACATTTTGGAACAAGAGAAATTGGATGATGCAATTTGAAAGCTGATGTTTGACTGGTTTGCATTAACAGCTTGTCCAAGCACTGCTTTTATTGCAAATTATTGATGCTTCCATGAATTGTGGCCAACAATTCATTAAAATTTTGTTACACTCAAGCACACCTACAGAGTGGCCAGCATCCTAACTGTGCTCCTGGTTTCCAAAACAAGACTTCTGGATGTAGAACACTGGATGTGAATTCATAAGTAAGATATAATTGCTGCTGAAATGTATGAGACCTGGCTGGGAAGGGATGAAAAGTATGACAGGGTTGTTCTAATTGTTCTCTACTATAAAAGGCCATGTTCCTTTGCCCAAAATACTCCCAAGCACTTTTAAAAGTGTTTTTGCAGGTATAGCCTTTCACCTTTCATTATCAGCATACTCTGTCAGACTATTACCCTTTTAGAAGCAACAAATCAAAGCATTGATAAGTGCTTTCATGTAGTGCCTCATTTATTAATATTTCTGTTATCTGGACCTTTCTGGTAGATGACAGATTTTTTTTTCAGTACTGATTTTCAGACTTATATGTGGTGCAAATGATCTTCCCTTCCCTTCCCTTCCCTTCCCTTCCCTTCCCTTCCCTTCCCTTCCCTTCCNTTTTTTTTCCTTTTTAGTACACAATACTGCTTGAGTGTAGCCTCATATTTTCCTTGAAGAAAGACTGCTGTTTATGGCTTCTTTTTTTTCAGGTACATGTACATTAATTTAATCAAGTGCATTATGGCCTAAGCAATGTCGTGTTTCTCTCACAAATAACCCGTTTTCAGTCCAGAAGTCAGCTGCCTGTGTGGTTTCACCTGAGGTGCTTTGGGGAAGCCTCTGGTTTATGTCAGGTGCCTGACAAGCCAGAGCTCCATCTGTTATTCCCCTGCTTTAGTTCAGGCCAGGCTTAGCACATTCCTGAGGTAATGTTGAGCAAGGCACTGGAGCAGATGGGCTGCTCTGGGCCCTGCTGGGAGTTGGGTTTTTCCCACAGAGCCCTGCATGGATGAATGGCTCCTGGGCCTCAAGAACACATTTCTGGAGAGAGCTTGTGACCTTCCTTAGTTTCCAGTCACCAGGGTGATCCTGTAGTGGTGGTTAGGCAGGCGCAGCTGCTAAATTTTTAACTGACTTTACTTCACATGATGTTACAATTCATTAATTCAGTCATTATTGTGCTATGTATTAATTACCATTATGTAACAACCTGCATTTTATTTCTGTGGGTAATGCACCTTCGACTTTCTGGTGAGTTATGTATTTTTAAAGGTACTGTCAGGCCTTTTGAGCTTGGGAAAGCAAGCAATATTGTTGACATAGAAATGGTCAGGAGCAGCAAGTGCCCAGCTGTAGGCCCAGGCCACTCTTTAGGGTCCTGGTGGCACAGCCAAGCCAAGATACCAGCACACAGGTATGAGGGTCCGGATCAGATGAGAGACAGGGTGAGACACAGTTTGGATGGCCAGACAGGAACACAGGGATGAACAGGTTGCCTGTGGGTTGGGGACAGGTTCCACGCCAGTGGATGGGCCTGATTTGGCCATGGTGGTCACTTGGTGAGGTCTGGGTCTCCCTAAAAAGATGGGAAGATGTGGCAGCCTGACAAAATTATTCTGTATTAAAAGTACCTTACATGATGCAGTTTCTTAATATATCAATTCATTCTAATAACTTAGAAACATCTAAAGATGACTGTAATGTGATTATTTGCCACTGTAGCAACTAAGATAGAGGTTGTGAAAAGTATTTCAATGTAGCATTCATAGCAATCACATTATAGTTGTCTGATTTGTGTTTTGAGAACCACAGTTTTTCAGATTATATAAACACATTGAAAAAATAAAAACTTTATGTAAATAAAAACTCAGATTAACTTCTTCCAAAAGATTTTGCTGCAGTGAGTTTTCCCTTTCCACATGTACATTAGCTACAGGAATCTGGTGATAGATCAAAGGGTAATCCATCCTTTAAAGTAATGTAGAAAACATAATTGGATGAAAGACAAACTGTAGCCAGTTCCTTCAGAAATTGAATGAGTCTTGAGTTGAATTGCTTTATTTGAATTTCTTATTGAAGGAATTCCTTAAGTTGCTCTTGCTGCAGAGACTGATATTTGATAGAGATTATTTTTCATTTCAGAAGAAACTTAGCAATAGCTGCAGGGTGTTTTACCCCCAGTGGTATGAGAAGGACTAGGTTATAACTTCTCCTTAAGCTCTTCATTCCTCTTCAGATGAGCTTAAGGAGAACTATTATCACTCTTACTGAGAATTGTGTGTTGAACTGGAATTGTGTGGCAGAAACATTAAAAGAAACTGTTCTTATATTAGTTACGTATGGTACTAAACATAGATCATCTGACAGATGAATACCTGAGCACAGATGAATGACAAGTAGTGCCTTAATCAGTAATGAATAGTAGCAAATACTGTGCAGCTTATGCAAACAAAACTGTGGGCACAGGACTGATGCATTCTGTTCAAAAAATAAATGGATGGAGGACTTCTCCAAGTCAGGGCATGTCACTGGGAAGATGTTACAGTGCCCAAGTGATGCACTTTCTGTTGGGTTTGCATGTGCAGTATGGGCCTGATACAGGCAATCAGTGAAATACAGACCTGACAGGGTTGTAGCACATGCATATTCTCCAGGAAGAGCAGAATGACATGAGGCCTTTTCTGAAAATGCAGTTTGTTGTCATCACCTCTGTCATCAAGGCCTTGTCCATTAGAGTGAAATAAAGAGGTACTGCAGGGGCAGGAATATGCAAGTCTGGATGACTGTATAAACCCAAGAGGCATGTTTAATGGTTTGTATGAAGAAAATTGTGTCTTAAAAGATTTCCAGACCAATTACAAAAACATCAGGGTAGTATATCTCTTGTTTGGAGACAAATCAAAAATTTAAGGTTCTTTCCCCATAATTTCAGGGACATGTAGCCTCTTTTATTGATCCATAGAGCTGAGTATTTGTTCAAGCATTAGCATCCCAATCCCTGTTGTCTCTTTCTCCTTAGAACTTGTAAAAAACAAGGAAAAGACTACTGCCTTGACTATGTCTCATTGATGTCCCTAATATAAAACATTAAACATTCTCTTCTTGATTTTAATCCCCAACTGTTTTGAAGATTACTCCAGCTCTTTTATTAGATATTGAAATACCAATTCTCATTAGTCCATAGTTCTTAGTCTAAACCCTGGTCTTCTTTTTGTGTTGCCTCAGAGGAGCAGAAGGTACAGTTCTATGAATTGACGTAACTACTCCTAAATTGAAAAGGAAATCCTTTTTTTTTTTTTTTTTGTGATGGATTCTTGAATTTAGCACTAGTTAGATTCATAGTGCAATGAAAACATAGTTTTCCATTCTGAATTATTCTGTCTTACTGCTTATATTTCTCTCCTCATTTGCTGTAGTTGTAAACACATCTGGGCAAAAACTAGGTTTTGCTACTGAGCACTGTAGGCTTATCATACTTAACTAGGGGTGTTAAATACTTCTATTGAAGTTATCTGGATAAAAAATCTTAATTGCAACTGTTGTTGGTAATACTTCTGATATTTTGATAATGGTAAAAGCTTAATAAGATTTGCTTGCTCTGTGAAATTCTGTTTAAAAAGAAATCTCTTCAGTAGATTTGCAGTTAGTATGAATGCAGGGGTGATGGTGTTTCATTTAGGAACTGAAATAAATCCTTTTGTTTTCCTTCTGTTAACATGGTTCATGCTGAGCACAGTTAAGAGCGCAATTTCAGTTTATTCCTTTTCCTTCACCCTGACTGGGTTTGATAATTCACCTGCAATAAGCAGTTTAACAGGCTTCACTAGTCTAAACTCAGGGAGGCACATGACTGTGCACAGGTGTTTTTGGGGGCTCAGATTTTGCTGCTCAGAAAATTACTTGAAGGAAAATTCTGTCAGAGCTTTGTTTCATCTAGGCTTCATGGTGATCTGATCAACTTTGTGTAAGTGATGGGCTTCTTCAAATGGTTTTATCTAAGATCTAAAGGTACAGATACTGATACTTATCTTTTGAAGGTACATATATTGGTTACTATAAATACAGTAATGTAATAAAAATACTTTGTTCTATATCTATAGATATAGTTCTGAGATATTTTACAAATTCCTGTTGAGTTGTTCATATCATATTGTATGCTATGTATGCCGAGACACTATATCAGAGTGACAATAGAAAAGATGTCGATCAGACTGATTAGTAGAACATTTAGGAGTGAAAATTTTCATTTAAATTGATATTGATAATAATTTATATTGATAATAATATTTATTAGCCTTCAGAATGTGCTGTGCTAGGCATCATGTGCTTGTAACTGATTTTACAGAATTACTCCCATGAATACAACTTGTAATCAATTCTAGTTGCTATATAAAATTATATAGCATATATAAGCATATAGCATATATAGCATACAGAGATCTGTGACTTTCAGGGCTTTTTTTTTTTTTTGTCTGCAGATCATCTAGAGTTGAATTTTGCCTCACTATTTCTCTCAAATGTGTTACACAATGCCTCTAAATATTTCCCAGGTTGTTTTTTTTATTTTGTAATATAAATTTTTATATTCAGAGTGGAGGAAAGGAATATCTGCTTTTATACCTGTTGGTATAAAAGGGAGGAGTTGTGTATATGAATAAATGATAGAGGAAGAAAGATAAATTATAAATGTATAAAAAATAAGCTGTCACTTGGTTGACCTATGACCTTTTACTTTCCTTTTTATTCTTAGATATTTCTTCCCTTGTATTTTGTGTGTGCTGTCATGCAATCAGGGCACATTACTTAACTTTCTGTGTAATCCCTGTGTGTCTGCATTTTTGCATTATTATATTTATATCAATAGACATTGAGGTCTCCAGAACAGGAGTCATGGGCGGAACAAGGGATATTTGGGTGCAGCTAATGCTATGATTTTGTTCATGCTTATGAATTCTTCAGTTTAAGGTTAGTCATCTTCCTCCAGAAGTTGTTATCAAGTCACTCAAGAAATAGTTGTCATCTCTCAGTTTGAATATTATACATGAATAGAACTATGTATTTAATTGCTTCCCATTTCTTTGTGTTTTATAGTAAAATTCTGCTTGTGAAAATGTATACAGTTATTAATAGTTTCTTTAAAATCAGGTTTGCTGGAATTACTCTTTTTCTTCTATTGTATGTTCTGGTTTATAGTGTTCTGTGGTTTTTACCTTTATTAGCTTCCCTTGTGAACTTTCTCTCTAACTGAGCTAAGTCATAGGTCTCTGATGTTTCACTTTAGTATCTCTGTATCTGAAACCTCATTAATGTTTAATATTCATAAATGAAAAGTGGAATTTAATGTCTCCATGGTTTCTAATATATATTAAATTGACAATTTTATATGTTTCCTTTTTGACTCCTCCCCAGATCTGAGAAATTTTAAAGTTCAGATGTTTGGAGTCTTGAAATGTCCAGATAAGGGAAAAGGGGGACTAATAATATTAATCCCTGTAATTATAACAGTCATCAGTAAAAAGTCAGTTTTTAAAGAACAGCTACTTCATGGCAGTAGCTGTCATAATAGAACTTTTTTCTTTTGTCTACATGGTAATAATGGCCATGCTTTTAGAGAGAATTGGTCTTTTAGGGAGCCTTGGAGTTTGCCTTAGAGCCACTGAAGCATAGCTGGATATCAGCTCTGTTGGGGAACATAAGGACACTGAGTTCAGCAAAGGTAGTGTGAAGGGAATAAAAGTGTTTTATGTTTATGCATCAAGACTTTGCAAAGACAGAAGAGAGAGTCTCCTAAGCTCTCAGCCAGGCCTGGTGAAAGCCAGCCTGCAGGCAGATGTGACCCTGCTGGGATGAAAGCTTCTGTGGGGCCGGGGTTAACTGGTACCACAGCTGTCAGCCACGTGGAGGCTGCAGGAGGGTCTGCTACCTGGAGTTTTCTGAAAACTGACCCTCAGATAAGAGATCATCTAAATGTCCCACCTTGCTGCACCTGTTCTCAAGGGGAGAGTGTAGTAGTAGCATTTCTCTGGCTGCCATGTTGTTTGTTTGGGTTTTTTTTGCAGCATTTAATGGCTCTTGAGCACAGACTTTGCAGTAATTATTTGGTACAGTGCCACAGGATGGCCTGAAGTACTAGATGTTTAGATATAGTAACTAACATTGGCATTCTCAAACTTAAAAGATAACATCTGTATGAGATGTGTGTACTGATGAAAATTAGGATGACTATATTAATTTATGTAAACACAAATTTAAATACCTAGAGTTGAACATGGGATAGGTCCTAGGTTCTAGAAAACTGGACATCTTAATTAACTCAGGAAGTGAACTCACATTGGAAAATAATTATTTTGCATTTTAAGGAAGACTTTTTCAAAATCTATATAAATAGTCCACAGCAAAGGTGTATATAGATTCTTCTTCTAAAAGAACTGTGATAATTAAATTCAATGCTCATCTTCATTTATTGTTGTGGTTTTTTTGATGTAGGATTTTATGTTTAAAAACTTCGCTCATACTCCAGACTGATCAATTTGGTGTCTGTATAGTATGGCGTGGGGGGGTGTGTGTGGGGGGGGAAGTGTGAGAAAAATTGAAGGTCAAAACTTTGAAGCTACATTTGAGTTACAGTAGCTTATCCTGCTCAATGATATGTAATCTTCATTTCCTGCCAAAACAGTGGGAGACAAGTAATTAGAAATTAAAACTCAGTGCATCAATCAAAGCTGTTCACCTTACTTTAATATGTTTTTCACATTCTGTCTGTTGATAAAATTAGATTTAACTAATTGCAGTACTCCTTTTGGTGAAATATACTGTGATTGTTTTTTTAATTGAAAACTGTTGGCATAAAATGGAAAGGTAATCTTAAATGGCATTAGACAGAGGACATCATCAGTTTGTCCAGTGGAAGAATTTTTGGTTCAGAGAAAAAACAAAAAAGAGGTCATTGTTTGAATTTGAACCTCTCATAAGCCTTCTCTTCTTCCACTCTTCTTATTTTCCCACATGGGGATGGATTTATTTGCATATGTGAATTCTATAAATATGTTCTCAGTGCTAGAGGAAAATTCAGCATTAATTCAGGCACAAACAGAATTATGAGATGTGTTTGATCAAAATTTATAGTGGTTTGGTAATTTTAAGTATATGAGTCCTGTTGAACTTCAGTGTCTGTTTAGATTTATAACATAATTTAATCTTGACTGTCTTAGTTATTTATAAATATTTCAGTCATTTGTCCACTTTAATTAAGAGAATTCACTGCTGCTTCATAAAATAGTGTTAGGTTGGAGTGGAAGTATGAAGTATTCATGAAGCACAACATGGATATGTAAGACTATTTTATTTTCAGACAGGGAAAGTTATTTACATGTTATGGTAAATAACTTAATCTTGCTTATTTTTAGGAAATGTACCCTTTTGGTACTCTGGTCACTCTTGGTACTTCATCTGTTTAGTAATCATGTTTCTTGTTGGTTTGTTTGGGGGTTTTTAATAAGGATTTAATTTTTGCTATTCTTAGCCTTATCCAATTACTAAGAAAGTAATGCTGTTCTCAAAGTTTCATATATTTCAGGGTCAGCAACAAGAGCTAAGAAGAAATTGAAAGAATAAGAACATTTAATCTAGGAGGAAAAATCATTCTCATATCCATGAAAATGAAGCTGCTAGAAAGGAAGTACATTATTCCTGTCCCTGGTGAAAAGAACAAAGAAGTGAAAGGCTTAAATTATGGCAAGTAACGCAGGTTAGATGAAAGGGGAAATTTTCTAATTGCAAGAATAATGAAGTATTGAAGGAATTGCCTTGAGTGCTTAGCAATCTCTGCTATTGGAAATTGTCAAGAACAGATGTTATTTAGGGATACCCAGTCCAGATTTGAGGTGGGGTAAGATTATACCTCAAAGGAACTTCCAGATACATCTTTATGTTTCTACAACTGATTGTTGAACTTCACACAAAAAATCCTTTATATTTTCTGTAGTAGTCAATTTATTTTGGTGTTAATGAATTTACCTGATCTTGTAATTGACTAGCTTCATTTAAAGGTGAGCCAAATCTCATCTGGTTTAATATACTAAGATATTTCTTATATCCTTTTGTTATTGTGCCTTTGCTAGAAAGTAAGAGTGAAAAATTTTTTCTCACATGGAAGGTGTATATTAAACAGTGCTATTTGTAAAATCTCTCTCAATTTACTGGATTTTTAGAGTGTTACCTATGAAGAAGGAATAAGTGTGGGAATAACTTGATTTAAAATCTCTTGCAATTAAGATAAAGATTGAGGGACCTAGTATGAAACAAGTATGGAGCTAAGTCAGACTGAGAAGACATGGTTAGACCTAAACAAAAAATAAAATGAAAATCCCAAAAAACTAAAAAATATTAATAGTAGTAAAAAGAGGTATGGTGAAGATTAAATTTTAAAACAAAACCAAAACAAGTCCTATACATGCAATCCGACTTTACGTAGGGAAGTGAAACAATGTCTTTACTTCAGAGTTTAGGAACTATTTTAAGATGACAAGTCTCAGACTTCCATGATCATCTGTGAACACGTACAATCACCAAAAATTTTACTTCCTTTAGGAAGTTCCAGCAAACTTCATTATGCTGGAAGCACTAGGAAAACTGCCTTTGGTCTCAGAAAATCTGCATTGAGTTCATGCAAAGCAAAGCATTACAAAACTTGTCATGCTTCCAAAGATCTTGCAAGAGGTCTCCTTATCAGCTTTGTGTTGACTCAACAAGGATACAAACCTGTCAGTCATGTTTAATCGGCTTGTCTTCTGCAGCAGCCTGTGGACTTTGTTGGAAAATCTCTTAGACAATGGAAATTACTATCCAGTGCCCACATGAAAAAATAATTCTGAGAGGTCAAGTAATAATGTATATGCTGTAGCATCAGGAGCCCGCTGATAAGAGTGTTTTCTCTCATTTGGACAGATTAGTTTAAGGTCTTCCTTAAAATGCAAAATGATAATTCTTTTCCAACATGGATTCCTTTCTTTACTTAGTTAAACATTGGGATTTTTTTCTTAAATTTAGTGTAGCATAAACTGAAAATTACAAAATTTGCTATTAATGCCAAAAGCTTGAGTATTCTTCGAATAGGTGCCTATGGAACATGAATTTTGTTGTGGCGTAGATCAACAAGAAATTTTTTAAATGCTATTTAAAAAAAAAATCTGTATTTTTCCTCTACGATTTCTAAAAATATGTAGACAACAACATAAAATAAAAAGTCACTGTATTTCACCTGTGTGTGGAGCTGTTTCATTGTATGGTGATGTAACTGTAGAGGTTATAACTTGAAGCTTATTAAAATACTCATAAAAAAACTAGTACTTTTCTTTCTGAACAATTAAAAAGTTACTCCTAGAACATTATTAGCTTCTACATATGCTTGGAGGTGTCAAATTAAGTTCTTCTTTATATTGTAGTCAAAAATATAGAATATGCTATCTCATTGCTATAGAAAATTATTTTTTTGTAAAAAAATTTAAGTTGTGTTAAAACATTTGAGGTAGAAAATTTGGCTAAAGTTAGTTTCTGCATCTGACCTTTCTCTTACAATGTTTATGCTATAATAGAATGTGAAAAAACAAACAGAAAAATTACTATTTCTACTGCAAATATTGATCAGTGACAATAGTTGGTAGATATATTTTTTTCTAGTATTTCTGTGTCTGCTGGATCAGTGGTTTCACATTTGCTGCAAAGCTGTTATCAGTTGTACCACAGAGATTTGAACAGTGTTCCAGTTATGATGCAACTGATATTTTTATGAAAAGTCCGCCGGAAGAGAAAAAAAAATGCACAAAATTCTTCTGAGTTTTTTCTTACCTCATGAAGCAAGACATTAACATGAATTTTACTCATCTGTTAGGGGTAACCTAACAGTAGTGAACATTATTTACTGTTCATAAAATTTGTTTCCTAGGAGAGAATGCTATTCTAATAAAAGAAATGCAAAGTCAAATTTTATCAGAAGTTATCATAAGCAAATAAGATTTTTAATCACCACTGAGCAGATAAAGCAAGAAATATATTCCTGCTTAAAATACCTGACACTTGAATCCTGCAAAAGCACTTTTTGTGTTAAGTTAGTGCCTAGCCAATGCAAAACAGCGTGACACTAAGCATAGTGAGAATCTAAAAACATTTTTAAACTTCATGGAAAATATGTATATGAACAGTCTATTAAGAAAAAACATTATCATATCTTTATTATTCAGCCTTTTAGAAATTACGGAATTACTAACAATGTTGTTCTTTCCATGAACCTAGGGTTCTGTTTTGATTTTTTTGATTTGGTGTTGTGTTGGTTTTTGAGTTTTGTTTTGTTTTGTTTAAGGAGAAGAAGGCTTTTTATAGAAAAGAACCAACTTAAAATTTTCTGTATCAATGTAGCATATAGTTAAACACCCCAGAAACCTAGCATATAATAAACCCTTCTAGGAGCCACTCGAAGCCATTGTTTATGCTGTTAATCAGAATGGTTTTATAGATATTTTTCAGTTCAAAACAACCAATACAGGCAAAAGTCTTGCTGAGTCTCTTCAAACCCCTTTCAGGTCTTTTGAGGTTAAAAATAATTTCTGAAAAAGGTAGTTATTAAAAAAATGCAGCATTAACACAATTTCAGGTATAATTTTTAAACTTCCTGAAAATTAATAGTCCAATATGGATGCAGTCTCTTCTGCAAGCTGACCTTATTGTGCTGTCAAAGTAGTCTTCAGTTGAAAAAGACCTAGAGAAGCAGTTTGTGGTCAGCATGTGTTCATTTGGATCTGTCATAGATACTCATATTATTTGAGTTTGGAAATGAGACTAGTGAAAATAGAACAAGAAAAGATAGGTTTAAATGTTTTAGTTATTGAGCAAATCTATTAGTGACTTAGGTCAACAGGTAGAAAGAAATGGGACTTGCATTGGCTGAATATTATCCTTTCCTTTCCTTTCCTTTTTTATTTTTTCTTTATTATCCCTTAAGCCTAGACCCTACCTCCTGTCTTTACAGTCAGTTGAAATTGTGCCAGGGTTTGGAAAGCCAGGGTTCACTGCCAGACTTTGTAGGTCACCATTGGCAATTCATGATGTTTCACATTCAACAGATATGGAGCACGAACTCCTCTGGAGTTCCATGCTCATGTTTTAACTTAATCTTTTTTGCTGTAGTTTTGTGACCTGAGATATGTAACCATAGTGCAGCAGTAACAGCTTTTTATACCCATCTATAAAAGTCTCTCTAATGAAATGCTTGGAAAGCTTGGCATTTTCTAAATAATATTATTAACAACTTTGATTGGGAATTGATGGCATGATGCTACTGGGTTGTCCATGATAATCTAGAATCTACAAGTACCAAAAGTGCAATATAAGTGTTTCAAAAATAAAAGAACCTTGAGTCATTCAGATGTCTCAGACTAAATAAAGTGCTGCCCTTTTTTTGATATGCTGGGCTAATTTTTTCTACTAATGTAAATGTCAGTGCAATGAACACTTATTTGCTGTGACATAGCAAATAAGTGGCAAAGAAAATCTGAGCATATGAAGAAATTATTCATGTCCTAAAATCTCTATTATATGGCTTCAAGCCAAGGGTATGGAAAACTATTCAGATCCACATTTTTTAAAGTGTTTTAAAATTACATTAAAATTGAGTAAGATGAAAAGACAGTAATTATATCTCAATGTATTTTTATATTTTTCTTTTTTTTTGAGATATTCTACATTTGCAGCCTTTACCAACTTCTCTTGATAGCAAATAGACGTTCTCTACATTTACTGGCCAGCCTTGCCTTCATCATCAGTGCCTTTCTGATGGCCAGCAACTTTGGCAGCAGTGACTGCCCAGCAGGGGTGCAGGACTGATGGGAACTGTCTGTGGATGGCATCGAGATGTGGGTTCTGCCTTTTGCAGGGCAGCTGCTGCCCATCCCAAAGCCTGCTACTGCATGTACTGCAGCTACTGCTTCCACCTAGAGGGACAGAATCCCATGGAAGAATCCAGACAGGAAACATGTAGTCTAGAGCTTCAAAACTATCAGCTGATATTTTTAGGCCATGTACTGCCTGCTCCTGCTATCTTTAGGAAATATTCATGGTGGCTTCAAATTGCTACATGAAATACTTTCTTCTAATGGTGATGGAAGCTCCACAGAAACTTAAGGGCTGTATTGTACTTGTTCCTGTGTGTAGCACTTAGATGCAGATCTCAGTTCAGATATGGGGCCTTTTTTGTTTTTCAGTCTAACATTGGAGAGATACAGGAAAGAAGAAATGCCACACAGGCAGTGTTCAGAGCTTAAGCATAAAGATGTAGAGATGAGATAGTGTGATGCTTAGGTTTTATACAGTTTCCATAGATTAGGCTGCCTTACATCAAGCACATCATTGCGGAAGATAATATTTTGGTTTTCATCTTTAATATCCTCACCTAGTCACTGCACCAGGATGGGTTTTGCTTGAGCATTCAACTTCAGATTTGGCTACCATAGTGCTAAGATTTCACTTTGATGATCTTATGCTAAAATGTGCCATAATCAGAAAAAGGAAAAGAAATATTTCAAAGTAAAGCTTTTTCATGACTCTTCCAACTGCTGGGGACAGAGCTATATGAGAATGTCTGTCTTCTTATACTTTTGATAATACTGGAAGAGAAATTTGGTATATGAACATATTTTAATTTTGCTAAAATTTATAATGAACATATGGTGTTATACCCAGTGACACCACTCTTTAAAGTTATTATTAATTTAATTTTGATGAAGAAATTAATTTAATTGCTCAGTGAATTTTGATTCTTTTGTTATTGTCTTTTTTTGATCAGAGTAGTTGGTCAGAGCTTAGAGTACTGAGAATTATCTGTGTTAGAAGAATACAAAAAAAGTAGTGAATTTTGTGTTTTGCATAACACTATTTACAAACATTATACAGAAGCTTATTCCAAGAACAAAGAGGAATCAGTGGTTTTTTTATGCTTCTACTGAAATATTCCCAAAGGTGTCTAAGTACTTTACACCTTACACTAGTACACTGCCTTTATTTCCCGTGTGTATCTTATCTTGATTGTGAACAAGTGTTTATGTCTAAGTAAGATTATTTCCTAAAATTCATTTAACAATTGGAAGTGGTTATGTTGATCATTATATAATGTTTTGTTACTACAGTATTCAGTTATCTATTGGTGTTTAGTAAAATGTCCCTAGAGGCAGTGAGCAGATCTTTAGGCTCAAAGAAAACCTAAGTACCTTTTTTTTTTTTTTTTTTCTTTTTCTTTTTAAGGTGCATTTCCATTGATATATCCTCTTCCCTTGCCTGTCTTCTCTAATTTTCTGCCTCCACAGAATGAAATTAAAAATAAATTAACTATCCAATGAAGGCACTTGTTTCTTAGTTCAAGCTTTCAAATGTCAAAGTAGAAAAGCTTTTTATCCCCCTCTCTTAGGGATCTAATTGTCTGTGGGTGAATCTTTGGTAATTGTGCTATTTTTTGTGCTTATTGTATTCTCTGTAATTGAACCAGATGTTAAGTCTTCTCTGGAGGAGAAGAGTCTTCTCAGTTTATGTAGTACTGTATCAGTCTTGCATCCCAAAATGTTTGAGGTTAATATGAAAATGAAATTGTAGGGCAGAGGCTTTATGTAATGTTCCTGTGGGTGGGTAATCCCTTTTGGACTGAAACACTTTAAAATGTGTAACTCAGAGGTACATACTACATGTAACAAATGGCTGGATGATAAATTGTTGTACAATTTTTTTGACAGTCAGTCAAAATCAAACATTTTGTATGTAATGGGATATTTGTTTTTGTAATAGTTCTGCAGTGTTGAAAATAGTGCATGAGTTTGAGGCTAAGGGCTGTAGGGGTAGAATGCACTAATTGTGGGCAACTTACAGAAATGTTTTGGAGGGGAAAACCCTGAGTATGTTTCAGCTACTCAGCTGAGGTGGCTTTTCACCCAAATGTGAGTTCTTCCAGTCATTATCACCTAGATAAAAGAGACAGATGAGCATACTTAGACTTTTACATGGAGCCTTTTAGCAGTTTTTAAAAATTCCAGAAACTGGGTTTTAGGAGTTTTAACATCTTTCAAAATGCAATTTGTTTACCCTTAGGCAGAAGTGAAATGGAGAAAACCTTTTTCTCAAGTGCTTTTGTATCTTGTTAAAAAATATAGCAACTAAAAAAAAAAGTTGAAAAATCTTTCAGTTGCTGGCAAGGGAGATAGTTGTGGGACCAAAGGCGGTTCAGATTTCTTCAGAGCTAAAGAAATTGCACTGCAAAACCTTTACTCTTTCAGAGTTTGCATCTCAGCTCAACATCCATTTCTAAGCCCTGTTTCATGCTCACTGCAGAGTAGTGCATACACAGAGTGAATTTCATGAAGTCTGGTACCTGTAGGGGTCATAGTGTTCAGTCAGCATTGAGATGGGGCTGTCTGAATACTGGTTTTACAAAGTAAGAATGTTCTACTGGATTCCCCTTACACTGAAAGGATGTTAGAGCTAAAAAATTGCCATACTACAATGTGAGGGAGTTAATGGATTTATTAAAAAGAAATCTCAGCAGTCCAAACAACAAACACTCTCAGTTGTTAAACAGGAACTTCTAACGGCACCAATACAATGGTTTGTTTCCTCTTAGGGCAATGTTACCATTCAAAAATATGAGTCACAGCAAGACTTGCATTAGAATTTGTCTGTCATATGATATTTGGATTTATATTTATCCTTTTGCTGGATTACTTAGTGGATATATTAGCTTAACTATATTATGCTTGCAAGAGAGTCTCCCAGTACATTATACTTGTAAATGCTGTCAGGTACAGTAACTTCATGTAATTAATATTTTTAAAAAGTAATGGTATGAAAATGTAGTTAGATAACAGGAAACCAGCTTATAAGGGTTTGAGTCTGCAACCAGGCTGAAACCCCATTTTGTGCAGAGGTTTTGGTCTGCTAATATTAATTTCCCAGCCAACACACCAATAAATGTGGTTTCAGTGGTGTTTAAATGTCCATGTACCTGTTAGAATCACTTACTTATTTCTTGCTGTGAGATATGACCAAAAGAAAGAGCAAAACAGGCTTAAATCTTCAAAAAAGAACAAAGAAAACTTTATTGACAAATTTAACTGGATTATGGGAATCAGAACAAAACCTTTAAAACACTTCTCTTCTCCCCAACACCCTTCTTTCTTTCATACCAACATAACAATATAGAGAAAGCAGAACTCAAAGATTTCTAGTCATTGTATCACTATTAGAAGAGTGTTTCTTTCAATTTACTCAGGGAGAAGAGCTTCTCACTGACAAAACCATGGAGATTTCCCCACAAGACTTAGTTTCCAGTCCCCTCATGGTTATAATCTTTACAAATGCATCTATCCAGGGAAATCTTCACTTGCAAAAAGACTCACAACTGTCCCAAAGCTGCACTTCTGGGCCATATCAAATGCATGGGGTGTTGTATTTTAAGGATGAATGTTCAAACGCAAAAAACTTCATCTGCTTCTAAAATTAATTTTCATCTCTGGGAACAAAAGACTGACACCCCCTCCCTCAGGCCAGAAGGGGCTTCACTACTTCATCTCTCTATGTTCCAATAGCTCCAAGAAAATTACAGTCTTTGATCAGGTGTCAAATTGAACCATTCCACACCCCCCATCCCCCCCAATGATTTTTTATTATTTAAAAGGTTAATTAGCATCCATCACCGTGGCTTACAGGAGAATTTCAGTCCAAGGACTCTCCTCACCCTCCAACCAAAACGAGGACTTTTGCTTTCATGTCTTAATGCTGTTTCTCTAAATGTCCTTTCTCAGTCTCTGTTTTCTTGCACTTGGGAGATCAATGTCTGTAGATCTCAATCTGGGCACTAAAGAGTTAAATCTCTTGCTGGCAGACAGACAGACAGAGTTAAAACACAACAGAACACTCCAATCCGTGCTGAGGGCTAGGCCAAAGTATCCAGGGAACACAGCGGCCAGGCTGGGCTTGGGCCATCTTTAGCTCACAGGCTGCTGCCAGTCTTTGCCTATGTTACCAGGCTGCTTTTCAGTCTCTGCTTATAATCCTTCATGGGAGCCATACTCGGGGGAACAACCAGAATTTGACCGGATGCCCTTGGCCACGCAGCTGGGGCCAGCCCCCCTGGCCATGTGGCCGGGCTCAGTGTTACCTCAGCTCCAGCCAGAAGGAAAGAAGAGCCTCTTTTTCCTGGGTTTTGATTTAAAATGTGTATCTCACAGAGGTGTACCCTTTCTTGGTTGGTCTATTACTTCTGTGGGCTGAGTTCTATCTGAAACCAGCACACAGCTGTAAACTCTACTACTCAGCTTTCTTTCAGTGTTCTGCAAGCTTGCCATTTAAATAACTATGAGGGGAAGAAGCCAGTGCAGGTATGAAAGGTCATGAAAGTGAACTTTAACCTGCTTTTGATAGTTTCAATAGTCTTGCATTTTTGGAGCCAAGTGATTCACAGTAGCTGTGCCCATACTGAGAAGGGTACAAGTTTAATTGAAGTGAATCTGTCTGGGTCTGACTTTTAAAGAAGCGGTTACTTCTTCAGAGTAGATTATTTTAGAAATTTGAGGTTAAAAAACATGATTAATACTGTTGCAGCCTGTGTTCTACCTTATGCTTCTGACTTTAAACGCCAAGCAATTTAACATTACTATTAAATATTAGCCTTATTTGAACTCAAGAATTATTGAAATTAATGAGTTCATTTTAATGATGTGAAAGGCTAGATATTTTGATAACCTGACATATTTTTATCAGGATGTATTAAGTTCTTAATTTCTTTTACCTGTGAACCTCTGACTTTTATCATATTAAAATATGACAACAGTGTTTTCTTGGAATATGTCTGCAAAAGTCGTAATAGAAGAATAAACCTTTTGGCATTTTGTAACATAAGTTACTTTTAATATTAAAACTTAGAAATGTAGGGCGTGCTAGCAGAGTGGGGTGGATTTTCCTCAGTATTTCAGTGACTTGTTGAAGAGCACTGAGCTCACAACACTTTGCCCTGAATATCCAGCATTTTCAGCTCACCCAAAGCAGGTACTTTCAGCATAAATCTTTGTCAGCCAGTATTTCTAGCATGCTTTGTTTGAAGGTAACCAGTCATGCATGCCTGGCATTCCTCACTTCTTGCTTACAAATCCAAAAGACTTTGAAACCCATTTTAAAGGATGGCTAAGCAACCAGATCTACATCATGTAGCTTGGCAAATATTTGTCTGCCATAGAAAAAAGAAACCCTAACTGATCTGGGATTTCACTTGGAGTCAGTGAGTGTTATCCAATTCTGTGCAGCCAGTAGTGTAAAAACTGTAACAGAATATGGGTGAGTCCAGTGTTCATTTGGATTGCAAACTTCAAACATGGAAGTTCAAAGCTTTACTATTACATATGTATGACATTTTTGTAGGGCTTTCAGTGTTTTCTAGTAGAAGGCTGATCAGATGTTGTGTCCCTGCAACTGTTTTTGAGTGTTTTCTCATAAGTTTGAGATAATTTTTAGCATGCATTTCATATATACCTTTTGTTCTGGACAATTTGCTGATTTAAACCTGTAATTAGCAGAACTAGAGTTTTCATGTTATTCCTATTAGCAATGAATTGACATTTCATGTACTTCTAATGGTACTTTTTGATTCCTAGTTTTCATGAAAATACTAGCTTTTGGCAGAAAGAA
>VWZN01014838.1:2471-12974 GCA_013396955.1 Regulus satrapa
TGTATCCTTGTTAAGTAGCAAACAGCTTCCTGCCCTTTCATAAATACACAGGGAACCATATCAGCCACATCTGCCAGGTTGTAACTGTGGCTATCCAGGCTAGAAAATCCTGCCTGAGTCCAGAAGTACACCCCTTTTTAACACTTAGGAATAGAATTTGTAGGAAAAACAAAACAAAACAAAACAAAACAAAACAACCCAANAGACACTTAAGTAATCTCAAATCAAAGTCATAAATCTCAAATAAGTTCTGGAAATGTTGTTTTGTTTAAAATCTTTTTTTTAGTAATACATAGAATATTAATTTAGACTTTGAGTCATCTTTTCTAAATTTCAGCAACTGGTTTAGGTATCTAAGGTCTTAATTGCACTATGAAGATGTCCTTTTCTCTGCTTGAACTGTATGCTAGCCAGATGAACCTGAGTCAAAGCAGCTGATAAGTTATCCCAGTTGAAACAATGAAAGCTCATTCCCAGGATTCTAAATTATTCAAAAAGTGAGATTTTTTTACTTTGTTTAAATTATTTCCATTCTTTTTCACTCAAGACAGTGAGAAAGGACAGATTCTTTGTTTTAGTTTTCTCCTTAGCCATTGGCTTACTGGTTTCAGTCCATCTCAAGGTCACAGTATAGGTTGCCACAATTTGACAGTGAATTATCCTAAATGAAATCAATTGGTGACCTCAATATAACCCCTACTGTGTATATCCTCATCACAATTCAGCAGAGTGAATAGACATTATATGGACCCTGAGTCCGAACTCAAGAGATATTTCCTCCAAGCCTCAGTTAAGACACAATGCAGTCACACAAAAAAGTTTCTTTATGATTTTTTTTATTAATATTATATTCCCATCATCAACGTGAAAAATAATTTCTATCATTTAATAGAAGAAGAAATTTTTAGAATAATAGCTCTTAATGAGTTTACCTATTTAGTTTTCAATTAATCGTATTCTTCTTTAACGCCTTCAGGGGAAAAATCAAGTGTAATTAATATACAATTTTCTGAGGGATACAGATGACATTACTTGAAATAAAGATTTTAAAAATATATTTATGTGTTGTATTTAATCCAGTGAAGTGCATTTCTTCACTATGCTTAATAACTGCTACTACAATGAAAAGAAGTGAAGTAATTTCAGTAACATCAGTTTGTAAGAATTTTTATCCTTGCTTTGTTGTACCAATTCAAAACTTGTGTTCAAAAATATCATTCTCACTAACAGAAGTTCTGCAGAGATTCAAAGATAATTAGGAATACTTACCAGTTTATACCAGTATATATAAGAACAGTGATAAACCTTGGGACTCATTTACTATTTACTACTCTATGTTAATCAAAACTTTATTGTCCTTGTTTTATTTGAGATAGAGTTAATTTTACTTCTAGTAGCATGTACAGTGCTATATTTTGGATTTAGCATGAGGATAACGATAACGTTTTGATGGTTTAGTTGTTGCAAAGTAGTGCTGACCATCAGTCAGTGATCAGATACACAAGAAGCTGGGAGGCAGCAGGGTCAGGACATCTGATTCAAAATCTCCAGAGGAATATTTCACCATACCACAGAACACCATTCCCTGTATCTGTACTGGTGGACTTGGCTAGAAAGGCACCAATCATTGCTGGAATATGGACTGGACATCATCAGTGGGTAGTTTTCTCTTTGGTGTTATTTATCTTTCTCCTTTATTATCTCCCTTATTACTCTTCTTCTCCTTCTCTTTCTCCTTCTATTTTGTTTGAATTATTAAATGGTTCTTATCTCAATGCTCAGGTTTTACCTTTCTCCTTCTCCTCCCCATCTCACCATGGAGGGGATGGTTGTGAGCAAGCAGCTGTGTTGTACTTACAGTTGCCAGCTGGAGTTAAGCCACAACATGTATATATATCTGAATTCAAAAAGTTAATCACCAAACTAAAATACATTAAGAAATGTTATTGATGGCACTACTCTGTGAAAATATATAGTTTATGTAAAAAATGTGTTCTAAAATGATAGCAAACAATTTCTGAGTAGAGACCAATGATATAACGTTGAAACAACTTCCTCCAGTGTTGGCAAAGAAAATTATTGTACTCCACGCTTTCCTTGATGATAACTTACTGAAAATTATTTTTTCCCTTATCCTCACATAAGGACTTGAAAAAGAGTGGTACATACATACTATACAAAAAATATATGGATGAGTATGAATGCACATAGAGCCCTATACATTTCACATACATAGTAGCTAAGTTGAACAACTAGAAAAATTTCAAGTGTTATGTTGACATTTTTTGATACATTGAAAAGAGTGGAAATTCATGTGTTAATTTCATTGCTTATTCTATTTTCAACATATTTTCTTCAGATTTATCTCTTATCCATTTTCCCATTTTCTAGAACATAATAATGTATATCAGTTTTTCTTAAAAATATGTTAATGAATTTTATAGGCATGCTGGATGGAACTTGTATAAACAGGCCAGAAAATCTGAAGCCAGAGCCAAGGCAAACTCATGCCAAAAGATTAGTCGATCCATTGGAACTGATTATACACATACAAAAGGGAGAATGCGTGAAGTGATATATAAGGTCACTGTGACAGCCAGAAGGTAATGCCAAAATATTCCTACTAGCTTGGCTCCTTCACACGTATGGGCACAGAGCTGATTCATAGCCAAACACTCTGCATGAGCCAAACTTAACTTCCTTGGCTTGCTCACCTTCAAAGCACAGCTGTCGTGGCAAAAACAACCCATCAGACATGAATTCATTTTGCTAGTTTTCATCTGCCATGACTTTGTAAGATGCAGCCACCAAGGGCAGAGTGCTTTGCTGCTGCTGCCACTGCTGTTCTGAGAGTAGTCTGCACTACTGATAAAACCTGTTGGACTCAGATTACCTATTGCAATGAGGTGTCTGCTTCTGAATGATAAGCATGCTCTTAATGAGGTCTAGGCATCTCTAACTATGATTTTGAGAATGTGAGTAGTGATTTTGATTGTGCAGCATGCTGGGGCCCATCTGGAAGCACCTGAGTGGTTTGATTTGAAAAAAAAACAACAAACAGTCGTCTTTGTGAAGGATCAGTTAAATCTGGTCTTGAATGGGACCTTCCAAAGCCAGGGTTGTCAAAATCATTAGATTTTTAGCTATCTTAGTCTAATTAGTTTGAGTAAGGGAGAGTAGAAACACATTGACAAAAGGCATTCCAAAGTCATAATAGTTATTTTCTGTTTAACTGTGGTGGAAACTATAGCTTGACACCCATAAACTCCTCTCTCCCCATTCTACCCCCACATCCCAAGAAAACACAAAATATTGTCTTGAGTTTCTTCACAACTCGGATGTGATCCTAAATTACACAAGTTCAACTGAGATCAGTTCACACATGTGAATCAGATGGTATTAAATCCAGAAAATTCAGTGATCTACCTTGGATTTTTGTTTATTGAACAAATTTTACGTTTGTATTGTTAATACAAAAACGAAGCAACAAGCAGAGTTTAGCATAAACTTATGCTAAATATAGATATAGTCATATCCCTTAACTGTCCCTTCCATCCCTACATAAAATATTAAAAAATATATGAAATTTTTTATTATGACTGTATGAAGACAATACCTTTTCAAACCAGATAAATATAAAGTAAAAAAAGCTGATGGCAAAGCAACATACTCTTAAGTTTATCAGGGTTTTCTCATCTTTGTCATCCTACACTAATTTCAGGGAGGTCTCTGAAGGGATTCTGAGAAAATTTTCTGGATAGGAAAAAAGGCACATAACCTCTCTTATTATGTCATATAGTTTTCTCTCAAGTGCATATTTTTTCTTCTCTTCAAGGAAAAAATTAAAGATTAATTTATTATAGAATGTGATTTGATTTTATTGCCTTTAATTAATCCTTGGGCTATGATTAATTGATTAATAAATTTGTTATTTATGCAAGACTCCTGAAATATTAACACATATTCTACAAACAATCCATTTTCAGATTCCTGAAGTAAAATCTTCAGTATCTATGGAAGTTAACATTTGACTGCCTCAGAGTTTTTTAATTAAAACCAAAATTTAAACTCTGGTACATGAAAATTATCAGAGAAGACTATGTGAAAAAAAGTTTTGTTAGATATAATAAAGTAGACCCCAATTTTGGGGGGGCAATTTGGGTTAAAACTGCTGCCTTATTTTAACATCATGGTTCATGAGGGTCAAATTTAGAAAAAAAATTAAAATTTATATTTTCACATATTCCAATGTAGTTTTATTGATATCTGTGGAAATAATTCAACATAAAATCATAGAATGCTTTGAGTTGGAAGGAACATGTAAAGTTTGTCAACTCCAACTCCATGCACAGGGACACTTTTCAATAGACTATGTCACTCAAAGTCTCATCTACCTTCAATACTCTAGGGATTGAGTATTCATGGGGCAACTTGTTTGAGTGTCTCACCACCTCACAATGAAATACTTTGCTGGGGTTTAACTGTGTATGATACTATGACTTTTGTCATCATTTCAAGGTAGCTTGTCCCTGCTGGATGGAAATGGTGTTATCATTGTACCTGACAATTCCAAGGGAGAGCATTCATTGAACTTGCAATAGAACACATTCTCATGTTGATGTGTAGTGAACCTTTTCTGTTCATGCTACTAAAGGAATTTCAAAAAAATTTCCACATTGAAATTTTTCTACTTGAGACACAAGTGGACAAAAAAAAAAAAAAAAAAAAAAAAAAAAAAAAAAAAAAAAAAAAAACAATAAAAAAAAAAAAGATTCAACATTAGATAAAGTTCTAATAAGGAAAACCTTCAATCACCTGAAGCCACACCCATGAATGTTTTCCCCCTGTATACAGTCTCAATAGAGCTCAGAAGAGTGTTTAAAGCTTTCATTTTTGAAAAAAACCACAAATTTCTTCAAGGTGATTCCTAAACTGAAAATATGTCTTAGTAAAAAATTACTGTTACTGTAGAGGGGCTTGCTCAATGAATTCCACCATTTGCTTAAAGTAAAACAATGGGATGAAACAGAGGATGATGCTTAAACAGAGCATATGTGGTTATTAGGGCCACATCAAAGAAGAAGAAGAAGAAGAAGAAGAAGAAGAAGAAGAAGAAGAAGAGGAAGAGGAAGAGGAAGAGGAAGAGGAAGAGGAAGGAGTTTTCACATGACTGTATCCACTGTTAGACATTTTGGTCACTGGCTTTACTAAATTAGAACACACTCCTTTAACACGTTTCCTTTCCTCCACTTGGAGGTGATGCTGTCCCTGTTGTCCTAGTACTCATACTGTGACAGATCTGTCACTTTGACACACTGTATACTAGTCAAAGGAGGCAGTCAGACTTCAAGTATGAATCTTTCACTATGAATAATTATGAAGAAATTATGCTTCAGAAACTAATTTAGTTTCCTAAATAGGAACTGTACTTCTTTGTCAGTTTAGCTCCAGACAAAAATCCTGAACAATTCCAAAGCTCTTTCCCAGTAAGTGAAAGGTTGAATAGGTTTTTATGTGAAATATTTTAATCATCAGTGATCAGCAGTAGCCCCATAGCAATTAGAGTTTAAATTAGCAGAGAAGTAATTTGAAGATACTGAGGATGGCTAACTATGCTTTTGAACTTTCTCCTTGAAACATTTTTTTCTGGAATAAGAGTGTATTCTGAAACTTGGCTAAATAAAAACTGAATAGGTGTTGTACTGTATATATTGAATAAATGCATCTTTTATATGAATTTTTATCCCCTGGCTTGATATCAAATGCTGTTTTCTGTTTCTCAATAACAAGTGAAGACTGAAAATACATATGAGCAAACAATTTAAGTCTGGAATTTTACTAGGTGACTAAAGATCTGGCATTCTATTTTACTTTCTACTGTGACTGCACAGCCTTTATGAAAGTTTTCACTAAGCTTTTGTGAAGGGCAAAAATTGAACTTTTAGAACTGGATTATTGATATTACTATTNACTCTCCAATCAAATCAAGAATCATCATCGAAGGACCAACATTTTACTTAAGACATTTAATCTTAAGTAAGAATTCTGGGGGAAATTCTTAAGAATTCTTAAGTTAGAATTCTGGGGAAAATGGGTTTACTTTTGGATATACCAAGAATATCAGCAGATCAAATTGCTAGGTTGTTTCTAACTTTCTAACATTACCAATGATTGCAGATTTCTCTCTGAAAAATAACTTTTCTAGCTAATTATTTAAAGTTATCAATGGAAGTAAGGGTGATTTTTACAAAGAATTAATTACTTTAAAATCACAATAAACTACTCCCATGAAATGAATTTTAAGGTAATTTAAAAATGGAAGAAATACTGTCACTTTGTCATGAGAAAACAGGCTAAGTTATATACAGTCTCTTGAAGTGAAAAAGGTACACATAGTAAGGGTTTGTAATAATTATGTTCATTTAATTAAGACTGGTAGAAAAATGACTGATCAACAAAGATGTTCTTGGTCCTGATCTAAGTCTGACATCTTTATTCTTGGGGCAATCCCACTTGAGACATGTCTTATCAATTGTTAGAATCTTTCTGTTCACATTGCCCCTCTTCACCACTTTCTTATTTGATTTTGGATCATCTCCTTCCTTTCTCTCTGAATTTTCTTTGCTAAGTGGGAAACCTCTCTAGATGACAGGTCAGGAAAACAGACAAGGACAGCTCAGCACAGCTCAGATGTTTTGTTTGACGGCATTCCCTCACAACTTCAGTCTTGCTGCAGAGCTGCTCCCTCTTCCAGAACCGCCCCTGGGTCAAGGGCATCAAAACTGCAGGGACAGTTCTAACAACTACCAGAGGCTGTCCTGTGGCACATCTCTGCTGTTCATGAGGATGCAAAAACCAGTGGGAGCAGACCTGCTATTCCCCACATTTATAATTTTCTTTTTTCCCAAACTGATGAACAAACTGATTACAACCTGTTAGCTATGCTAAAGGTGCCTGATTTTCCCTGATCAAGGGTAAGAAGGAACAAATGCTTCAAGCACTTTGTGATCAAGAACAGCTGGGATCTTCTGAAATTCTACTAGAGGCGGCTACAAAGGTTGACAGATGTTAAGGCTGCTGTGGCTATCCTTACCTGGGAGCAGTGATAGCTTCAGATTCCTCAGAGTATTCCTGGGAGCCTCTCTAGAATCTTTGATAAAATCAGGAGGGTAAAAAAAGTCTCAAACTATAGCCCAGAAAATCCTGTCAAACAGTTGTATCTCTTTTGTCTGTAAACCTTAACTGTCTTCTATGGAATATGTATAAAATACAATAAAATGTAGACTGCACTGAAAAGAAATCAAGAGAAATTGATTTACCTTCTCAGCTCTGCTTTTTCTACTCAGAGAAATTTTGCAATTCTATGAAGATTTACAATATAATTGAATGTATAATTATTTTGTTATTCTGATAATGTTTTATTTTTAACATATCGCCAAGAAAAAAACCAGATATTTTGGTTTACTGAAAATTAGTTAATCAGTATCTTAGATCTGTAAATCAAGCTATTTATCTTGGATTCATTGTTGGCATAGCATAAAAACAACAAAAGACAAAGAGAATATGGCTGAGAATATGCCTGAGAAGATGGGGCAGTGGTTTGAGGGAATGCACCTGATGATTGTTCTACAGGAATGAGCAGATAGTACTCTGCCAAAAAAATTCTCTTAGCAGATTTCCAGCAGAGAGTTTGGAATCAGAAAAAAACCCATGCTACAAGAACTCTTCTCTTTGGGCAGAGAACGAGAACATGGATTATAGATGACAGGTACACAGATGCATTGCTTAATCTTCTTGAGAGTGCTCAGGTACAACAATGAACACCATGAGCAGAGACTTGCTTAGTGCAGCCTTTCCTCCCAATCTGATATCAGAACAGTTAATGACTGCCAGAGAATGGAGGGAAGTTTACGTACTAAGAATCTGGTTTCCAAGAAGAGAAATTAAATTGTGATGAAGAAAAATGGGAAAGCAGACTGATTTGTAATTCATTACATATCTACCAAAAATGAAACAACAGAAAATGAAAGTAGACACATTAGAAATATAAAATAGAATTTGTATAGAATTTATAGCAGTGCAAAAAAAACTGATATAGGCATGATTATTCTTTCTCCTTCAATATATTTTCCAAGTAATCAAAGAGTAGTGTGTGATTAAAAGCAAGTTTGCATTTATTTTAAAAATATTTATTGTTGTTGTTGTAGTCCCACAATGAATATATATGACTCACAGGAAACATACATGTATAAAATATGAACACAGAGAGAAACTTAAACTTTTGTAGTGAGCTTCCATTATGTATATAATGTGACAGTGATATAAATTCATTCATTATATGGTCACAAATTGACCATATTAGAAGTCTGGAATTTAAAAAAAAAAAATCTGTAGTGTTTTCTGACAGGAAAGAGTGCAGTACTGTGTTTATTTTACAGGAAAGAGTGCAGAAACCTCTGTTAACAGTTAAAGGTGTTTTTAAATTATGACATCAAGTGTTTTTGAGACCTGGAAAGTCACCTGTTGACAATGTTAACATATTTCAAAATCTATTATTGTAAAATTGAGTTATTTACTAATTAATTGAGAAATGGCTCAGGGCTGAGCCTAAAGGGTAATGTAGTGACAACAATTTTTTAAAAAAAAGAGAAAAGAAGATAGTATCTGAGGAAAAGGTATATAAAAAAGTTCAGTTTCCTATTTATCTTTATTTAGACATACTAGATGGATAGAGGAAAATATATAAACTCAGTTCACAGCATTTTGAATCCTGCAGATAGAAGTGCCTAAAATCATTCTGCTACAAGAATAAAAGTACAGCTAAAATCTTGTTTCCCAGTTTTTGGACCTTACAGGTGTTTGCAAACTGAAGTTTGGGATTTAGAGAGTAAAACGTTTGCTTACATTTACAAACGTAAGCTACCCCTTATAAATGATTCATGCTTTAATTCAGAAATCATGTGGGAAAAGAAGGTGAAGGCTTTCATGTGAAACTTCATGGCTACAGAAGAGAGACCTAATTGGCTTCCTTCTTGGACCAAAAGAGGAAAAACTTGTGTTTTAGTTTATGGACATTGCTACTCATTCTCTGACCAGGTAGCACCAGAAAGAATCTGGCACCATTCTCTTAGCACTTTGCTTTTGTGATATTTATGTACATCAATATGTGCCCTCTCAGTCTTCTCTAGACTATATCCTTGTTATCAAACAAGATAACCATGAGCATGGCTTAAAATCAACATGTTTTAATTTACTATGGGCAGAGAACCAAGAGATTGCACTCGATCAGCTTATGGTTCAATGAGAGAATGATTTCATTATCCATAGCAACTCAAAGCATTTCTGGTTTGTGAAACTGCCTACTGCTCAAAAAACATTGGCTTCAAAAAGAACATACTGTAACATTAGGTTTAAAAATACTGGCCTTCAAATATTTAAAGCATTTTATTAGAACCAGGTCTTCTATCTTTCTCCAGAAATTATGGATGCTCAGAAGTTACGTTTCTGAGGAAAGATGAGGTATGATTACACTGCTGTTTGTCTTTCAGGAAAATAGTATCAAACACCATGAGAGTTACCAAAAAACCATTACACTTGAGAGCAAATGTATGAACATTAGATTTAGTAATCAGCTCAGGGCATAATATTTTCAGTTCCAGTTGCTTTGAAAGCAGTTCTTGATGCAACCTGACTCACAAGATGTGCTCTATGTGATGCATTTTTATGACAATATATAAAGAAATCAAAACCAATTTTCCCCTGAGGCTTTGTGATCTGAAAGGCTAAGTGGCAATGCCTTTGGTCCACAAATCAGTACCTAGTTACAGGACTGCAAGATCACGGATATTATCCTGTTTTAAAATGAGATATATATGAAAAAAATTTTCAAAAGCTGGTGTGTAGACTAAGTGTTCAAACACTAAAGAAACATCAAAGCACAGAGTTGGTCTGGGAGGTTATTCTATACTCAGATTAATATTGCAGACATCAGAGATTTCAGATGGGAATCTGCTGTTTTCCTGTTGCACTGAAATTAACAAAATTACACAGCTTTCAGGTGGTAAATATTAAGCAATGACAGCTTTAAGAAATCAAAGCAATGTATGGAAAAATACGAAGTTTGCTGGAAGAGGATAACAAAGCAAGTTTACTTAAACAATTGTATTTTAACATATATTACTTCAAATATTTAATAACTATGTAAATAGTAAGGGAATACAATTTGTGTGTTTACTCTTAATATGTTTTTAATAATGATATTCAATTTCTTTAATAATTTTTAAAATCAAATTATTATAGAATTGAAATGCTTTTCTTCACTGCAATGGATAGTAAAAGAATAAAGAAAAATTTTGATACTACAAAGAATGGGGGGAAAAGAGATATCTAAAGTGGCATTCTTGAAAGAAAGTTACAAAAATGAGATTTTTTTACGAGGAAAAAGAAAGTCAGAATTTAAATACGTTCAGTAGTGCTCATTCTTATCTCTCAAATTCTATATGA
>VWZN01014843.1:281-15463 GCA_013396955.1 Regulus satrapa
TTATGATGGAGAGGTTTGCATAACTTTGTGTGGGATGAACTAATGACTTTGCAGGCTTCCAATGTATATCAAAATAGTGACAAACAACCTGCTTTCTGGTTATTTTCAAATCTGGTCTTCCATTTTTCAAGGTTTTTTCTTTAAAAAAGAAGGACTTAGAGGTCTGAAATCTGACTAGGAATTTTGTAGCAAATTTTATTGATTGACCTTCATCAAAATAGAGTGACATTAAATATTTCTTGTATGTGAAGCAATCTAACTATCTAATGCAATGGGATCTCATACGTCAATTTGTATGAGATACAGTTACAATAAAAATGTGGCTTAGGAATCAAAAGGCTGTCAATATAATTTACAACATTATTGAATTCCAGTTTGCTGAGCTGCTAAAATATCATAAAGATATAGACTCAAAAACAGAGGATGATACATAAGACCCCCATAGATCTTAACTTTAAATTAGAGGAAAAAAGACAGAAGAGTTGTATGCATTTTTTTTTTTCCTAGAAACTGTGTATCTTACTTTAACTACTTGTTACCAGTCAGAGAACATTACAATAGCAATATTAACTTGTTTGCTTGATTTCTCTTGGCTGTTGGACAGTCCTTGTTCAAACTTTTTACTTGTCTTAAGGCTGAAGCATTTCTTGGAGTTTCATCAGGAAACCAAGTAAAAGCCAGCCATAAGTGATATATGTGTTTACAGTAACTGTTGTTGTATGTTTTTGGAAGCAAAATATTCAGCTTCTATATTTGGCAAATTACACATTTACAATGTTCTTTCCTTGATCTGTGAATGTCAGAAAATCTGATGATATTATCTAATAGTAAAGCTTTTGTGAGACAACACTGGTTTCACTGCTGTGGGTATAACATAGTGCATATAAAGAACTGAGGAAACCAGTGTTCCTTTATGAGACTCATGATGTTAATGAAGGTGAAGACAATGTCATTCCTCACTGGGCAGAAGGTATCTGAGAGGCCAGGAAAGAGTAGAATACAAGGTGGTCTGATGTGTTTACTTGCATTACTGTAGGATTATACTGTGAGGCTATGAAAATGCAATGGGAATTAAAGCCTCTGATCAATGCTAAGCTGCATCATGTAATGGACCAAAGCAAAAATGTTTTCAGAGACAAAACTTAGGTACCTTTCTGAGTTCATAGGAAAAAAACCCAGCTTCTAGAAAATGTGCTTTCACTGTTATCTTAGAGACCTCATTTTCAAAAAGCAATTTGATGCCTTTAGCCTGAAAAAATTAATTCATTTTGCTGAAGACATTTAAGAAGATGATGCATAGGCTCTGTTTCAAAAACTTGCCACATTACTTTCTCCAGGACATAAACTGTGTAGATAGCCCATCACTGGGCTCTTCTGCTGTTACTGGTAAGATACCAGTAGCAGGGGGAAAACTTTCTAAAATAAAAGTGCAGTTTTAACCCCATATACATCAAGTTCAGTTGAGATTTTCACTCTCTGCGTCACCCTTCAGGTTTTGCTCTTTTATGCTCTAAAGCTCAGGACAGAAAATTTGCATGCGAGGGAGAAAGTGTGTCCAATCAAAGACTATGAAGAAACATGAGACCATTATTACTGCAAAAATTTCCTCATTTTTAAAATATCAGCTATAACTCTCATTTCAAAATATGTATTGTTCTCAAATGCCAGAATCTATATGCCATAAAAGCTCTCATTATTGCATTTTTTGTTTTCTGAACAAGGCAGATGTAGAAATAATAATTGCAGTACAATTTCTGATCTAGAAACAGACTGAACTTTCAATACACCTGGAGAGTCTAGTGAGCATTCTTTTAAGATTTTTCAGTGTTGAAGTTGTTCATTCACACCACAAATTAGATTAAAGTAAAACAATAAATTACTAGGCAGTCCTGAAAGGAATTAGAAAATCTGGGCAGGACTTGTGCCAACCTGTAGAAATCAGTAAGACAAATGGAACAGTTTTCTGTGATTTTTCTACCTCACAGACTAGAGATTCTATTCCTCACTTATGAGTAGGAGGAATTTCCGAAAACATCGGAAGGAGAAGTGTCTCACCAGTTTTCTAATGAAAATGAATGAGAATATTGCAAGTTTTCACAAATTTCTCTTGAGTCTCTTCCAGTTTTCAGAACACAGCGCTATGGTAATTGCACTGAGCACTGAGATTGCTGTCAGGATTAAAGGTTATAAGCTATGAGGGCAGACTGAGAGTTTAGATCCATAACATCTGAGAATGCAGGATGTTGAAATGCTGTATTGAATGCTAACTTGAAGCTCCAGAAAAGGAATTCGTTGGGTTTTTTTCTGGCATAACTGTGGTAATGGACAAGTGTGTGCGAGTAGTTATTATAGGAAAAACAATTTAGGGTGGGTACCAGAACTAATTTTTCCATACAGATAACCTGTAGGTATGTACTGTTACAAGGATGATAAAAAAATAGAATTGTTAAGAAAAACAATGTACACAGAAAACTGATGTCATACAGAACTGGACTATTGCTTATTCATTAGCTGTGGATGTGGGGCCAATTGTTAGTCTAAGCCAAGTTGGACATATATTGCTTTAGCAGTTCTAAGCAGAATAAAACCTGTTCCGACTAACTGGGGATTTATCCCACATGGGAGAAATCTCTGAGCAGTGTAAAGCTGTCATTGCAGCATTTTGGCAAAGGAAATGCTTATTGGAAATGTACTGGGGCAGGAAGGACTATACTTGGAGCATACCAAGCTTCAGTCATCCCTGCCAATGTAATTGCCTCTAAGGGGTTCTGCCATCTGGTGCAAGTTACAGAAAGCCTGAGGCTATTTTAACTTGTACTGGGATTTAACCTATGAGCAGGAAAGTGCTTAGCTGGTTTTAGGCCAATTTCACCTTCTCTTATGAATTAAACAGAGTATTTCTGTAATTATAAAATCTACTTAAAATCCATTGAAGTTCAATTAGTTAATACGGAATTGATTCTGACTTCAGGTGGGAAATAGATCTTGGAACTAAATGAACCTCTGTGTTCCATGTTTCTCATGCAAATAGTCCTAATAAGAAGAAAAATAGGCGAATTTCAAATGCACAAGCAAAACATTCTCAGGACAGATTTTTTTTTTTTTTTTTCAGAATGTTTCCATTAAGTCAATTAGAAACTCTAACTTGCTGAAACACGTCCAAGAGTAATAATGAAAATACCTAAATAAATAAAAGGTACACATATGCAATTCAATAGGAATGATGTATGGATACAGACCTGTCATCACTCCCTCACTACATAATTTTGCCTATTCCACACCTGTGGCATATAGTAGCAGTGAATGGGATAATCAGGTTTAACGTTAGAGCTGTATATATTTGTGTCCTTTGGAACCCTTTTAAGAATTGTAATTATTATTGTTCAATCAATGCTCTTGCAAATCTGTAATGTTGTTAATTTGTCATTTGACTTATTACTTCTCTGTTTCTTATTTCAGTCATATCATATTCCTGAGATAGTTTTGGTGGGTTTTTGTTTTGTTTTGTTTGGGGGGGTTTCTTTGTTTGTTTGTTCTGGTTTGGTTTTTTTTTTTTTTCTTTGTTTTTTTGTGGGTAGGGGTTTTTTGTTGTTTTGTTTTGGGGTGGATTTTTGGTTTTTGTTTGGGATTGTTTTATTTTCTAGGGATGGATAAAATACATATGTAAACCTTTCTGGAGTATCTTCATGATTCCCTGTGACTGTGAGAACTTGATTCCCTTAGTGCTCCTTGACATTACTACGAGCTCACCACTGCATCTAACTGTACAACTCTCAAGAAATAGATACCTGGACAATGATAAAAACTCTTCAAAATGAGTGGATACCATTCTTATCTCACCAGCTACAATCAGAATTTGTATTGTTAATGATTATTAGTGTAATTTTATTCCCAGTAAGTCTCACTTATTAGAAGGCAAAATCTATATATTGTGGAGCACCACTCCAATCAGGATACTTCAGAGATTTCTTACCTTTGCAGGAAACAGACCTTTAGAGCTGCTTGTGTGACTTATACCTACAGTCCCTTTGGCAAGTGTAGTTTTTTTGGTTTACTCTAAAGTATTGCAATTTTTTCTTATGCACGCAGTTTTCCACAAGAAGCACTGACTGCATATGAACATAAAAGAAGTAAACTGACAGTGGATATACTGAGAAGAGTCTCAAGTTTAACAAATGGAGCTTTCTCAGCCATTATTTAAAAAACTGAAATAAAAGTGAGAATTGCATGACACAATTAACATTTTTACACATTCATGTTCCTCTTGTCTCATTTTTATCATAATGGGAACACCTATTGTTAGAACAAATGAGCATAAAATTTCAATTTATTGGAAAGATTATTTTTTTTTTCCCAAGTCCAAGCCAACTTAAGAACCAAAACTATCCATAAATTAAGTAGAATAGGCAGTAGAAAGGTTGGATTGTGCCACTGGGAGCTATAAAAACATCAGGATTTAATTAAGACTAAAAAATATTGTTGAAGGTTTTTAACAAGTATACAGTGGAAGCTCAGAGGTATGTGTTTTGTGAGCCCACACAATATCTGAGGTATCAGTCTCAAATTCTAGTAAGCAACAAAAACATGTCAGTGAGGGTCATAGGTATATTTATTGATCGCATCTATTTATTGACTTACTACTCATGGGGTTTGAAAAGGCAGTCTCTTGACTCATAAGAGCGTATCAGGCCTATGAAATCTGGATTTCTTGCCCAGAAAAAATAAGCCAGGGTTACAGTTTGAAGTGATGATCCACTCTTAAAAAGAACTGTAAAAGCAAAGAGTAAAGAAGAACAGACAAATAGTAAAGATCAGATGCATATTTAATACAAAATGAACATGTTCTCTCAGCCAGTAGGTCACCAACTGACTGACAGTCATTGGTTTGTCCAGTAAACACATGGGTTTTCATGGTGAGCTAGGGCTAGTGGCTGAAGGTTGTGTCCTCTTTTCACCCCATAGAAAAAGAAATTTAAAAGTGGTCATCATAAATTAGCATAATAGTGCATGAAGCAAGATGTGCTTTTATGTGCAGACAGGTCATTAGCATTGCAGGTCTATTGGCATGACATGTCATCAAAACGTTGCCAAAGTCAGCTAACAGCCCAACATGTGCCTGTCAAGTGGTAAATCACGCTGCTCTCACAAGTCTGCCTGGGGTCTTATCCCATGAGTGCATTCTGCATCGTTGCCCCTATATGATCCAGTAGCAGTTTGCTACATAGTATTTTGCTGCCTAATACCTTCTTTCACAGGATTATTTGGGTTCCTATAAGTGACATTTCATCATGATTTGCAATATTTAGAGAAATGAAAATACATGTCATATAGTTGGCAATCTAAACAGAACATAAAAAACCCAGTATGATTAAATTTAGGAATGCTGAAAACTTAATTGTCTTCCTTCCATTATCACATAGAATGTGCCATTTTGAGATTGACTTACTCCCAGTTGATTCACTGTTCCTCATACATTGTATCATTTCCAAGTATTCAATGATGTATACTTTCTCAACAACTTTGGGGAATTCAGAAGTAATACTCTTACTGCAGAGTTGCAAATGAAAAAGATGGGATGATTTTAACTTACAGAAATGAATCCTAAGTAGGGCTAAACAAAAAGCATGTTTGCTGATGTTTATCAGAAACTATAGTTAGTAGAACTGGAAGTGATGTTTTACTACCATTTCAATAAATCTAATTTTTGAATTGCTGATTTTGAGCTTTCCTGTATTAAGGAAAATTTCATAAAATTATTTCAAATACATTTCTGCAATATTTCACTTGAAATTGCTTTTTCATGTTTGTTTTGTTTTCTTTTGTTGTTGGTTTTTTTGTTGTTTTGTTTTGTTGTTGGTTTTTTTAAACAATAGTTCAATGCAATAAAAATTAGTTTGAGAACATTTTCTTGTTATGAAACTTTCATTTTCTTTCCCACTGAAATATCTTTTAAATTATTTTCCAGCTTTTAGTACCCCTTTAGTGACTTCTCCCCAATTCTATAATTTCCTATCAATATATATCTCTCTTTCTTGCTATCTGTGAATACGTCTGCTGTTTTTCTGCATTTAACAAAATCAAAGGAGTGACACTATTTATAAACAATTACACAGACTGTACAAGTGTTTTGTACTCTAGAAGTAGCACAAAGGCTTTCAGCCCACCATCCACAGATTTGCTGTCTTCCCATGCTCTTGGCAGTGCTGAGGTACTGTTTTCATTTATGGACACTCTGTTGCCAGGTTTGTAAAGACTCTGCAAAATGGAACTAATGAACTTTCTTTTGGTGAGGTTAATTGACTTAGACACAGGATCAGACATGTATAAATATACTGTTTTCCTTCTTCAGCCAGCCTGATCCTGGTTAATTGCAAGGACTCCGTACAGGGTATTTCACAATGATACTCCAAAGCAGTGAATGAAGATTTTTTTTTTCCACTTCTATATATATTAGACTTCTTTCCCACATGCATTTTTCATCTATTTTCCTGTATGTCCATGTAGTTTTTAAAAAGTAATCAGTCCCATGACTGATTTTGTGGTAAAAAAAAAAAAATTTACCATGTAACAATCTCTCTGTAACACAAGAAACACTATATGTCAGAAAATAGAAGCAGCTTAATCATCAGATGAGTTTTGTTTTGTGGGATTTTAGATAGCAAGAAATTGTGTCTTTACAATAATATATTTAATGGAGGAACTAAGATTTTAATTAATGTTTAAGTAATCTCACATCATGTGCTAGTGCGGTATTAAAACTTAATTTAAATTTATATGTCCATTTCCTTAGCTTTTCATGTTAAGAACATGATACCATTACAAATTTGAGCACTGTCTCTCCAAATAATTCAATAAGATATACTTTGCACAACTGAATTAAATTTGCACAATATGTATAAAGCAGAAAACATGGTATAATAAGTGGTGTCATGTATTATTTCCACTTAAATTTTAATTTATCACCAGACTCAAGTTTTTTTAAGGAATTACCACAAGAAATTTTTCAAGTCCCCTCTCAAATCTTCTGTGTTTCTTATCCCATAACAATTTCTCTTTGAGATCTTGGTACCTTAGCAGAGTGCTGAAAAACTGACAGTTTCTTATTAACAGGTTTTATGGTTATATCTTCTCTCTGTTCAACTCAGCAGCCATCTATTTTTTGGGGGGATCCTTCTGGGAAATGGCATTTATAGGATCAAAAGGGTTTATGGCTCTGACTATCATAAGCACTGTTTAGGAGAGATCACACAGCCTCTGTGCTCTTCTGAAACGTTCTTTCTGCTGAAGCTTACATCCTTATTTGTACAGATTCCCTCTGTGCTTTTATAGCTTTTACCCCAAACACAGAATGTTGCACAACTTTTTCTTATGAAATCCCACCTTCAGCTATTATCTTGTCATGGTTTTAAAAATCCCTCATTTGTAAGTTAATAGCTTCCTTATTTTGTTTTCTATATCATGTAATACTAAAGTTGGCAAAACTGTTTGTTCAGGTGTCTTTCTGTCAGAAAAGACCAGTTAAAGGGATCAGTAAAACATTACTATAATTCTATGATCCTGCTGAAAAAAATTTGTGTACTATACTGACAAATGGTCGGTGTATTCAGACAAGTCAATGTAAGATTTGTTTGATTAGTTTTTCTTTTTCTTATTTACTTAAACCTAAATATTTAATGTTCTGGGATTTGTAGATATGGGGCTCAGTGCCAAGTTTACCAATGCAGAAACAGTGGATAAGAATTATTACAAAGCCATGGAAAGCTTTGTATATACAACAGTGTCAGGATCAGTTGCAGTAATCAATGGATTTTTTTTTCCTTTTTGCTTCAGTACTCAATCTGGCATCTGCTCTATCCTCTAACATAGGATTGTTTTCTTGAAGATAATCACTATGTGTTCAGTGCTATTTGAAATCTATACTACTGTGTGCGTTTGTGTTTATATGCAATTGGGTTAAGTTACTATGTATGTTTCCTCCAGCTGTCTTATTTTAAATTGCAAAAATTACTAGCATTCATTGTTGTTGCAAAAAACCCTCTGTACATGTAGCTTAAATAATTTTAAGAAAACAACTCCTCCTGAGTCATAAAACTAGTATGTTCCTATGGGATATATTAGAGTTCTTTATGAAGAAAATTGCATACACTCTTGTTCAAGAATCACAGAAGGGAAAAAACCTCCCTCCTGCTTTTATCTGCTCACTTGTCATTTGTTTTCACAATCTTCCTTGTGCTTTCTGATCTTCACAATTTGCAGAGAAAGCAGCCTAGCTTAGAAAGTACTAATGCATTACTATCTTTCTGCATAACATAGACTCCTAATGTAACTTTTACCTTCAGAAAACCTCTGAAAGCAAGAATCAATATAACAGTAGAACTTAGAAGGAAAAGTGAACTCTGAAATAAAATTATCCTTCCACAAAAAGAAGCAAGATTTGCAAGCTAGAATAGAATATATATGCAAATATTCATTAACATAGTGGCTTCATGTTCTGTGCTACTGAATTAGAGATTCCTCTCTCCTCATTCTTGGGTCTGGTGACAAACTGAGAAATAGGGAACATAGAAGGGCACTGTGGAAAGCTATAGTAGATCTCTGAGCTATCTTGGGTTTTGGAATTTCTCCAAAACATGGATATGTGTACACACCATTTCTGGCACTTAATCTCATTCCTATGGAAAAAATAAACACAAATTCTGCTGAACTCAACAAAAAGTTTTGTGTTGTTAAACATTCTTTTTCTTCCCTTTCTGCTTTGTAAATATTTTAATAAAATGCAATGATTCAGACTTTGTATAATTTTATTATTATATAGAGAAAAACACTACATAATTTCTTATTAAAAAATGCATCCAAATATGGTGCAAGAAAAATAGTTGGGTTTTTTGTGTTCTTTTCTTTATTTCTCATGTACTCATAATCATGGACTTACATCAGGAAAACTGTTAAGGATATTCTATCACGAGCATTAAAGTCATCATGACTATATTGTACAAGATATGAGAAGAAAAGTTCTTGTTCCCTACATAGCTCTTTCCATTTATAGAATTGGTTTTGGTGATACTGGCAAAAGGAACACAGCTAATACAATGGTAATTCAACTAATTGACAAATGCAATACTGATGAACACTTTTATATTCTAACAATTCTTTAGCCATAAATTATCACAGAATCACAGATAGTAAATAATCTGTGTTTATTATAACTCCCTTTCAATGGCTTAACTTTGTGCCATTTTCTATTCCTTTTACAGATGGTATAGAAATTTAAAAGAAACACATCTGAGAGTCATATATTGGATAAGTTGCAGATAACAATGTTCAATTCTGACTGCATTAATATTTGGAATTGTGATCTTGGTGCTGGAGGTGCCTACATCTCCAGCATCCCATTTGATGAAAAGGTGAAACACACCAAATCACCATTGGAAATGATAAATGATCACATTGATGTGGGTTTCGTGGTATCCTGTTCTACAACAAACCAGACTATGAACATTCTCCAAATTCTTAAGAACACAGTTCACTATCTGTTTATGAAACCAGCAATTAGTTCAAGGAATTCCAGCTGTACCTATGTATTCATTACAGTAAAACAGTAGGAAGTTTATCAAATTTAATCCCTCATATGATAATCAAATACATTATTTATTATTTTTTAAGTTTTTCTTTTCATTAAAAGAAGTATTCTGTTTTTGTGTGACTTTTTAAACACTGTTACAAATTCAGCTGTATGGTAATAACAATACTTCTACTTTTCAAGAGTCTACTTATGGTCAGCTTATACCTACTTGATCTTTTGACAGATTTTAGATCAAGCATACTTTTAATATGCTAATCTTTTTAGTGTTTAAATTAAACAGCTCCATGGAGCTCAAGAAAAGGGATGTAGTACACATGCAATCAAAACAGAGAATTATGCATTGTATAGTGTCATACCATTGTCTTGCTATAGCCAATGTCATCAGCCTGAAGTATCATAATATGTTGTCTCAGATATTCAGTAAAGGATTTTCATTTCCAGTCCATGACTTTTTTGACTTTTTTTTCTCTCCCTTCAGATTTGGGGTTTGTTTTGTTTTGTTTTGTTATTTATTTGTTTTGGGATTTTTTGTTTGGTTTTTTTTTGTTGTTGTTGTTTTGGTTTTTTTTCTTCACAGGCAAATCTTTTACTCCTTTTTAAAGCAAGGTTAAGGAAACATCTTAAGTGTACTAGAAAGGCTGGCACCATCTCTAAGACTTGATATTTCCCCATCTCAACTGAGAAGAGCCACATGAAGATTATGAAAGGCACCTGTAGTCTTCAGAGTCATGCTGTGCTTCTGTCTCATAATCAATTATTGGTTAATGCCCAGATAATTCCTCCTTCTGTCCTAGTCCATGAATTCAAAGTCAATACTAGGCTGGAGCTGCTAATAAAGCGTAGCTCATATCTTACTGTCAGCTCAGACCATGAATTTGATATGATTATTTTAATCCTATTTCTATGTCCTTATTCTTTAGTCACCCTCATCTTCCTGACAAATACTCTAACTATTCACTACTAATGACATCTTCCAACTTTGTGTCAATGGTAAAATTAGTTAACGTATTTTTTCTGCTTTTACGAACTTTGCTAATGAATTTGTTCAATAGCAATCAACCTACACAAGATCATTAAGAAAATGGTATGTTAATTTCTCCTGACACATTATCAGCTTTCAATAAAACCAGCTGACTTGTCTCCTCTTTTCAAAGTCTCAGCTGAACTCATTATCTTCAATCTAATTTCCAAAGTTCCCAGTGTGCAGTATTTGAGATTCAAATAAAATAAAGTTTTAGACAAATGAAATGTAACAAATTAGATTTTTCCAGAAAAATTAATTATCAGAATTCTGGTCTACAATGAAATATCTATGGTGAATACTTACTATTTTCATTTCTTATCTTGTGTATCTCGAAAATAAAATCAGCATTTGCACGATACTACTATCATTTGAATAGTAGTATTTAAGATATTTTCCAGTGAGACCATGACTTTATTGTCAGTTCATTAAGTAGTGTGGCATAGAAAACAGCTGTATATCCTCTTTGATTAGTATTAGGCCCATTCCTTCTCTTCCTCTTCCAATTTAGGCCAAAAGAAATCACTTGACAAACTCTGAAAGAGCATTTACAATGACTTATCATGCTGGCTTTTGTGCAGCCATGCTAGAAACTAATAATGACTTTTAATCTGATTTTTTATCTGTCTTCCTTTCTTCCATTCCTGCACATTGACTTCCAATATCTTCTTATCTTCCTTTTAATAAATTTGTTTCTGCACTTTCTTCCTTCTCCATGTTTTTTTAAATTTTCATTTACTCTACTCTTTCAGTATCAAATCGTCTGAAGTGACAACTGAAAAAGAATCATGGCACTCTTTAGAAGTACAAGAGGCAAATATGAAAGTAAAATTTTCTTGTCTCAGATTTGAAGTATAATTCCAGAAAAGCATATCAATTTACCTGAAAATTCCTGAAGATAAGGAAACTACAATACTGTTCTGATACAGCTTAAATTTGAGTATCCCTTTTCAGTCTATATTTTTCACTACCTATTTGCTACCTGTGCAGAATTTATTTTCTTTAAAAATATTTTTTTTCTGCCTGTCTTTTTTTGTCTCCCAGCTTTTCCACATAATCTCATGATCTTATTCAATTTAAGTATTCCAGTTTGAAAGGCTTCCTTTTCAAAATAATGAAGAATGTTAAACATTTTATGTGCCTATTGGATACTGAATTGTTTTCCCAGGTTCCCATTGGAAAGACATGTCATAAAAAAAATCTTGTAGTAATGCAGACCTTCAAAGTTTGAAGCCATTTAACACAGTTGAAAGAGATGACAGGAGTAAAACAAAAACATGACAAATCAGATGGATATATCATTATCCAAATATTAGGGAATGCAATCTGCTGAGGAAGGGTTGGGGCAGTATTACTATCACTTTAAACTAGAAAATAAAGAAGAATTCATTTACCAAAGTATATCTCCTGAGAGTTGCTTCAGTAAGTCAGGAAAAAATATTTAAAATAGCAGCTAAAATTTCTTGCACAGAAGTCCATTTCCAATCATATTCACTTGATCAGGAGTTATTGAGACAGTAATATAATTTAGAACCACATGAAAAAAGATGATACTCTGCTCTAGACCAAAATAGTGAGAAGGGTCTAACTCATCTCCTATTGATCTAGGAAGTTTAATTCAGTCCTATCTCATATATCCCAGCTGAATGCATATTAATCTACTGATTTATCACCTCTGAAATCTTCACATCATCCAGTGAATTAATCAGGAGAGGAATTCAATATTTTAATAGCATATGTCTATTACAGGTAGAATGATTTCCCCTTATAATTATAACATCTAATTTTCTTCTTACTCTTCTACAGCAGCTGTATTGTTGGTCATGTTGGGTTTTTTAAATTTAATTTTCTTTCTTATACACAACCTCTTCACCTTAAAATGATCTTTTATCTCTCATAAAAACAGATGACAAGACTATTTTTCAGTTCAGAACTTTTTCATAATTACATTTTTGGCCTCAAGGGAAAAACTGTATACATTATCAAATCCCTTGGCTTTACAACTGAGTAGCTTTAACAGTCTTGCACACTGCCTGCAGCTATTGTAATTTACTTTTGAATATTAGAAAATCCTCAAATTATAAGTTCTAACAACATAGAGTCCTGTTCAAATTGAAATTCATGTTTCTTAGTGCCTAGTAAACTGGACCTGTTGATTTCTTACAGTTGTTTATTTCTCTTCCAGTCTTTACGGTAACCACTAATCGTTCATATCATGATGTATCTAAAGATTTTTATTTATCAATTTAAAATCCACTGGCCTTTTACCACTTACACCTACAGAAGCATTATAGTGCAATTGAGGAATGTTCCTGGGCAGTGCAGTACTGATTGTGGAAGAGAGAAATGCTTCCTGAGACTAAGCTTAAACTCTCTAAAAGAATCACAGAAACAAACAATGGGTAATGTTGGAAGGGATTATAGTGGGTTGTCTGGTCCAACCTTCCTGTTCAAGCAGGATTATCCTAGAGCACACAACACAGAATTGTATACAGACAGTTCTGGAAGTGTCTCCAGTGAGGGAGATGCCACAGCCTCTCTGGGAAATCTGCTCCAGTGCTTGAATACCTACACAGTCAAGAACTTCTTCATATTCAGGTAGATCCTCCTGTGTACTGGTTTCCATGCTCATTGTCTCTTGTCCTATTGCTCAGCACGACCAAGATCTATCTGGATCTATCGTTTGACACCTTCCCTTCAAATACTTATAAACATTTTATGAGGTCCCCTCCCAGTTTTATTTTCTTGATGCTGAACAGGCCTAGTTCCCTCACCCTATCCTTGTAAGGGAGATACTCCAGTCTCCTAATCACATTTGTTGAGATCCACATCTCTCTTCTCCTGTGGAGCCCAGAGCTGGACACAGTTCTTCTAATGTGTCCTCATCAGGGCTGAGCAGAGGAACAGGATCATCATGCTCAGCCTGCTGGAAATGCCCTTCCCAGTGCACCCCAGGACACCATTGGTCTTCTTAGCTACAAGGACACTCTGCTGGCTCATGGACAGATTGTTGTCTGCCAGGACCCCCAGGTCCTTCTCCACAGAGCTGCTTTCCAGCAGGTCAATCCCCAGCCTGTGCTGGCACAGGTAAGGGAGGCGGGGGGGGACACCTATTCCTCCCCAGGTGCAGAACACTGCATTCACCTTTGTTGAACTTCAGACAGTTTTTCTCTGCCCTACTAGAAAATACTTCTGAAGCAGAAACAAATCTTTAGGTTATAAATTTTTGTTTTGGAGTTGAGAACCAAGAAGAATTATAAAGCCTGAAGAGCCATTGTATAATCTGTTCATTTGTAAAGAATTTTAGGTCAACCAGACCATAGCCCTGTACCATCTTCTCCTGGTTAAGTGAGCATGGCCCTGAGGGAGTTCAGGGCTCTCTCAAAATCTCTGGGTTTTAATGGGTATCAGATATATTTGTCAGAACATCGGAGTTCTAAAAAAAGGAAAGGAGCTCTGGATCTATTGTCAGGATGTAATTGAAAATATGATTTTCTCAAATATCTTGCTTATTTACAGTTCACAAATAGAGATGCAAAGTACAACTGCTGTAAATTGAAAACAATGCACTGATCAGTAGATTCATTTCTGCATAGATATTTGTAGAAGTTAGTTCAGTATTTATTAAATTAATAGTTAAATTGTTACAATAGGTAAGGTGCCAAAATAGCTGTTTACATACCTGATTCTGTATCTTCCTATTTCAAAGTTATACTATTAGTAATTAGCAATTAACTTTCAACTAACATCCTTAGGAATACAGAACTGTTTTCTAGTAAAGGAAAAGTAAGTTTTCCCCTCAGGTCTCTAATGACCACCTTTCATACCTAGAGGACTAAAAGTATTTTGGGACAATTCAGGCTTAACTTAACTATATATGCTTATCCAGACAGAAGCTAATTAAACATATAGTGACTGAAAAAAAGAAAACCTCAGAAACACTTGCCCAGTTTTTTAATTCTACCTTCATATCTTTGTTCTGGTATGGAAAGGAAACCCTGGTACTGGTTTGAAGTCAAAGTCTTCTATAAGCATTATCAATGAATACAGAGAAATAAACCTGTGTCAGCCCTCACAGCCACTATCGAAATCTTCCCCAGCCTTTATGCTCACTTCTTCAAGTCCTACCTACTTGATAAATGGTCTCTTAACTGCATCTGGCAGAGTTTTTCTAGAACTCTCTTACTGAGGTCCTTCCCTGATTGGCTTGATCTGCTTGAAAGCTTTGATTAGTTAATTAGCATCTAGGATCTAAATAACAGTGAATTGTGCATTAGCTCTTAGAACATGTAATTTTTTTTCTATGGCTTTTAAAGGTATTAGGATAGGCTCCCACATATGCAAATTTTTAATTCTGAATTTTTTTTTTTCTAATTAAGATGAACTCAGAAATTAGATTGAGGTAGCAATTCCAATCCTTAATTTTTTGTCTGGGTGCTTGATTTGAGAATGGCTGTACATCATGAAAAGTTTGGTCCTTGCCAGGCTGTGTTAGCCCATAGGTTTTGTTTTGTTTTGTTTTGTTTTGTTTTAAATCTTGCTGCAATATTTAGCAATAAAAATAGGTTGTTGTTTTTG
>VWZN01014843.1:15483-28482 GCA_013396955.1 Regulus satrapa
GTTTTTTTTGCAGTTAGCTTCTTTTTTTTTTTTTTTTTCCAGGAGTGAATGGTGCTGGGACCTATGAAAATTATGAGAGCTGTTTTTGAATTTGAAGTCACTTAAGAAACCCTCTCTGGGTTGTCCTGTCTGTTGTAGTTACACTGGAGATTGGAAGAGGGAACACATCGAGTCTAATATCTTCTAGCTGCTTATGTTGATCCAGTTGTGCTATCTCTGTGACAGATGGGGCAGATATTCTCAGTAAAGTTCTTTGAAAATATTAGAAAGAAACTAATTTAAACTGAGACAGTATAATGAAACAGTTTGAGATAAAAGTATGAATAACTATTTATTTTTTGAAATGCTTTCTTTCTGCTTGTAGAAGTCCAGAAAATATGTTAGAGTAGAAAAAGTAACCTATTTTTGCACATATAGGGAAAAAAAAAAAAAACAAACAAAAAAACCAAAAAAAAAACCTCAAAAACCAGGAATACTTACTCACCCCATAATTTATTGTTATAGCAGTATTTCTTTGATATGTCCTAGCCCCATATTATTTCTACTTCATACAAAATAACTTTCTTTGGGTTTGATTTGCACTTCAAGCAATTTTAAATACATATACAAAATCTATTACTGTTTAAGGTTTGCTGAGCTTTTGCTGTACCCTTGCTTCATAAATAAGAAGTACATCATGAACACTTCAAATGGAGTAGAATCCTACTTACTGGGAAACAACTATGTTTATTTTGGTATAGTGTGGAGTGGTTCACATTCTAACTCTATCTTTTCCTTGGCAGCCCAGGGAAATCACTGTATATGTTTCATATACATTATATATATATATGAATAGTTTGTACATATGTTATGAACATATATATATATTATATATTCATAACATATGTAAATAATATGTTATATTATAAGAAATATAGAATACAGGCCTAAATTTTCCAGTCTCTCATCTGTCCCAAGCACTACTGTCATGCAATAAAAAGACAGATTCTAAGTCTCTTACATTTTCTTTTATTTCTCAGAAATACATTGCTACAGAAGTAAAAACTAAACACATTTTATGCTTCTTGTGCTGCCTCATATTTTAATTAAATATTTTGGTTATACTAGCCAGAAAAGAGTCAAGAACAGAAGACTAGATGTCCAAAATATATGTATCCACTAATAACCTACATATTAGGAGAATGATGTATTACAAATACAACATGCCCCTGAATACCTTTCCAAAGATATGTGAAGAGTTTTAAAGTAATTAAATTAGTATCACAGCAGCAACATTAAAAACTAAATATGATGTTATATGTGGATAATATGTTGCTAAAAGACACAAAATATAATAAATTTCTGTTGAAATTATTTTATATAATGATAGGGTTTCTTTATAATAAACAAAGGTAATTTAGAAAAGTCTACACTGGTTTCACAATCTAAACATGTATCTGTGACATATTAATGACAGCTGTGAGCCACTGCATCTGTGGTTTCCACTTACTGAGCAAAAGTTCTGCATGAAGATAATTCTGCATTTAAATGGAAGTGGCTAGAAAACTTTCTTCTTTGATAGAAGCAATAAACTGAAGCTGAAGTACAGAAATAAGAGTGAGAAAGGTGCTCAAGTGTGAAAGTTTCCTTGTTCTCCAGGGAATTAGAAAAAAAATACAGGAAAAAGGGAAAGAAGGCGCAAGGAGTTACTAAATGTGCCAGTAGACAAATGGGGGAAAAGTGTGACCCTGAAGGGAATTTTCCCATGCTGGTATACAGATAAGGAGGTAGATGTTTCAAAGCTTTCAGGAGAAACACACATAAATATTGGGATTCATTTTTGCACCTAGCCAGCTCTTTTCATTGAAATCAATGAGATCTGAGTTATGGTGTTTGAAACTTTAATGAGTTCACAAAATTTTTGATTTGTCTCTCTGTAGAGTGTCAAAATAATAGCTAAATGTTATATGGGGCTGAGTTTAGTCCCGATTTCAGCCTTTTCAAGTGTTATTTGAGCTTTTTTAGGTCTTCCCAGTGGATTCACTACATTCTTCATTTTTAAGTGTAAATTAAACAAGTCTGGTTTTGTAGCTACCCTAGTATTTCACAGTGACAATATTTTCTTAAATGTTTGGTCTTATTAGTTCCTGAAGGCTTTGAAGAAACAAACACATTTCTATGAAAAGATTTTTAAGTACCACCATATGTTCAAAAAGGACTGAGAACATTAGCTGTTCTGACTAAATTGTATGAAAAATAATATTGAAAATTACTCTTATTGCCTTTTAGAAGCAAAGATATTTTCATCCATTTGGTTTTCAAAAAGGTATTTTTGTGCACAGTTGCTGTTTTTCAGTCTGCCGGCTATGCTACTATAATGAGGTCCTGTTGCATGTGAGCAGTGTTCTAAGTTGTTTCACCCACAGAAATATTCCTTCCTTGTTTCCTAAGTGTAGTCTAAAAGTAGAGGTATTGATATTGTAGCACTTCTAATATTTCTTTTTTATTTCAGTCCAAACCACATACTTGAGACCTGTTAATAGTCATGACAGTAAAGTTGAAACCTGTTAGTAATAATGTCAGTAAATGACTAAATATAATTTAATCTAAGACTATTATGGATTTCTGTAGTTTTAGGAGCTATCTGTATTTATTACTTTTTTTTTAGGAAAGAGGCATAGCAGCTTTGCCTAGGATTTCTGAGGTAAAATTCTGAGGCATTCTGTAAAAAATATATTTCTCTCTCAAAGTAATATAAGGTTTCACTGAAACAAAAGAGTGATTTCATTAGAAATGCATTGACAAAATTCCACCTGGTCCTTACCCCATCCTATAGTACTAGTACTGCACCTAGCAGTACTGTAGCAGTCTTAGACTACTGGGAGAGTAGTCAATAATCCCTGCATTCCAAATATTATATATAATTGTTTCAGGGGAACTTGTCTTCCAAAACAAGTTTTCAATTCTTTCACTTTTAAATGCATTTAAATTACCTTATCTCTTACATATGCATTTCTTATTTCTTACTTTGTACATTAGATACTAGGTACTTATAGGAAGCATCAACTCGTACAATTTGACAAAAGTATCATAGAAATACAGTCGGAGATTGAAAAACAAAAGTCAAATCTAATTTCCTGTCCTGATTAGCAATACCTACTGCACATTCTAGAGTAACATCACTTCAATCCAGACATTCTACCTGCTGGAGGCAAGGATGGCCAGTGTAATGATGCACACAGCCAGAATAGACTTAGTACTGCTTTCAGAAATAATGATTAGATCTTGATTTCTGATTCCTTCAGAGAATGGATGTTGCAGTTAGAGAAGGAATTCACCACTGTTTTGGAAAACAGAGGCATGATGGAACACAAAAACTCTTTTCAGCTTTGTCCTAATTGCATCTCTGAATTCCTAAGAAGGTATTTATCCTGTGAAGATTTATCTTTGTGGATGCATGGAAGAAATGATCTGCAACAGGGTTTTCAGAGTTAGGTACAAAAATTTCTTAGTAAAATTACACCTACTGAATATTATAGGACTGCTATAAATGAGCCAGGTAATTAATTCATACATAAATGCTTACCACTGTGTGAGCTCAATTAACCTAGTGATTTTTTTCCCTACTGTTTTAAACTGTGGATTCATAATAATGGGGATTTTATTCCTATTTTGCAGGAAGCAAGCCGTCTTACTTATCTGAAATTTCTCATTCTAGGCTTTATCTATGCAGAAAAAATGCAATATTAAAATGTTAAACTTAAAGGAAAATTATCAAAACCATTTTCATGTTAGTACTATACAACTATGTCACCATGTAGCCTAAAATATCCTCTCTAAAATTAACTGACAAATTGCAGAAAATTGTTCTCTGGGTTGGCAGAAATGAATTCTATTAAAGCTAATGAAAATTGCACATCTGTGGCATAAGACCATATGTCCAGAAGAGAAGCAGTATGTGGAATAACCTTCTTTCAAATTTAAACCAAATCACTGAAGTTTTTCCATCAGGGAATCAAGCTCACAGACATGAGACACTTGAAAAAATCTGTAGTCTTTGAATTTTGAAATTTTGAATCAGTGGCCTACATAAAATAGTGGTCAAATCAAATTAACAAAAGAATTAGATTAATTTAACATGTCTGGAGTCTGGCAGATGTTTCACATATATATATTCAATTTTAAATACTCTCAAAAAATACAATATGTGCACATGAAATAATAGAGTGCAATTGTAAAAAGGGACAAGGAAACTTTTGATACTATTAAGATCTGTTCTTTAAAATAAGAAAGTGTAATTTTGGTACAATAGAAAATGGATTTACCAGTGGAGCTAAGCCAAGCATCTGTTTTTCACGGCATTATTTTTTATTTCCTTTTCCAAATTGGAAAAACAGGAATTCATAGAACTGAGTGGTGAAGAACATCAAACTCCTCCAGTCAAATATGGCTAGCTAGTTTGTTTACTTGATGATTATTCTTTTCTTGTTTTTTTCTTGATAAAAATATCAGTAATATCTATAATATCACCATTAATTTGGGATTTTTTTTTTAATACAAAAGGTTTCTTATCATTCCCTGGGATCTGTTCCTGATAAGTATAATTATCTTACAAAAATATACCTCTCACTACTCTATATATTCATTATACATACATATATGTATTATAATCTCTCTTTGTCCTTCTATACTCTAATGTTAACTCAGAAGTCTTTGAAATGGCTGAAGCATTTTTTTAGCCAGATAAAGGAACAAACTTAGACCCTATGACTGGACCTTGAATTAACCATTTGATTTATGAGGAAGAAATATAAAACTCTTGGAGATTAATTTTTGTCTAAAATGAATCATAAAATTAACACAAATGGGATATTTTTTCACAATTATATATAAATGTTCCTCTTTAAGCATTCATAAATAGAGAGTTTATGACAAATCGCACAAAGAATACTCTTGCTGACAGTGCTGAGTAACAACATTCTGAATAGGGGATTTCTTTTTACTGTCTCTTTTCTATATTCATAATTATCCCATCTGTAATTTTCCTAGTTTGGTAGCCCCTTAGGAACAAATACATTTATTTTGGAAAAGGCCAAAAGTGACAGTCAACTCTGAATATTCCCAGCTTAAATATTTCCTTTGCCAAATCTTCCCACACACTATATTTTTAGCAAAAATTCTATAGCACCTTTCCTTGAATAACAGCAGTGAACCACTTGAAAGACATTTCTTTTTCTTTCTGTCACTCTCCTGGATTTTTCATCCTGTGCCTGTAAGACTGTGGTGATCTGACCTGGGCAGGATGCCAGATCTACACTAAAGGTGCTCTACCACTCTCCCTGTGAAAATAAAATGAAATTCTCATAGGTTGAGATGAGGGCAGGGAGAGAGCATTTACCAGTTATCATCCCAGGTAAAGCAGATTCAACTTCAGGAAATCAACTGAATTTATGGGCAATCAAATCAGAAAAGAATAATGAGTAGTATAAAATCTTCAAATACAACTTCTTCCCATGCCTCCCCCCTTCCCAGGCTTAACTTAATTTCTTAATCTCTGCTTACTTCACCCTGTGCCCAGCAACACATTCTGATGGGGAATGGGGGCTGATTCATCACATATCTCTGCCACTCCTTAAAGAGAGGATTCACACTCTCCCCCTGCTCCAGAATGGGGTCCCTCCTATGAGAAATAATCCTTCACAAAGTTCTCCAAGATGAGCCATTCCCACAGGCTACAGTTATTTTTTAATTTTTTATTCCTTAAATTTGTTATCCCCAGGGTGCTGCCACTATCACTGGAGGCATTGGCTTTGACCTGTAGTGAATCTGTCTTAAGAGGAGCTGACTGGCATGGGCCCTAAAAGGAGGCTTCTGGCAGCTTCTCAGAGAGGCCACCACTGTAGCTCACCCACTACAAAGATGTTGCCACCCAAACCAAACACAGAGACATGCATAACTAAATGCAGAAACAGTGTTTGGGGTTCAGGTCACTTATTTTTATTCTGTTAGCAATCACTTTTGGCACCTTAATATGACCACTAGCTGCAAAAAGTACAATTATCTGTGTCTTCAAATCACAAGATATCACATCAGCATAATTTGCATGAAAATATTTGTTCTGGCTTTGACTGGGATAGAGTTAATTTTCTTTACAGTAGCTAGTATGGGGCTGTTTGTTTAAATTTTTCTGGAAACAAGTGTTGATAACACAGAGATGTTTCTACTATTGCTGAGCAGCCCTTTAACTGAGTCAAGAACATTTCTGCTCCTCACCCTGCCTTCCCTGCCAAAAGGCTGGAATGCATAAGAAATTGGGAGAGGACACACCTGGGACAGCTGACCTCCTTTGATCTAGGAGCTATTCCAGGCCATGTGGCATCATGCTCAGTATATAAAGGGGGGGAAAGGAAGGAGGGGGGGATGTTCTGAGTAATGGTATTTGTTGTCCCAGATAATCTTTACATGTGATGAAGCCTTGCTTTCCTGGAGATGGCTGAAAACCTAGTTGCTCATGGGATCTGCTCAATAAATTCTGTGGTTTGTTGTGCTTGCTGCTGTGGTTTTTTACTTTCCTGATTAAGCTGTCTTTATCTCAATTAATGAGATTTTTCACCTTTACTCTTCTGATTCTCGTGCCGATCCCATTGAAAGGGAAGTTATCAAGGGGCTGCTTGGGGTTTAGTTGCCAGCTGGGCTTAAAACAGAAGAATAGCAAATATTCTGTTTTGTAAAATCTGAAATACAAGGAAAATAAAATAGATGTAAAACATAAAGAACTTACATTTTGTTCATAGTAGCCCTTTATATGGGCTTTCTCCTATGACTTTTCTGTTCATTTAATGAGGCAACTTTGATGAGAATGTATTAGTTTCCAAAGTCAGTCATTTAGGAATATCTTTTGTGGGAAAACAGAAACAAGAAGTATAGTTTGACAGGCATGCTAAGGGTTTTTGCTGTTGTTGTTGTTACTTGTGAATTTAGTGTTATTCAGTTCTAAGAAATTTGGTAGAATTTTTAAGAGCAATCATGAAGCCAGTCTTAATTTTGTTTAAATTAAAGAGGATTTAAGCTTGTACATTTTCAAATCACTTTTAAAACTAGAACTGAGACTCCAGAGTCCTGGAAATACTTTGTGTATTTTACTGCTTGTCTCTTCTGCAATATTAAATAGCTTGAAACAAAATAATTCAATACTGCATTCATTAGAAATCTAGTTAAAATGTTTTCAGACATTTTAAAAAATCCATTCATTTTTCTAATAACATTTTAACTTAAATAAGAATAATGGTTAAACAAGTACTTGGATTTTTTTGAAAACTTACTATTTTAATTATGAAAGCAAATACCACTAATTCTCACCATTCATGATAATTTGGGGACTGCTTTGTCATTATAATGTCCTCAAGGTATGGAAAAAATAAATGAAAGGAGGAAACACATAGTGCTGAATTAAAATCTTAAATGCTGAATGCTTCAGTAAATCAGCTCTGCCTCTCATATTGTCCTGACTAATGCCCTTGTTTATGTTTTTCAGTAAACTTGTGCTTTACTACATGAACTCAGGAAACTATACAGATTTATTTTATGATATAATGTATAAAATTGATAATTTGTCATAAATAATTAATGCAGAATATGAAGTAGTATACAATTACAGCTTATAGTACATAGGGTAAAGTATGGCTGTATAGTATAAAATATGGAGAGTTTGTCATTTATATGTTATATAACATAAATGTGGCTTTTATAGAAATATCTTTTATTATATTTATGTAGCTACATTTAATATACATTATTTAATATGCAATATTCAGGCTCATCCTTTAAGAACATGTTTAAGCTTAGAGTTTCACATCTGCCTCACAAATAAACATAGTCTGATATTTTACCAGGCAAATAAACACCAATTACTGGAGAAAGTTTAGTTGCAGTAGAGTCTTTAGCAATTTTTTAATTTTTTTTTTTTTAACCTTTTAATTTGGATTAAAATAATGGAATGTTGGAGTTGGAACTAAAAAACTAGGGAAAATAGGGTTTTCATTGAAAAATATTGACTTTATTACATCAATTTTATATTGCTCTATTTTTCTGCCTTGAGCTCAAGTAAAAGAAAAGAAATTCTCTGGAGGAAAGTGATTGCACTAACTTTCAGATTTGTGTAATGTGCTGTGGCTGTTCTGTGGCTGATGGCAGAACATGGAAGTACCGTTAAATTTGAAATCTCAGCAAAGTAGACAGGTTGTTTTTAGAGTTCTTTTCAACATATATTTTCACTGCTATAGTATTTCATAATAAAGACTTCTGAATGTGTTCCTTTACTGAAGACTACATATGGTCAGTAAGGTAGAGATTCAAATCCATGGTTTTGACTGGAGAACAAAGTGCATATAATTTAAATGCTCAGCTAAGTTATAATAAAAAAAAAATTTAAAAATAAAAAAATCCAGAAACTGTTCCTCAATATGCACAGTTTTTCATAAGTTCTCACTTTTGTATTCAAACAAGATCTCTGAGAGTTCAAACAGGAAAGTAGGAGTATACTGATTTATCCTTTACTGATTGTCATAAGTTTCTTGTCCTTGTTGTTCTTCTTACTGTACCAGTCCTTCATTAAATATTGTTATACAGGCCTTTGAGGGCTTTCATTACATTCTTTATTCTTGGTTATGAAGCTAGATGGAAGGAAAAAAAAACTACCTTATGGATTCTGCTTTTATAGCAGTGAATTTTTACTCCTGTGAAAAAATCTTAATAATAATGAAAATACTAAAAAAAACCCCAAACTTGAATCATAAGCTCTCATCTTGTTTTATGTTTTTTTTGGCCCATGTCAAATATACAGACATTATGAGTGAAATATTAGATCTGCTGGAACTATTTTTAACAGGTGCAAAGAAGTTGTTTTCTTAGCTGTAATAGACTGTTGGCCATTATTGAATGGAGTAAAATTTATCTCAAAGGGTTTTCCACATTCCACAACTAGATTCAGTTAGGATTTTTTTTTTAATAGAAAAATTGTATTTCAGAATTTGTTAGTGACAACAATTTATATTTATCAGTTGCTATTAAAAAACAAAACCAAAAAAAAACCTATAGAAATCAATACAAGTTTAGCTATTACCTTCAAAAGGAAAAGGATAATGGCTTCAATGATCCAGTTTCTCTTCTCAGTGGCTTTTTATAAATCAAAAGTTACTTGAAGCAAATTTCCTGCAATTAGAATATGCATATGGCACTATGTGCTTAAATATCTATGGTGCTGAAGTCTCTCTTCCAGACCTCTTGCTGAGCTATGGTTTTATTGTCTGTGGGGGTTCTGACTGTTTTTTCACCTGCTATGATTAAATAACTCTGAAACAGCTAAATATTTTTGAAGGGGTTAAGCAGGCCAACATTTATAAGAAATAAATCTGATGCTAAGTTCCATCCTCTGTTTTTATGAGGGCTTTAGTAACTTTCCAGAGACTTGCCTGAAACTTTTCTCTTTTAGGAATTTTCTGGCATTTCATCATAAAAATGGCCATTTAGGGGGTGCAGAGCAATCTAAGCCACTTAAAGAAACTCTTTGGCTTTACTGTTACTTACCTTCTCCTCTCTGCAAGTTGAGTAGTGCAGATGGACTGGCAGATGTAGTCAGTATACAAAGAAGAAAAAGGCACTTCACCACTAGTAAGCATCAGGAGTCGGAAGTTTTGAGAAACTTCTATTCAAAGTATTTGAACCTTTTTTTCAAAATAGGCAGAGGAAGAGAAACAGACTATATTCTAGAACTTTGGCAGCTCTTCAGAAGCCAATGTTCCTATACAATATAAGTCCTATAAGAACATTTTGGAGTATATTTCTTTACTCCTTTAATACTACAAAGCTGTGTCAGAAACTTTAAAACACCCTTGTTATTCTTTGTTATACTCTTGTGCTCATTTTGTTGCCTTTTTCCTATTCTTTCCTATTCTTTCCTATTCTTTCCTATTCTTAAACTTTCTATATTTCTATTTTCTTCACGGGTTTTGATATAATTCAATGGAAGAGAACACTTGCATGTTATGCAGTGCTTTCATGATAAGTAAAAGGTCCACAAAGTCACACAAAACTCATAATTATGGTCAAAAGCCATTAAGGAAGATTTCTTTAGATTATTTTAAAATAGTGATATTTGAGTTCTGTCCTTCTAAATCAATTCAAAACATTTTCAATTTGTAAAACAATAAGTGTACTATCCTGTTTCATCTGTGAAAAAAAATTAATTTTCTTCTTGTCATTGCTCATATTTGTGGGGGCATTTGGCAGATAATGATGAAAGATGGGGAAATCTGGTATGTGCCTTAAGAGGATTTGAATTTTGGTGATAATACCCAATGAATAAAATTGCACAATGTTTCTTGCTATATAACTCTGGGTAATATCACTTCTATGAACTGACTGACTCACATTTGCCATTCTAGATCCAAGGATCAGAACCAGACTGCCCATTGATTGCCACACCAGTGAAAAACAAACTTTGATGGAACCAAAAAGTGAAGACTTTGACTAAGAGGGGACTTCATCAGTGTCTGTAAGCATCTGAAGGGAAGGTGCCAAGAGAATGGAGCCAGGCTCAGTGTTACCAAGGAATAAGACAAGATGCAACAGATAGAATTTTGTGCACAGAAAGTTCTGTCTGAATATGAGGAGGAACTTCTTTATTGTGCAGGTGTCTTGAGCACTGGAACAGATTGTCCAGAGAGAGATGGTAGAGTCTCCCTCACTGGAGATATTCAAGAACCATCTGGATGAAATCTTGAGCAATATGCTCTAGAATGACCCTACTTGAGCAGAGATGGGACTGATGATCTACTCTAATCACTTCTAACCCTACCCATTCTGTGATTCTGCAACTCTGTAAAAAGCCATGGGGTATTAGGAGGAGTGGCATCAGACATGATGTAAATGGTATGGAATAAGGGGCGGACACTGTGTTAGTTTTGGCTGGGGCTGAGTTTCTTTTCTTCTTGGTAGCTGCAACAGTTTTGCATTCAGTATGAGAATATGTTGATGTTTGGTTGTTGCCAAACAGTGCTTACCCCAAGTCAAAGACTTTTCAGTGTCCCAGACTCTGCCAGGGAGGAAGTGCACAAGAAGTTGTGAGGGAACATGGCCAGGACAGTGACCTGGCCAAAGTGAAACCACAGCATAGAACCTCATGGTGGATATATAAACTGGGGGGAAGTTGGCTAAGAGACATCTGAAACTGCTGTGGGATGGAGTGAGGAAGAGTGAGTGAGCTGCTCTGTGGTATTTAGTTGTCAATGGTGGGTACACTACAACATATAGGAATGGGAGAAACAGAGAAAGACACTGCTGAGTGTAGTGATGAACATTAACTTTCTTTAAAAGTAATATGGGCTTTGCCTGAAGCACAACTCAATAGCATTTATATCTGGTTTTAAATGTGTCTTACAAATTTCTTCCCACTGTATTTTTTTCCCCTGTCATTGTATTTCTTTCTGATTTTGATCCTTATAACTTCTCTTCTTATTTTTGCCTCAGGATTTTCCCCCAATTTTTCCAGGGTTTTGACATCTCCACTAGAAAATTCTGGGAGAAATGCTGCTCTTAAAAACACCTTTTTATATTACTCTGAAATTTTACAACTTGTCAAGCAATTTAGTTCATTTTTTGCTGATAGTGTACAAATGACTTCCAAAAATATTCTTTGTGGGTTGAGTAATGATAAATTTGGATTCCAGTATTTCAAACTCAAACTCATGCTAAAAATAAGCACTGTGAACATCTGTAACAAGAAGGTACATTTAAATAATATCAGACAGTTGCTTTCTGTGGAGAATTACTACTCTCTCATCACTAATCAGCTTCTGCCGTAACAGCAGCTGCCAATTAGGGGTGTTGTCTGTTGACAGAGTGCTCAACCTATGTTAAAATTACTTTAAATATGTTGTGTTTTTCCATGGAATGTGAAGGGTATTTTTCCAGAATTGTATGGTGTCAGAGTCTCATGTCATGTTATACAAAGTGATGAAATACACAGATCAGAGTGGAGCACCTACAGATTCAAGCATATTCTCAAGGGACACATCTTCTCATCTAAGCTCCTAAAAGTGTTAGAGAAGGAGGAACACTTAATTTTCCTTTTTTTCTCTCTCTATATAGTAAACCCCACATTTCTTTCTGTTGAGAGAAGATTAGAGATTCCCAGGAGAATTTTCTCTTTGATGCACTAAATATATTGATCTAAAAGTTGGTTAGTTGTGTTAACTACCTACTATATTACAAAAAAAAGAGAATCCTGTGGAGAACCACCCTAATTCAACCNCAAAAAAAAGAGAATCCTGTGGAGAACCACCCTAATTCAACCTATAGTGTTTGAAGAGTGAATCTATTAATGGAAAAACACCTCATATTGTTAAATTTTAACTCTATATTTTAGTGTATAAAAAACCAATTCATATAATATTTAGATCACATTTTATTAAAGGTCTTTCCTTTGCCCAAACCTTTGTTTTTTCACATCCATTCACATATATACAGGTTCATAGTAACAAATTTCGAGTAACTACTGAAGCTTTGGTGATTTAATTCAAATATTAATAAATATTGCTGGAGATAATTTTAAGGCCTTATGTTGATCAGATATTAAAATTGCTGCAAAAAAAAGAAATTCACCACATCATTTGTCATTCTTCGTCATTCAGTTATTCTTTTATTTCCAAAGGGCAGCTAAGACATATTGAATACTTCATAACCAGACAGGCAGGGACTGGCAAAGATTTTTCCCTTTTTTTGTGAAACAATATCCTAGTTTCCTTTAGTGGTGTGAGAAACTGAATAGTTAAATAGGAACTCTTTTTACCTGTGAAACAAGATATAAAACTTGGCGTATAAATCAGGCAGTATGCTCCTAACCTTCACAAAATATAAGCTTGAGAAGACCATCAACTAATACTTAGATAGACTGTACAATTCTTGTGCTATTTTGATTCTAGACTTTTGTTTGGCTTAGGAACCACATTCATGGCTGCAAGA
>VWZN01014850.1:1473-14428 GCA_013396955.1 Regulus satrapa
GCGACGATGAGGAGACGCCGGTGGACGATAGCAGGGCGCGGGGGAAGCCCATGGAGCTCATCGCCGGGAAAAAGTTCAAGCTGCCGGTGTGGGAAGCGGCGCTGCGGACCATGCGGCCCGGCGAGCGCGCGCGCTTCCGCTGCGACGCCAAGGTGGGCGGGGCCTGGGCCCGGCGGGGGCGTGGTTTGTGCGGGTGGTGCTGTGAGCGCTCCAGCCGCGGCGTGCCGTGCTGGGGCACCCCGATATTTTCCTTCCCGCCCTCCTCAAATTCCGGCTCCCTTCCCTCCCGCAGCATGTGGTCCTTTACCCACTAGTGTCCAAGAGCCTGCGGAACATCGCAGCAGGGAAGGACCCGCTGGAGGGCCAGCGGCACTGCTGCAGTATTGCCCAGATGCATGAACACTACTCACTGGGGTACCCCGACCTCGACGAGCTCCAGAAGAACCCCCAGCCCCTCATCTTTGACATAGAGGTGCTGAAGGTGAGGTGCCAGCATGGGGAGCTTGGGGTGGAAGTGTCCAGATGTAGCACGTGGGATGTGGTTTAGTAGAGGCCTTGGCAGTGCAGGACTCAATGATCCTAGAGGTCTTCTCCAACCTAAACAATTCCATGATCCTGTTCTCTGATTCTATGATGGGGTGCTGGCAGGTGGAGCCACCGGGCTCCTACCAGCAGGACCCATGGGCCATGACAGATGAGGAGAAGCTCCAGGCTGTGCCCCAGATCCACAAGGAAGGCAATGAGCTTTACCGGCAGGGCAAGGTGTCCGAGGCGGCTGCCAAATATTACGATGCCATCGCCTGTCTCAAGAACCTGCAGATGAAGGTGGGTTTCCCTGGATGCACACAGGCATCTCCGGGAATGCACGGCTTGAGAGCTGCTCCTCACCCTCCTGGCTCTTGTCTGCCACAGGAGCAGCCAGGCTCTCCGGACTGGATCGAACTTGACCAGAAAATCACACCCCTGCTCTTAAACTACTGCCAGTGCAAGCTGCAGTGTGAGGAGTACTACGAGGTGCTGGACCACTGCTCCTCCATCCTCAACAAGTATGAGGGTAAGGAGCCACGAGCCATCCCGGGTAGCTGCAGGAGACCCCCCCGCTCCGCTGACCCTGGCTCTCTCCCCACAGACAATGTCAAGGCCTACTTCAAGCGGGGCAAGGCCCACGCAGCCGTGTGGAACGTGGCCGAGGCGCAGGCTGACTTTGCTAAAGTCCTGGCGCTCGACCCCTCGCTACGCCCCGTGGTCTCCAGGGAGCTGCGGAGCCTGGAAGCACGTCTGCGGGAGAAGGACGCCGAAGACAAGATCCGCTTCAAGGGCATCTTCTCCCAGTAGAGTCCGCGGCTGCAAGGGAGAGCCCAGTGCTCTCGGGACAGGTTCTTTTAGATATTCCACATGTGGAATGGTCATGGATGTTTATTAATGTTTAATACATATTCTACTTATTTGAAATCAGTGGAAATGGCCCCAGAGCTCGCCACGGCCTGGGGATACAGCCAGGCACTTAAGTGGCAGCATAAAATATCGCAGCACACAGCTGAAGGTCTTTGCTGGGCTCTTAAGACTCTGCTCATCGTCACGCCAGGGATGCGTGGCTGACAAGAGCCCGCTGCTCCTTGCCAACTTTTATCACTTATTTGATGGTTTTGTACTTTATGGTAGCCATGGAGGGACGTCGCCAAGCCTCAGCCCCAGCTCCAACCCATTCATGCCTGTTTTCCGTGCCATGCCATTGTCATTTCTCCAGGCTGCTGCTATCATTCCAAACCAGTGTCTCGTCATGTCAGTGTCAGGAATATTTTATATAGAATAACAGTTTGTTCCTGCTATCTCTATAAACCTCTGGTCACGCTATGCCAAGATAAATTCCAGTAAAACCAGTCACACCTCCTGGTCCCCAGCAAAAAATTGCTGCTAGAGGTAAATGAGGGGAAACAAAGTCAGAGAGGCGGAGGGTATTGGCATCAGCATAGCCCACATGCCCCAGGCTCTTTTCTCTATCCTAAATTGCTTGTGATCCAACTGCTGTGCCCCACAGCCACGTCCCTGTGGGACATGGTGTCCCTGGAGGCTCCCCAGGGCTTTCCCAGTGGGTGGGAACCCTGCTGCCACAGGCACAGAGCAGACTCGTGAGTGCTGGTGCCTTGTCATAACATCTCTTTATTCAACACCAAAACGAAAGGGGGGGAACAGAGGAAGCACTCTGGAACCCCAACCCAGCCCTGCCCCGTGACACTGGACGGAAATAAATAGGTGGGCAGGTGCCACTCGCTCTGGGGCACAGCCACAGCCTACAGTTCTGCACAGGGATAATGACCCTGGGGTGCAGACCCCACTGGGCACTGCCCAGCAGCCCCAAAGGACCAGAAGGGATGGGGCTGGGGACAGCAGGGAGGACTTGGGGTGGCTCAGCCCTGAGGGGATCACTCTGGTCCTCTGGGAGGCTCTGAGCCATCTCCCAGCACCCCCTGGTCTCAGGGGACCCAGCACCCTCATCTCCTTCCTATGGCCTCATGGCCCAGCAACTGGCTCTGTCCCCAGGTGCTCCTTGATGGGAAATCAGGGATGTGGCAGAGGGAGGAAATGGCTGTGTCACCCTCACTCCTCACCCTCCAGCTTGAGGCTGACGCTGCGGGGCTTGGTCCGGGACAAGCCAGGGGGTGCTGAGGAGGGCCCCCCATCCCGCTCTGCCTGGCTGGAGCCCCGGGAGCGCAGGAGCTGGCTCTGCTTCCGCAGGAAGTCAACAGGCGCTGGGCAGCCATAGGTGCCTTTGCCCAGCACGGGTCGTGGGGGGCCCTTGGGGGAGTGAGCCAGGGCTGCGGCTTCCAGCTGGGCCAGGTGGGCAACATAACCCTCGGAGAGGAACTGCAGGACACAGACAGCCTGAGCCGGTGGCCACGGCCAGCTGGTGGGGTCAGCCATTGTCCCCTGCATTCCCAGTCTCCCCCAGCCCTGCTACCACCATACCTGGCACTGGTTGTGGAACTTCTTGACGGCCCGTCCCACAATGTAGATGTGTGCTGGCGCTAGCCCCAGTGAACTGTAGACGGAGACGTCCTTGGTGGAGCCGTAGCCAGCAACTATGGAGATCTCTGCCTGCCCAGGGACAAGAGCATTAGGGCAGGGAACAACCCTTCCGACAGGGACAGGCACCCCCAGGAGCTAGGACACCCTCATGTTAAGAGGGACGGCTGGGAGCCGCTCTGAGAAGCTTCCAGCTCTGGCATGGGAGTGCAGTCCAGCTCCCAGCACCTCCCCCAGGATGCAGAGGTGCACAGGATTCAGCACAGCCCACACCACCCCATCAGCAGCATCCCCATCCCCACCTCGGTGCGCAGGCTCTGCAGGAAGGCGGCTTTCTGGCGCAGCGGGTCGTGGGTGAGCCCGTCACAGAAGGAGACGGCGCCGTGGGGGAAGTTGTGCTGGGAGAGCCAGGCCACCACGCGGTGCTTCTGCATGTCAGGGCGCCCCGTCACATAGATGATCATGTACCCCAGGTCCTGCCAGTGCCTAGGAGGGGACATGGGTGGCTGCCAGGAGCCTGTGTGGAGACAGTCCTGCTGTGGGAAGCTGGGATCTTCAAATACAGCATGTGTGGGTGCTGCCTCCAAAACCTCCAAGGTCCCAGGGATTTTATCAAGGATAAGGCACAGCAGAGCTGTGCGGACCATATCCAAGCTCAGAGAGGATTATTTTCTACAATAGGGCACTAGCTTGGAGAGGATGTGCTGGAGACAAGGGAATGGTGGGAATACCCTCCCCCTTGTCCCTGCACTGACACCCCCCAACTGAATTGTCACACCATGAAAGATGGGGACACTGACTCTCTGATTGAAGGTCACCCACCTCACAACGTCCACAGCCCCTGCCCGCACTTTGGGGTCACTGCCCATGATGGAGACACTTGCGGTGAAGGAGCCATCGATGCTGAACACAACAGACTCGGTGCCACGGGCCACCACGGTGAGATATGCCTCGGCGTAGCTGTGGTCCCCTCTACAAAGGCAGAGGTGGTGGCTCAGCACCAGCTCTGCTGCCAGGGCAGCAGGTGTAGTTCTGCCAAAAGGCCTGGAGGAGAAACGGAAGCAACGCCTCACCTGACCACCATGCGCACAGGGTAGATCCCGATGGCCAGAGCTTTGTCTGGAGGGATGGTGAAGGTCAGGCGCCCGCTGCCACTCGTCACCTCAGTGCCATAGTACAGCCACTTCCCCGACAGTGGCTGCGTCATGATATAGATGTCCACCTGAGAGAGAGGGAAACAGGCTGGGCATGGGCTGGACCCCCACCTACAAGTCCTTACAACCTTCTCCCACTATCCCACATAGGGTCCTGTTACCCACATCTGTGGGTGACAGCAGCCCATGCCTGCTCTGGGACACCCCACCCTGTTTGAGGGGTCCTGATGGTCCCCTGAACCCAGCAATACCTTCTCCCCAGTCAGTGTCACCACGTCCAGGGGTCCGTACATGAAGCGCCCGCTGAGGACCTGTGCTTTGCCCTCGCACACGATCACATCACAGGCACGGTGGTTGGCTGTCACGTTCTGCAGGCACACGGAGTGTTCAGCAGCTCCTGGGGGACCTCCTGAGGTGCCACCAGGACACCAGTGGCCTGGGGGATTGTCCCAGAACCCACACATGCCAGGATGCCCCAGGTGGCCTTCCACTGGCCACATACCCGGATCTTCACTTGGGTGCGCTTGCGCTGCCATTTCTCCCGAGGGATGGCGGGGCTGTAGATGGAGCTCTCCTCGCTCTCTGCAGGCTGTGGCCCCTCTTTCTCCATCACCTGCCAACAGCACAGCGCTGTGCCTCAGCCTCCACTGGCCCCGGCTTGCCGCCCACCCCACCGTGCCCACCATACCTGGCGCAGGATGAAGGCCACCACATCAGAGGATTCCCAGTAACTGGCGTGGAAGAGGTGGGGCAGGGTAATGGTGGGGAAGGCAGTCAGGGCATCGGGGCAGTACAGAGAGTAGTCAATGCGTTTTGGGCCCCACCAGCGCTCCAGGACTGCAGAGAGAGCTGGAATGAAGCCTTTTCCAGACCTCATCCCCCGTTGTGCAGCCTGAGGTGCCTGCAAGGGATGGGGTGGGTGGGGATGACACTTACTCTTGACGACCTCACTGGTACTGGCGGGAGTGGGGGGCTCTGCTGGCTCATTGCCCTTCCAGAAGCCCCCAAAGCTGCCAGTGGGGGTAGGGGGAGCAGCCATGTCCACTTTGGGCAGGAATAGAGCAGAGTGTGTCTGCAGGGCCTCTGCTGAAGAGAGAGCCGGGTGAGTACACCCAGAAACCCTGGGAACACCCCACCACACCTCCAGTAGAGCCCCAGAACAAGTGGGAATGGCTTGCACATCCCTCTACCCCAACCCAGCCAGGATGTGGGTGCTCTGGGTACGCTGACATGGCTCCAGGATGCCTGTCACCGGCTTGGTGGGAGCCTGCTCACCCAGCAGGGACGAGGTGCCATCACCCAGGGGATACTTCTGGTATCGGGGCACGCTGAGCGGGGGTACAGCATGGAAGGCCTTGGCCAGGAGTGGCTCCAGGCGGGAGGCACAGGGATCGGCAGCGTGGAAGAGGTTGTAGATCTGCTCACAGGCGGGACGCAGCTGGGCCACTGCAGCATAGAGCAGGGTCAGGGGCACCCACAAGGGCTGGGGGGCACCAGGAGCAAAACACCCGGCAGGGATAAGACAGGACACAGCAAGAGGAAAGGCTGGAGAGGGAAATCTGGGGCACTAGGGATAGGCTGAGGCTGGCACAGAGCAGGGATACTCAGCCACCCACCAACACCCGCACAATCAAGACTGGGCATGCGAGGGGCTCAAACCCAAGCAGGGCTCTCTGGGGTGGTCCTGGGGAGCTCAGGCTTGTTGGGTGAGCACGACTCGGGGACTAGAGTTGTGCAGGGAGGGTCAGGGGCTGGCACGGCAGCAGGCAGGGATCCTCACCATCCAGAGCAGGCATGACGGTCTTGCGCAGCGCGAGCACCAGCCCCAGCGGGGAACCAAAGAGGAAGAAGCCGGATACCTTAAATTCGAGGCGGGTGCTGGCACCCTCTGCCCCATCCAGCGCCACAGCGCTGTTCCGGGGTGTCTCTGCCTCTAGCGGAGCCTCGCTGGCCTGCAGGCTGGGACAGCAGAGACATCAGGCATGGGAAGGGATGGCAATATCACACTCCCACCCATCCTGAAGGGAAAGCTGTGCCTGGTGTGGCCCCATTATCCCAGGGGAGCTCCAGCAAGATCCCTCTGGGGCAGGTAGCCTCCATGAAATGCTCCTTCCCAGGCTGGAGCAGATGGAAATTGCACCCTTTCCATAAAGCAGAAGATAGCAAACCATCCCTCCTGGGCTCACATGCACGTGGAGCTGTGCTGCTGGCTGTCCCCTTGTGTCCCTGGGGGCTCAGGGCTGGCCTGGCCCAATACCAGCACTCCCTCGATCCCATCAGTCAGTGGGTCTGGGCCGCCACACTGCTCCGGGGAGATGGGCTCCGTGCTCTGCAGGGAGAGGCAGCAAACACCCAGATACCAGGTAGCCCCCAGTGCACCCCTGAGTACTCCCCAGGGGAGATGCAAGGTACTCACCAAGCTGCCACGGCGGCTGCTGCTCCGGCTGCCCCCTGAGCCTGCCCGACTCTGGCAGAGGGCATCAAATCCTAGGATGCCACCCACACAGTCCCCCAGCAGCACCACCTGCAGAGACCACAGCTCCATGTGGAGGGTGACACCCCAAATCCTCCATGCAGGGTTCACAGCTGGACCCCAGCTTTGGGGAATTCCCCCCCCAAATTCCACCTCACCTGGCCACAGAAGCCGGCGCCCTCTCCAGAGTGCAGGAAGGCTGTGTAGGCCTGGTTGGCACGGGTGATGACGGTGCCCACGGCGTGCTGGTAGGTGCCTGAGGAGGTGGCCAGCAGCGGGAGCGCTGCCAGCGGGATGTGGTCCTGGCTGCTGGACAGGCTGTCCCTGTCATGGCTGTAGGGGCTGAGCCTGAGGGGAACACAGTGAGGGATGAACGGGACACTCCTGGTGTCCTCATCCCACTGCATGGTACTGGTTCATCCCAGGATGTGGCACCAGGAGTAATCCCCGGCCTGTTCGCTTCCACCACAAGACACTTGCTCACCTGGGATGCTTGTATCCAGAGTTATCCTCATCCCATCCAATTTCATGCCATTCCATGCTGCCCTGATGTTCCCATCTCTCTGCACAATGCTTGCTCAACCCAGGATGCTGCATGAGGAGTTATCCCCATTCTATCCCACCCCACCCCACCCCACTGTCCTCATCCCACAACAAAACACCTGCGTGCCCTGGGATACCACACCAGGAATTATATGCATCCCATCCCATTTCACCACACAACACTTGTTTGCCCTAAGATGCTACACCAGGAGCTAACCCTCATCTCTTCCCCAGCCCTTAACCTCCCACCAGAAGTGAAGTCCCCTCTCCAAGGATACCAGCTCCCCGGTCCCCCGCTTTCCCAGTGGGAATCCATACTTGGAGACAAGGGCGTAGGCTGCAGCACAGATGGGCGGGCAGGGCACCAGGCGCAAGGCCACATGTCCCAGTGCCTCGGGAAAGTGGACGCGGGTGACAGCATCAAAGGTAGCTGCCAGTGTCTGCACATCTGCCTGCTTGGAGCCTGGCTCGCCTGCTCCCTGGTCCAGGATGTTCCCACTGTGGAGGATGAGGAAGAGCACGTGGATTCGGCACATCTGCTCCGAGCTCTCTGCCGCACCACCCTGCAGGAAGGAAAGCAGTCAAGTCGGGGGCCACAGCAGGAGGGCACAGCCTGAGGGAGGGGGGACACACACCTCAGGGAAGCTGGATGTTCCCAATCCTTCACCATCCCCCTTGGTGATGCTGGCTCCGTCCCCTGTGAGCACACAGGCCTGGTGAGGCAGCTGGGGTCTCCGGGTGGGAATCAGGCCCCTCCTAGGACACTCACCCCAGGATTTGGGGCCAGAACACCCCCAGCGCTCACCCAGTGCCTCGTCCAGCTCTGCTGGCCGCTCAAGCGTGTCCAAGAAGTCATTGGAGCTCCACTTGGTCATCTCCTTGGCGAAGACCTCGTCGCTGTCAGACAGATCCTCTGCAGAGGCAGGAGGGAAGTGTGGGTGGGTGGGACACCCCTGTGCCTGCACACCCATCCTCAGATGCCCTTTCCCCCACCCAGCCTGTTCCAAGATGGTGTCATTACCATGGGCATCAAAAAATTCCTCTTCGGAGCTGTTTTCTGAGTCCCGGGCAATGTTCTGCATCCTCCACTCTGACAGGCTCTGAGGAGACACGCCCCCTGCCACCCGTGGGGGGTCAGCCCTCACAGCCCCCTGTAGAGAGACCCCCTGGCTCCTGCCCCATAGCTCCCCCTTGGTTCTGGACCCAGGTCCCCCAGGGAGATCTGGGGCCTTCCCTGGGTCACCCAGTGTCCCTCCCTGGGAGATCCATGACCATCCCTGGGTCACCCAGGACCCCTTCAAGAAAGCTGGGACCAGACCTGGGACATCCATAGCCCCGGCCCAGGAAACCCAAGCCAGGCAAAACAATCCCCTGACACATCTCCTACGGAGAATCACAGCATCCAGGGCATAACCACATCAGACCTGGTCTCTCACCTCCATGCTGGGAAGAGTAGGAAGACCGGGAAGAGGTGGACCACTGCTTGGCAAAGGTATCATCGGAGGGGGTATCAGTCCCTGCCTGCAGCTCAGCCTCCTCCTGCCCGCCAGGACCATCTGGTTCCGGCTGTCCCTCGGCACTGATCCCGGCCACGGCTGGCTCCTCGCCCTCACCACACTTGGCCATTTTCTGTGCCAGCATTCGCGCCGTCTCCTCCTCCAGCTGCCGGATGTCCTCCATCGTCAGGTCCGTCCACTCATCCTGCCAGCACCAGGCTTGGCGGTGGGCGCGCAGCATCACCTTCCTCAAACCTGGGGGCAGAAGGGGGGAAGCGTGATCCCATGGCTGCCCAAATGACTCTCCAGCAACCCAGGGGTCTGAACTCACCCACGTCGTGGATGAACTGCTCGATCTTGGACTGCATCCCCCAGTATCGAAACTCCACCTTGCAGAGCTTGTAGGCACACATGAGGGGCCCGCCAGCTGCTGCTGCCTCCAGCCAATCATCCCCCAGAGGCCCTCGGCCCGTCTTGGATGAGTGGTAGAGTTTGGGATCCTCCTCAGGCTTGTATTCCCCGGGGGAAATTGGATCACGCACAATGTCAATGGTGTCTGTGGGGGGAACGGCACCTGTCACCCCGCAGCGCTTGGCAAGGGGGCACAGGTAGAAAAACAGGAAAAAGGGACAAAAAACAGGTCAAATTAATCCCACGAGCCATGCACCCAATAAAGCTGGCAGCAAACACTCTCTTTTAGAATTCTAAAATCTTGAAGTTCTGGAATTGTAGAATCCTGGAAAAACAGGTTGGAAGGGGCCTTATGGATCATCTCATTCCACCCTCTGCCATGGGCAGGGACACCTTCCATGATCCCAGGTTGCTCCAAGTCCTATCTAACCTGGCTTTGGATATTTCCAGGGATGAAGCATCCACAGTTTCTCTGGGCAACCTGTGTCAGCGCCTCACCATCCTCACAGGGAAGAATTTCCTAATGGACCATATAAAATCCCACAGCTGGAACATCACAGACACCCTTGGTGCAGCCAAACACATCTCCATCCCTGCGTGGGATCCCAATCCAGCACCCCAGGGAGCGGCACAGGGAGGGAGGGGCTGACACACATACGCACATTAGCTGGCAGATCTGGCAGCTGCACAGCGTTGCTGGCCACCCTGGGGGACATGGGGGTGAGGACAAGGACAGCGCAGGGGGCAGCTCAGCACAGCTCCCAACTTTCCCCCAAAAAGCCTGAGGGTCCCCCAAAACCAGGGCACAGCAAAACCACCATGTGACACAGGAGCCTCCAGAGGAGGAGGGCAATGAACCCCATCTCCAAACAAAGGTTTGCTCTCTCACAATGAGGGCGAGCTCTTCCAAATGAGGATGACTTCCCAAGACCAGAGAGGCTCCTGAATGACACCCAGGAAAACAAAGTCCAACAGTTGTTTTGGCTCAATCCAACATAAAATCTTGGAATTTGGCTTTTCCAGCCCTGTCTCCAGGTCTGGAGGTCTCTCATGGTCTGGGGGATCCCAGGCACTCCACTGATTCCCAGTACCGTCCCGCAGCACTGTCCCCATTCCCAGGCTGTGCCAAGCCCTGCATTATTTGCCCCCCCTCCACGTGATGCCCCCAAGGTGCTGTCAGCATCTCTTCCTCCAGCTTGGGCTGAAAGAATGGGGAGAAAGAAAACTAGAAATGCCCTGAATCCACAAAAATGATGCAATCTACAGCATGATGCCAAGCATCTTGGGTAACAGCAGCAAAGAGCTGAGTTAGAACCTGCTGTCCCCAAGCAGCTCCTGGCAGTGTCATTCCCATTAGAATCCAACTCCCTTTGCTTTTGCCACTGGGAGAAAGCTGCCAAGGAAGCAGTTATCCCGCGCGGATCACCCAGACAATGTTTTTCCATCGCCCTTTGAAACATGAGAGGGGTTTAAATCTGTCAATGCTACAGGACACCAGGGCAGAGAAAATCCCAGTAGGATTCACACTGGGGCTGGTCCCACTTCAACCCTACTCCCTGTGGAAGGCAGCAGTCTCTGGAATGCTGAGTGCTCTGTGGAATGCCCACGGGACAGACACTAGAGTGGAAAACCAGGCAGTGGGCACAGTGCCATGCCCCCATGCCATCTGCTTTGCCCTGGTTGTTTCTGGGGGCAGTAGGGGCAGAATTTCTCGGACCCAGGTCCGAGCCATCGGTGTCCCAGCCGGACATCCCCAGTGCCGCAAGAGCCGGGGAGAGAAATAGGTCAGATGAATCATTTCCTCCGAGTGCCTATTTTGGGCCTCCATTTTAAGAGGCAGCGCGTCACACGCCACATTCTGGCGCCTGAACTGACCATATCCACACCATTGGGAATGGGAACCCAGTGGAGAGGGAAGAATCCCACCCCGAGCTCCCAGTTCTGCCCATTGGAAAGGAGCCAGAGAGTGATCTGGAGCAAAGCCCTGAGGAGAGGGGAAGCAGAGCAGGGAGTAGGAAAATGGGGACATGGTTTCCCAGCTGTCCCTGCTCCAGCTGATCCAAAACACCCCACAGGACCCAGGTGTGGGGTCCCATATACACCAGGAGAGACTGAGAAGGCAAATTCATGACAGAACAAGGATGGGACATGAAAAGAGAGGGGAGCAGGCAGACACTAGAAAGGAGAAGCTGCAAGCTTCTTGAAATAGAAAGAAATAGAGGCAAGGGAAAAGGCAGAGGACTGTCCCTGAAAAACTGTCCCTGAAAGTATCTTTAATGTGGAACTTAATTCCACAGCCTTAATTTCAGAGGGAGAGGGCAGGAAGCTCGGAGCAGGGAGCCTGGGACAGAGCTCAGAATCCAGGGAGCTCTTCCCTTCCAGCATCACTGAAATATGAGAACTAGCAAGGAGACTGAAGCTGAGCCTTTAAAGCCCCATCAGACACGCATCCCAGAAGCACTATGCGAGAATATCACAGCCACGGTGTCCTGCCCAGCTCCCCACGCCAGCCATACCCACCCAAAATCCTTTGCCTCTTCTCCGCCGCGCTCAGGTTGAAGATGTTGGTCTGCTGCCCCGAATCCGGGCGGTAGTATGTCTCGATCTCAATGGAAAACTTCTCCACAAAGGGACACGTGTACCTGGAGGAGCACAGGACTGAGCCTGGGGGCACGGCCAGTCCTGCAGCCCACACTGCTGCCTCCCAGCTCCCACCTGGTGCGTGTGTAGGGATAAGCATTCCAGGACTCCTCCTCCACCTGGAGTGCAGCTTTGGGGAGCAGTGCCCGGAACCAGCTGGGGATGTGGGAGCCGACATGGTAGATCTTGTGGGTGTATTGGCCACTGCCCCCAGGGCCATCGCTGTAGGGTCGGTTGGCCAGGATCTCCACACCACTGCCCTCACCACTCGACTCCTCACGGCTCTTCTTCTGCACAGAGACGATGGCTCAGTGCGGCCCCTCCAAGCCCCAAGAACCCCAAGGGTGTCCCAGGTCCCCATACACTCACTCCCAGTCCTATGTGCTGGCATCTCCCAGTCCCACACCTGCTCACAGGACCCCCTGCTTGGCTCAGTGGTCCCAAACCCACCTGAAGCCTCAGTGACACCCCTGAAACCTGCCAATCCCTTGGGATCAGCTTTAGGCCCCTCTGTGCCCCTCCAGGCTCCATAATCAGCCCCACAGCCCCCTTACACTCTCCAGTGCCCTATGCTCAGCCTTAAAGTCTCCTGTGCACCCCCCAGGCTCAGCCCCTGCACCCTTCATGCTCCTCCACAGCCCACTACATGCCCCCAGCTACAATCTCCAGCCTCTCTCAGCCCCCTGCACCCCCTCGCTCACAGACCCCAGATCCCTGCACCCTTTCCATGGACCCAGGCACCCCACCCTGGACCCCAGCTCCCCATGCCCAGCCCCACAGCCCTGTGCACCGGCTCAATCTTGGCCCTCAGACCCCCCACCCCTCAGGCTCAAGCCCATAAACCCCAGACTTGTGCAGCTCATCCCGCAGATCCCTGTGACCCCCAGCCCCCGCCCAGCAGCTCCCGCAGGCCCTCAGGCTCAGCCCCGCATTCCCACCTGGATCATGTAGAGCTGGGCCACCTGGTACTCCTCCAAGCTCATGGGCAGCAGGATGTGGTACTCCTTGATCAGCATGGCGGCGGCGGGGCACGGCGGGGGCAGCTCCTGAAGGGGCTTCCGTTACACGGGACCGGGCCGGCCTCGGGACAGCTCGGGCCGGTTCGGCACCCCTTCAGAACCGCTCGGGGCGCACTCAGCTCAGCCCAGCACCGCTCGGTCCGGGTTCGGCCCGTCTCGGAGCCGCTCCGCCCTCCGGGGTCGGCTGAGGTCAGT
>VWZN01014850.1:34282-49686 GCA_013396955.1 Regulus satrapa
CCTCCTCTCTGCCTGAGTGGGTGGGGGGGTTGGAAGGCGGAGGTGGCGGGGGCGAGTCGGGGGGCGGTGGAGGTGGTGGAGGCATTTCCAAAGGCAAGGGAGGTTGGAGGACTGGGATGGAGGACTGAAGCAGAGTCCAAAATGGAGTGAGCGGCATGAGAGACGTAGCAGGAACTTGGCCTGAGAAGGATTCTTTACAAAGGGAGCCTGAAGAATAAACATTGACACGGGCTTGAACGGCTCGGCCTNCCAGCAAGGCGTACCTGCAGGGCGCTCGGCGGACCCCTCGGTGTGCTCTCCTTTGTCTTTGGGAGGTGGCTTTGGAGGACCGTCGGGTTTTCTGTCGGCGCCTTGCTGTCCCTCCTCTTCGTCCTCCCCATCAGGGAACTCCCATTGCGACTCTCCCGAGCGCTCGTTAACATAGAAATAGCGTCTATGCTCCCTAAATCACAAGAAAGAGAAGGAGGCTTCAGCTTCCCTTCTCCGCCCCTGACACTCCAAGGCGGGCCTGCCCACGACAGCGGTGCGCTCTCGCAGGGGAGACCCTCGTGCAGCAGGGCTGCCGCTCTCCCACACGTAACAAACAACTTTGAGGACAGAGGCAGGAGAGGCCCGAGCCGACTCGCTCAAAGCTATTTGCTATTTGCTGGCTGCGGGAACGTCGCCCTGAGCCCCCCGCTCCGAGGGAGGGGAGGGCCGGGAACGCTGGTGACGTCTCGCTAACATTGGGACTTTCAGCACGGCCTTGGCTGAAAGTCGCCCTCGGAGAAGAGGCACCGGGGAACAGCCCAATGGAGGGAAGCGGCTGCCCCCCTACCCCGTGGTGCGCAGAGTTTTTTATGATACTCTTGGTGTCAAACACACAGTGAATGCTAGAGAGAGGGAGCGGATCTGGGAGCTGAAAAACAAAAGAGCAAAGATTTCAAACAAAGGAAAATTAATCAAGAAAGCCAAATAGACAAAGAAATGTTTGGGTCTGACCTGCTGGCAGGAGACAGAAATCTTGTTCTTCGTTCCGTCGGTGAGTTGAAGTTTGTCCTTTAGAAGAGCTGTTGGTCAGAAGAGTTGATCCAGAGATCCTGCAAAGTTCACAGAGCTCTCGCATGCGCGACCCCCCAGGCCCGCCCTCCACAGCGCTGGACACTCGCGAGAGGGACAACCAGCTCTGTCCATCAGGGAATCGGCTCCGTTGCAAAGCACTGGGCACTCCATTTGGATCCTCCAGTTTGGTGGCTGGCCCAAACTCTGCGAGTGCCGGATGTTTCTCTGCCTGCCCAGCACTAACAGAAGCCGCTCTCAGTCTGCCAGAGGGACGGCGCCAGCGTCGTCGGGTGGTTGATGGTCACAAATCATGTCTGAGATGTCAGAGATGAAAGGTGAGAAAGGAGGAGAGCGCGTACCTGTCCCAGTGGCAGGACCAGCCTTTAGGGGTGGCGTTTATTTCGTATTGTTTAAGCTGTTCGGCTGCGTCTTGGAGTTTGCGTTTGAGGTAGTTTCCATTGAGAGCACCTTCTCGCCAGTCTGCAATGCGGGTCTAGAGGGCAAGAACCGGGGGAAGCCGGTGAGGTGGGCTGCCAGCGGCCCAGGGGGGGACAGGACTCGAGGATCGGGAGGCTCCCTTCCGGCACGGGATGCAGGGGGCCAGGAGGAGGACACCCCGCCTCCGCGCCAAGCCATGCTCTCCCCCCGCCGAGGAAGGGAGGGCCCTGTGCGGCGAGGCGCCACGAGGCTCACGCAGCACCGGCGCTCGGACGGCAGATTGCATCCGATCCGCTCCAGAACACGAGGCCGGAGCGAGGGGCGAAGGCTCGGTTACCTCTGTCTGCAACAGCAACATGTGGAAGTTGGAGATAGATTGTCTGTTGATGCCCAGGAACTCCAATTTACTAGTCAGAGTATTTGCCAGCTCTCCAATCTGAAACTGCCAGGAGAAAGGGCAGAGTCAAGAGCTGCCCTCTGGGAGCAGCACTGGGTGGCTGCAGCCCTGTGGCTCTTGGGAAACACCGCTCGGGACCACCCGCAACCCCTCAGCCTGGAGGGACCGGGACGAGCCACCCTGGCCCTGTGTGCCTGTCACCCCCTCTGTTGAATCCCGCTACATCCTGCACCCCAGGGAGAGGGCAGTGTGGGTGGCTGGGTGACAGCTCCTCCACGGACTGCGCTGGACTCTGCGGAAGGACGGCACAGGCTCAGGTAGCTCCAGTACTTTGGAGTTACAGCAGAACCATCGCAACGCCAGGTATCTAAGAATGTTTCCCAAATAAACGGGCCAGGATATCATTCCAGATTCTGTAAATAACTTTCCAGACAAACTAGCTGGAAAGCACCAGAAAGGGATAACAGCTCTGGAGTAAATCCGGAGCGGAGGCAGCAGTTACATTAAAACTCAAGTCAGCTCACGGTGACCATGGCTACTCAACCCGTGTCCCATGGGAGCGAAACCTCCAATGTGGGGACACTGGGATCACTGCATCCATCCCTCTGACCAGAGGCACTGCATGGAAGCAGCCAAAAGCCAGAAAGGAATCAGGAACTTGAACAGGGATGTCTGAAAGTGGTGTCACCACTGCTTTAAGGAAGGCTATAAAAATGTCTATTTTTAACTTCACTCCTCAGAAGAGGCTTCGGAACGTCCACCAAAGCCACCAAGGAAGCATCTGTCTCCAGAGAGGGGATGGGCCAGACAAGCAAGCCCTAGAGAAGACCACGGCATGCATATTAATTCCCATGTTAATGTGGCTCTGGAGAAGCCAGAGAACATCCTGGAGCAGAGGGCAACTTGGGAGCGGTGGCCCCGGCGCAGCTCCTGTAACCAGAGAGATCCCAAGTCGATGAGCAAACGGCACTAGTTACCCAGGGAGCCAGCATTCCTCCGACAGCTCTAAGGGAATCCTGCATGGAAAAGCACCACACGGTCCATCACAGCGCCCACTGAGACTGGAAGGAGTGGGACAGCAGAGGGGACCAGTGAGTCCAGCCCTGCTACTTCTTTATATTTAAATAAATTAATTTAAAAATCAGGTCTCAAAATGGATGCTGCACTGAGGGAGGCTCAGTTTTGGTCTGGGAATGTCACACCTCAAAATCCTTTATGGAGTTGTTTTATGGGAGATGTGGGATTTTTCACAAGGACAAAAGGACCTTCCCTTTCACACCAGAAAAAATTATTTAAGTGGTGGGAAATGAGGACAGGGATGGGCAACTCTCACTGCAGGTTCCACCCAGGCTCCACCACAAGCCGGGGATTCCCCATCTGCCACAAGGAGGTGACTACATTTCCCAACGTCACAGAATTACTCCTGAGCCAGATTTTATGCTGCAGGAGATCTCAGGGTAAAAAGTGATACGGGGACTAAAGGACAAACGGGGAAGATCTCCCCTACTACTCTGTCATACTGCCCTAGAGCCTGGAGCTCTGCTACAGATCAGGGAATTGATCCAGTGCAGCCAAAGGAGCAAACCAAGGCTCAGAGAAGAGCTATCAGCAGGATGCTGCAGAAATCCCCAGGGCTTCCCCAGCTTGCATCTAAAAGTAATGCCGGGCAAAGGGCAGAGTGGTACCGTCAGCCTCAAGAAACGGAGAGATTACGGACGAGGAGTCTTCAGCCAGGAAACGGCACGACTGACCGGGCCAGAGACTGGAATATCGTTATTGGTGAAAACAAAGTCAAGATCAAACTGGTTGTTCTATCACAACAACACCCAGGGCTCAGTCTTTGCCCCCCCGCACCCTCCTCTCATCCAGTTTTTGCTGCTGAACCCTACTGGAGACAGGATGTTGTCCCACTCCTGCACAGCCCTTCCTTCACAAGCTGTTCCCGCAGGCATATCGGGATCTGAGCTTTAAAAGCTTCAGGTGGGCCCAATCCAGAGCCCAAAGCTCCAGTGTTCCCAGGGAAAAGGTGGCATGGGCAATCAGTGTCCCTTGTTCCTGCTGGCAGCTGGAGCACCCATCACATCCCTTATCATCTCATCAACCTGCATCTCTGCCTCTCCATACCTTTAGATCCTGCTCCTCCTCTTCTGTTTTCAGAGCCCCTTGTGATTTGTTTTTTTCCTGGGGCTCCTCAGATTCTGCCTCTTTGTCTGAGCTCGGATCAGTTGCTTCCGTGCTCGGGGCTGCAGGAGAAGGAAGGACAGGTCAGTCCTTGTCCCACCACTAGCCTGGCAGTGCCAGCAGCGCCTGGAACCAAAGCCAATGCAGGCAACAGTGGGGAAAGAACTAGGACCCACCAGAGCCAGTGACAAGAGCCTGAAATTAAAAAGGAGAGATGGTCACTGCTCTGGGTTTTGGTGGTGGGGATCCTTCCAGAAGGATAACATGGGAAGAGAAGCGTTGGAGCTGCTACAGCACAAAGCAGCAATGAGAAAAGGCCTGAAAAATTGGTCATCAGGGAAGCAGGAAGAAACTAACCCACAAAATCTGTCATCTTAATAATCTGTCAATAACAAGTACTAGATACTAAATAAGTTAATTATTGAAGACTGAAGAGGTCCCCAAAAGCTGCCAATACCAGAAAGTTTTGTCTTCAGATGACTAATTCACTGTCAAGGCAATCAATTCCAAGGGAAGTTTGTGACAGAGTCCCACAGGCCTCTGGGGAAAGAAACCCCAATTCTCAGCATGTCCTGGCGCTGGAACGCAGGACACTTCCCTAAATCACCCTCCAGCAGCAGGATGCGCAATTTAATCTGATTATTTTGGAGCCACAGCTCATTGTTCCCCAGGTTAAGGTAGAATCTGGTGGGAATAAGGTGGGATCTGCTGGGAAGATCTGGCTTCAGGGTTATTTGGAAAGCTCTCTGGCAAAACAATGCATTTCCCTATGCAAAAATGGTATCAATGATTTAATGCCAGAGTTGTCACCCAGCTCATGCCCCTGCCTGAAGCAGCCCACAAGAGCCCAGGGATGGGGCAGGCACCAACGTCCATTCCAGCAGGACACAGCCTACTGCAGGCACTTTTGTACCGGTTCTTCCTTGGAAAAGCAGATTCATTCAGCTTTCTGTGCTGCAGACACACAAGTCTTGTGCTGGGAAGGGACTGGCACATCCAGAGAAAAGGAGACTCAGGGGGGATCTTCTTGCTCCTCACAATGCCCTGAGAGAAGGGTGGAGTCAAGCTCTGCTCCCAGCAAACAAGAGACAGGACAAGAAGAAACAACCTTACGTTGCACCAGGGGAGGCTTAAGTTGGATATTGGGGAAAATTTCTTAATGGAAAGAGCTTCCAGCCCTTGCACAGGCTGCCCAGAGATACGGTAGAGTCCCCATCCCTGGAGGGATTTAAAAGCCATGTGGATATGGCACTTGAGGACACGGGTTAGTGATGGCCTCGGCAGTGCTGGGGGAGTAGCTTGACTCCATGACCTCAGAGGGCATTTCCAAGTTGAACAACTCCACGATTCTACAATCTGGGAGTCCTAGAGCTGCTGGGCACAGAGTATTCCTTAACATGCTACAGCTGGTGCATTTTGGGAAGCACAGCTCTGAGATCCAACAGGAATACAAGGAGTAGTTGCGTATGACTGATAGATCCACACACACCCTAAGCTGAACCAGCTCCACAGAAACAGTGGCCGCATTGCCACAAGAGCTGGAGTTACATTCCCTACACACTGAGTGCAGGGCCCTGGAGCAGCTCCAGGGAAACTTCAGCTGTCTGGAATTTGGTACCAGGCAGCTCTAAAAGCAAACTTTAGAAGTGGAGGGTGACAGCTCCCAGTGAGCCACAGGCCGGATTTGTGATGCTGGGGGGAAGGCAGTGGGATGTGAGGCAGTTGTTATCTACGCCCCTTCTCCCAAGGAACCACTGGATATGGCACTCATCTCCTTATGCGGGTAATTAGGATAGGGAGACCATGGCAGAGGAGCAGCGTATCCCAGTGAGGCTGGGCTGTGACACAGCCGCCCCTCAGCCTGTCCCCACCTGGCACACGTACCTCACGGCCCTTCCTGGCTCTGATCTGCGGGTCTTCAGGGAAAGGAGACCCCCTACTCCTCCCTCCAAAGGAAACCTTTCCAGTTACCTGCTTCTCCTGCTTCTGGGCTCTCCCGGCCCGTTTTGCTGGAGCCTCGACTGGTGGACTCGGGGCTGGCAGCTCCCACAAACAGTTTCCATTTCCCTCGCTTGGAGGCCAGCCTGCGGGATGCATCCTGCGAGGCCGACTGGCTCCCGTCAGAGAGCGGGCTGGAGCCTGAAACGCTGCCATCGCCTTCCTCCAAGGCACGCAGCTCTGCCTGCCAAGACACAACATCCCAGTTTATTCCCACCAACAACGGGGCTGCATGTGTGGCCCTGTTCACACAACAAACATCTCCGCTTACCTTTTTCCTCTCCAGCACCATCTCCAGCTCGAGTGTGTCCTGCTCCTCCTCCTCCTCTGCGCTCTCCCCTGACTGCACCACGCTGCAGAGATCCTCCGGCCCCGTGTCTTCCAGGGGGTCCCTGCTGGGCTCTGGCTCTTCTGGGGCAGTCGGTGTCTCTTCCGCTTTCGCCTCCTCTTCCAGAGGCGGCTCAACCTCCTCTTTGCAGATCACTTTCCTCCGCCAGCGCTCCTCTTCCTCCTTCACCACGTCAGGCAGAAGCGGGGCCAGGAGAGCCGCAGCAACTCCCTTCCTCTCTTCCTCACTGTTGGAGAGAGCCTGCACTGCTTCATTCACTTCCTGTGGGATGAGCTCTGAGTGAGCATTCTGGCAGTTGCCCAGGAAAGAGCTCATGCTGCCCCTCCTAGGGCTGTGGGATGGAGAAGAGCATCCCAGCTGCTTCCAAGGAAGCCCAAGGAGGTGCCTGCAAGCCCCGTAGCAGCCAGAACCCACACGACTGACCTTTTTCACCTCCCGCTTGCCGAGGCCAGTCCCACGGCCAGCGCTGCCCGGGGTCCCCTTCTCCTGAGGGAACGGCTCCGTGGCTGCCACGAGGTTGCCATTGGTGCCTGTCACGGTGCTGCTGAGGAAGAGGAGAGGGAATGAAGGGCAGGATTGGGACCCCATCCCACAGGACAACATCCTGGAGGTCTTGCCCACCTGTGCTGGTAATGCTGCAGGCCCTGGACCTGCGTCGCCAAGTACTGCGGCAGCTCCCACGTCACCTCGTTGCTCTGGGTGTTCCAGTAGTAGTAGCAGCCAGTGTTCTCATCCCACACTTCCTGCCAGTCACCCATCTCCAGCTCTCCCACTGCCAGGGGAACACGGACAGCTTGTCACTCCCCTCTCCCCGGTGACACCCGTTGGTCAGCACCCCTTTGGAGAAAAGCCTGGTGCTCACCTCCGGCCAGCGAGCACTGGGTGTCATACTGCCACTCCGGGGCCGGCACCGCGCCCGTGCCGTTGGCGGCGCCCGACGACGGGCCTGTGCTGGAATCCTTCGGCTCGGGCCGGGGAGGCGTGGGGGGCGGCACGGAGGAGGAGGAGGAAGAGGAGGCAGCGGTGGGCTCAGTGGGCTGCAGAGGGGCTGTGATGGCATCAATCTCCTGTAAAAACAGCATCCCACTGTGAGCTTCCAATTCCCAAACCAAAGCAAAGCACTTACTGGATGAGGATAACGTCTTGGATCACCAAACGCCCCTCCTCCCTCTGTCCCCCGCAGAGTGGCACTCACAGCCAGGAAGTTTGCCAGGGTGCTGTCGATGTCGGCAGAACTGCTGCCGTTGGCATCCGCGGAACGGGCCGGCTTCTCCGGGGTCTCGCCCTCCTCATCATCGCTGTCAGCGTAGGCACCCAGCAGGCACAAACCCCCTGGAGAAGGGAGAGCGAATCCTCAGGGGACTCCTCCTGCTGCCACACGGCACTGGATCCCACCCCCTGCTCCAGGTGCCGCTGTCATCCCAGGGGCAGCAGCCCCTGTACAAGTGCCAGGGACAGCCTGGGGGGAATTAGCACAAGAACCAGTAATGAAATGCATTTAAGAATGAGCAATCGCCTCTTGGGAAACAACAGCATGGTTAAAATAATTTAAGTGGAAACAACTCCAGCCTCAAAGTGAATAAAAATAATAGTTAAACGTGGATAATTACCCAGTGTTAAAAACGTGGGGTTACGGAAAGGGGAACAAACAAGAAACCCTACGTTTAGCACAAAACCCACCACACTCAGAACCAGAAAACCCACTCTCATCACCTCCAAAAACTATTTGGAATTTCTCAGCCCCGCACTTTTAGGACCAAACCTACCTCACGTTCAAGACCAAAAAAAAATCACACAAAGGACAAGCTCATACATCTAGGACCTCCAAGCCTTCGAATCCAGTATCAAAACCGGCTAACCTTATGACAAAAACCCAATTTTAAGACCAGACTCCCTCCACATTTAAAACGTGGAAAGAAAAAAAAAAATCATGGTTTGGACCTAAAAAATTATATCTGACAATCAACCTCCCCAAATTTAAGATAAAAATCCCCATTTATAAGTAGAACTACCACATTTTTTAATCCTTATTGTGCACGGGGGGCCAAAAGCATCCCTAAATCCCGAAATTCCAAGCGTAGTTTTTTAGAAGAATGTAATCTCGCGTCTTTCCCCAGCGCGCTGCCTTACCTGTGGCCTTGACCGCGGCGGGAGCGGGAGGCGGCGGATTCGGCGGATTGCGCGGCGGCTCCGCCACGGTCTCGGGCTCATCTGCGGGGCAGAAGCGTCAATTACAGGGGGCTCAGGCTGGGCGGATGGCGGGGCAGGGCGGACCGGGACCCCCCGGTCCCGCTAGGCCGCGCTAGGCCGCTCTAGGCCGCCCCCCGCCAACAAAGCGCCCGCCGCTTCCGCCCGCCTTCTTCGCCTTACCCGGCNCACCAAAGGGGGCGGAGCCTGCGCGAGACGCGCTCCCGGGAGCGGGGCGGGGGCGCGCGCTCCCTGTGCATAGGGACGGGTCGGGCGTCCCGGCCTGCCCCGCTGCGCGGTCCTGCGCCACCATCCCACAGCCCTGTGCCGCCCTCCAGGGCTGCGGTCCCATGCTCTCCTACAGCGCAATCCCACAGTTCTTCCTGGGGGCTACAGGCCCTTATTATCCTCTACCCCTGCCCCTCGAGCCGCCCTTGGGCTGTATCTACAGGGAATAGAGCTCCATGCTGCCCTGTCCCAGCCCTAGGGCAAGGGCCGGCATGGGGATGATCCCTGCACAGGAGCATCACAGTCCCCGCTTTTCCCACATCCTTATGCACACCTCAAATAACACTTCCATTTTATTAAAGTTGATCAAAAAGCATACAAATAAATAAATTCCCAACAGTTCCGTGTCTAGAGGAGGCAGAGAGCAAGGGGGTGCTATGACCACACACGCCTCAGCACTCCACCTCCCTGAACCGGATCCTGATGGAAAAACAATGGGAAAACAAGCACCGCGGCTGGGACGGTGACACTCCTGGGGATGTCACCTGGACTAGGTCCGGCAGTACAGGCGTTCCATGGTGGCCACGCTGACCTTCTGCTGGTAGTCCTCCATCTTGTCGTTCAGCTTCTCATAGAGCTGGGAGAGGCAGGAGTCAGGAGGGATCCCACCCTGTCCCCCCACCCATCCCACGCTGTCCGCCATCTCGTGTTTGGGAGCTTGGCACCCACCATGATGCTGTTCTCGCTGGCACTGCTTTCCCGCAGCGCCTGCAGCAGCTGGTCAATGGCAGTGTAGGGAAGCCACATCGTGGGGGACGCCGGGGACAGAGGGACCTGCAACAGACAGGAACCCTCACATCATGTCCACAAGGTACATCCTGCCACATCCCAACAGTGGGTGAGCTCACCTGGATCCCAAAATACTGGTGCCCTTTACCCAGCACAGCGTCCACGTACTCCAGGACCAAGTCCACGGCCTCCTCCAGCAGATCGTAGTTCAGGTACAGGCGCAGCAGCTCGGCAGCGTCCACTTCCTGCCAGAAAGAGGGAAACTCAGACAGGGAATGTGACCAGGACTGGGACCACGCTGAGAACAGCACCTGCTCTGAGCCTTGGTACCAGGCACGGACCACCTGGCACGTGTTCACTGGAGTGTGATCTGGTAGCTCTGGTACAGCTGGAATTTTGGGGCTCTTGGGGACAGCTCTCTCCCTGTTCTTACCTTGTAGCTGTTAATGAGCCAGTTGGGCAGAGGTATCCCATGTGCCAGGAGCTTGTTGATGACACAGCGATGGTACAGGCTGTTCTGGGATGGGTAACGCTCCAAGTAGGATGACAGCAGCCTCCAGGCTTCATCTGTGGCACTACGAGGAAACAATTCCCTGTGGAACACATGCCAACAGCTCCCGCTCCACCTGTGAGGCCACGGTGTGCTCCAGGTGATGTGGGGACAGGGTGGAAGCAGAGCTCTCCCCACATCCCGTGCCCACAGTTCTGGCCTTAGGGGTTTTAAAGACCTGTGACCCTCTGGATTCTCACAGAGCTCCTGTCTCCAGATCCTCCTCCTCCTGAACTGTGGAGATAAACCTACCTGGACTCCTTGGTGGTGACCAGGGCTGAGAGTTGGTTGGCTGCCAGCCAGTCCCAGGCCTTTGCATGGGCCGCTTCCCCTCCCAGCTGGAGCTTGATGCATCTGCACGACCAAAAGTCACGGGAAAGTGACTCAGAGCCCAGTCCCTTCCCACCGGATCAAAGCCACCCCTTGCGGGACTATTCTCAATGAACAATCCAGCTGGACTGGCAGGGAAAAAAGGCTCTTGGGCAAGTTCCAAACGCAAGCCCCTGCACACCCCTCCATCCCTGCATTCCCTGAGGTGGGAGGGCACCTGGACGTACTTGAAGGTCAGGCCCTCAAAGATGGGTGTCAAGGGCAGCTTGAAGGTTTGGCACAGGGTGATGGCTGAGTCGAAGAGCCCGGCCCGGACCAGCAGAGACACTGTTTCCTCGGGTGTGGAGTTGCCTGAAGGAGAGGAAGAGCAGGTAAAGCTTCCCTGAGCCAACACCCTAGTGCTCACCAGGGCCTCGCCCTGTGTTACTCATTGAGAGATGCAGTAGCAGGGTGCCAACAGCCTCCAACACCCCACAGCAGTACTCCTCAATTCATGGCTGGAGGCTTTCCTGGCTTCTGGAGCATTCCATGAGCCCAGGAGCTATCCTGAAAGGACTGGACAGGCAGAGCAGCTGTGACCCACAGCTGATGGGGCACCAGCTGGAGAGGGGCTGGAAAGAGACACAGATAGCAATCCATGATAGGCAAATGCTGCTGCTGTTCAGAAACATTGAATTGTTAAGATTGGAAAAAGATCCCCAAGATCATTGAGGTTAGGGAGGAGACAGCCTCATCACAGGCCTGTATCCAAGCAAACGATGCATCAGCTCTGCCAGCACAGAAACTGTGGCACTTGGCTCCCTGCGTCACCACTCTGCCCTCAAAGCAGCTGTTCCATCCTTTCCCTGCAATCCTGCGCTGGGAAATCACCTCCTCCTGACATTTAGAGGGGAAAGATATGGACAAACAAATTATGTTGTGTAACTTGTACCAGAGATACTACAGCACTCCAGGTGGGAGAGCTATACATTCCCGCTCCCCAGAATGGAACAACTTTTTAACACCATTCCATGAAGAAGGATTGTCCAGGAAAATAAGTTATTCATCAATTTAAAACGTTGAATTTGATGATCTCGGATGTCTTTTCCAACCTTAATAATTCTATGCTTCTGTGATTTCCAATATACCTTTTCTTCCTTTTTTGCCCCAACTCAGAAGCTAATCCCACTCCCCATGCAGACCACCAGAGCTTGGAAAAGCCACAGAAACCTGGAAACTTAAAATTGGTTCTCCTAATGTGCATCTCAGAACCTGCTGAAGTCAGTCTCTGGATGTTATGGTAGGGATGGGAATTTGATGGCCCCTGACAGCTTCTGGGTTTGCCTCTAGGACAGGAAAGAGTTGTTGAAACCCCCTCACCTGCCACAGCTGCTGCTGACACGTCGTGTTCCACCAGGGTCAGCCGGATCTGTGCCAGCAGACATTCCCTCTCCAAATCCTCCAGCTCCAGGATCTCGATCTGGCGAGTGGCTAGAACAGATGGATGCTGGGCTCTCACTACTTCAAAAAGTGCTCTTTGGGCACTGTGCAGAATGTTACCGAATCATGGAATGGTTTGGGTTGGGAGGGGTCTTAAAACTCATCCACTTCCATGGGCAGGGACACCTCCCACTGGACCAGGTTGCTCCAATCACTGTCCAACCTGTCCTTGGACACTGCCAGGGATGGGGCCGCCACAGCTTCTCTGAGCATCCTGTGTCAGCGCCTCAGCACTCTCACAGAGAAGAATTCCTTCCCAACATTCCATCTAGTTTTGCCCTCTGACAATGTGAAGCCATTCTCCCTTGTCCTGGCATCTATCTATCTATCTATCTATCTATCTATCTATCTATCTATCTATCTATCTATCTATCTATCTATCTATCTATCCATCCCTTGTCCAAAGCCTCTCTCCAGCTCGCCTGAAGCCTCTTTAGGCACTGAAGAGGCTCTGAAGTCTCCCTGGAGCCCTGGTAAAAGCATCTCTATTCCCTTCTGCCATCCTAAGAGGATCTGTACCCCAAAAAGCACCAAAGGAATGATCAAGATTTGATGACTCTTCCCTGCTTCCCTGACTGTCCTTATGTCCTTGATACCATCCTCCTGCTCCTCCTCCTCCAGATGTTAGATAATATTTGGGAACAGCTGCTGCTTTTCCTGCCAGGCACACACCACAAAAAAAACCTCTTCAGAAAAAGCAGGTTTAAAAATACCTGACCTTAAATTTTCCTACTGGAACACCGAGGATAACCTGATCCCACATCCTGGGCTGTGGCAGACACAGGCAGAGCTTATTCCTGACAGGATTTCCAAGGGCACAAACAGCCTTGAACAACCAGAAATTGCCTCCAAAAGCTGGTTTTGTTTTAAATTACAAGTTACTTCCACTGAATAAAAGTGCTGTCAAGGCACCAAGCTATCAGGAGCAGGCACAGGAGCTTCTTGGGGGATAGCTGTTCCCTTGGGGAATAGTGATAGTGTGCTGCAACTGGGAGACACTGGGAGAGTTAACAACCTTAAAATCTGACATATTATTGATCTGGTGGAGGCAGGAGCTGCCCTGAGCCACCTCTCAGCTCACATGGGAGTTGCAGACGGGCTATGGAAGCTCCAGAGGCATGGGAAGGACCAGGACTGGGCACTTACCAGGAACATCCATGCACTCCCCATCGTGGCTCCTCTTCGGGGATGCTCCTGGGCGCTCATACTTGCAGGAAAAAGCAGAAAGAGGATTTATACCCACCTGGTTTCTGGAAGATAAATCACTGATAGGATAAATCCCAACAAGAGCTCTCCATTTCAAGCCTCAATTTAGACCAGGGAAGCTGGTACAGTCCCTTGGGAACTCAGGTTACTTTATCCCTGGCTACCAGGATCATCAGGATCAGATGACCGAGCTGCAGCCACCATCTTCCTGAGTCCTGACTGGGATTTGAAACTCAACCCGTTACACTAACTCTCCTCTGGACTGGTATTCCAGCTGTTCACACTCCCCAAAGCATTTGCTGACTTCAACACAAGGTGATATACTCCCATATCTATCTACCGGCCCACTGACAAAAGTTATCTTGCTTCCCCACTGCCCTAAAAAGGGGGGAATGTCAGAAAGGTGATGGACAGGGTCGATGAGCAGGGCAAGACAGTTGGCTATGAGCAGCAGAAGTCTAATGTCTCCGTTCCCATCAGAAAGGACTTTGAAAGCTCCTTTTCAGGAAGCCCAGCATTCTTACCACGGCTCCAGAGGCTGGCTGCACTATCCAGGCATATTCCGGGCGGATCAATCGCAGGCAGTTAATGGCAGCCAGGAAACAATTTCCCTGTTTCTGGAGCCCTCGGAGCGTGCGCACCTCCCTGCCCAGCCGCATGCCATACTCAAACATCACTGTTCCAGCTGCAAACAGGGAAAAGTGCATCAGCCAACAGCCTTGAAGAGGCCACACTCCTGAGAGGGGCAGGGAAAAGATGTTCTGGGCGGGTGGGCAGGTGCTATCCCAAGCTTTACCTTTCCGGTAGTTGTGCCGGTACACGTGGAAGGCATAGAGCAGCTCATAGTAGTTGTGAGTCATCAGATCCACGGCCCGAGCATGGGACTCGATGATCCCAACAACCTGCAGCACACGGAGGCTTCAGTGGGTCTGTAATCCTTTTAAAGGGAGGATCTGTGATCCCAGCGCAGAATTACCTCATTGTGCAGGTTCACGTACGGGAATTCCACCAGGTCCTGGAGCTGGGATCGCTTGCAGAGAACCACCACTAGCTGGCGTAGGCAGTCCAGCTGCCTGCAGAGGGAAGCACAGCCCTTTGGAGGAGCAGGAACAAACCCAGGATTTAAGCCACAAACAACCACTTTGTGACAAGCTCCTGCTTCTGGATGAGCTCTGCAGGTTTTTTTCCTGGCTTAGATCCAACTCAAACCTTCAAGTTTCTCCTGTGCTGGAAACACATCTTCTGGAAAGGCCTCTCAGGAGGGCAGAATCCCTCCCTCAATCAATTAAAAAGCAATCCTATTTCTCCTGTTATTCCAACATTTTTCTCTGCTAGGATAAAGCTTTCACTACCCAGTTCACTTTCCAAACTGAAAACTCAACACTAAATCTATTCTTTATTAAACAAAACCAACTTGGCTCCTACAGCTTTTAAACATAGAATACTACATATGATCTTTCAATCTCTTATGGTTTTTTTTTTCCTCCCATATTCCTCTTTTGAGAGGGTGCCAATCCCAGGTGTCCTTCAGATGAACATCCAAAAATGAACTCTACATTTTTAAACCCACCTCAACATATTAACTTAACACAGTAGTCATGCCCTTCCCTTAAAGTATCATTTTCCTTTCAGTTTCATGGAAAAATGGGACCATGGACGTCCAACAAAGGCATAAGCCTGTCACCTACCTGCCTGGATCTGGGTTTTGCGTTAAGGCTACATAGGCTTCGCTATTGTGCCCCAAATCCAAGTGATGTTTGAAGATGCAGGTCCTCAAAGTGGCCTGAAAATAGCACAAATTAGTTATAAAACCAGCAAGGAACTCCTGTGGAAGAAGTTCCTGAAGAAACAGCTTGCTGGGAAAGAAGTGTCTGTACCTGGCTTCTCCAGTCATCCGCTGATTCCATGATGGCCAGGGTGGCCAGCTCGATGACCAGCTCTGGCAAACCCAGCATCTCCAACAAGCGAAGGACCTGAGGGAAGAGAATGCTCCACTAAAGAGTTGGCAGGAGGAGGGGGGGACGGGGATTGTTGGGTTTTTTTTGGTTTTTTTTTGTTTTTTTTTTTAATGAGCTGCTTGTGCCCCTAAAGATTTTTAAGGAATTAGACCTTAAAAGGGAATATATGGGTAAATCACAAGGATTTGGATGAAAGTCCAGCACAACAGGACCAGGTTATGGCTCATCTGGAGGAGTCACCTCTGTACCATGGTGTTGGAGATTTTTAGCTCT
>VWZN01014851.1:281-60278 GCA_013396955.1 Regulus satrapa
TTTTTTTTTTTTTTTTTTTTTTTTTTTTTTTTTTGTTCTGCTCTCTGGATGGGCCAAATACAAAATAGTGCGTTGGGAAGAGAAGTTAAATTCTAAAAAGGGGTTTTTCATGTTGCCAGTGATAAGGATCATGGTAGGAATTCATCTTTCCTTATTTCCTGGATCATTGAAAGGGGAGAGAACATTTGCTAAACAGCCCAGGACTTCATCTGACGCACAAGTGCTGCATCCCTTATGAAACAGAAGCTTATCTGTGCTCTATTATTTTCTCTCCTCAAAATTAGATTATAACAGATGCCATCCCCTCCCTGTGCAGTACAGTGCCAGCAAAAGTAAGTCTCTAATCACTTATATAAGCCTGGTGTCCTCACTTTTAGTCTCAACATTAAAATTCCTGTATTTTACAGCAGTTATATTAAATTTATTCCCAGTTGTGGATTAGGACCCAAACACAGAATTTCCCAGAAATTTCTGGTTTGTTCAAATATCACCACTGAACTATAAACTCGAATTTTGCTTTGATCTCCCTAAAAGATGGGGACTCCAGTATGTAAGGCATAATTTGGCTCTTGTGGTTATTGCACAGGATCCATCACAAAAATATGTGCTTTACTGGGGGGGGGTTTAAGTATTCTGTAGAGTCAGGTTTTTCCTAACTGTAATTTTCAATTTATCTCAGTCATCCTTCAGCAAAAAACTACATGTGATGCATATGAAATGGCAGCTTTGACCTTCCAGCATGTTTTCCTTGATAAAATAGGACAGTCCCTTGTGTGACCGCAGTCCCAAAGTCTTTTCTTTCCTTTTTAGTGAAACGTGGTGTAAAGTTTTTCTCTTTAATGGCTTCATGGCCAGAGATGTTTTAGACAAGGTCTGGGGCTCTTGAGCATGAACTTCTCTGGCCTGCTGAACTCTACCACCAATGGATTCATTAGCACGGAGTAACAGTGACTGCAAGCTTTGCTTGTTTCCTATTTCCTAGGAAATTACCCGTGACTCCAAGCTTTGCTTGATTCTTGGGAAATTTCCTTCCTATTTTATGCATTTCAATACCACGTTTGATTTTCTCCCTCAGATAATAACGTGTATTGTCAGCCAAGCTGCTGTTTCAGCAAAGCATTTCCCTTTGAAGTATGTGCTGGGTTGTTTTTGGTTTTTTTTTTACAGGTTATTTTTTCATATCAGCAATGACAAAAGTGAACCCAGGGCTACTCCTTGATTTTTATTTTCCAGGGTTTATTATTATATTTACAGTTCCCTGTAAGAAGACACAACCCTCTCCCAGTAAGAGTTCTAATTCCTTTCTATGTTTCAAATACTAACGACCCATATGGAAAGGAGGAAGATAATCAGTGATGAAGGAGGTATCTCTGGGGGCTGAAGCAAATGAATAAAAAACTGAAATCATTATAAATATTACTGTACTACACTTTGGTACAACAACAACAAAAAAAAACCCCAAAAAAACCCAAAAAACAAACCAAAAAACCACAAAAAAAACCCCAAACCCCAAGAAAACCAATCCCCTTCAAAGAAAATATTTAATGTTCCCTAAGTCAAATAAAATTCACAAACAGTGTAAAGAAGAGATTAACCACATGGGGGTTTTTTATATCTGTAAAAAATAATAAGACTACTTGGCTGCATTGCACATAGGCAATAAAATGAGATTCATTCCATCCCTTTTTCCGTGAGCCTCCTCTCAGGCTGTAAGCAAGAAATGTCCACTGTGCTTTACAAAGGACGACGACTAGAAAAAAATCAATGCAAACAAACATCCCTTTCTTTTCTGATTTACCATTTACCATGAGAGATGACAAACAAATGAAGTCTCCTCTGAGTCTGAGCGCAGTTGGATTAGCATTTTGCTAGTACCAGGCAGTATACAAAAACAGCCATCGTGTGTGACACCTCCAACACCTACAGGGAGCTGTTTTAGGGGCACATCCTGGTTTGTGGTGAAACAGGATTAACTCAGCCAGCCTCTTGTACCTGCTCTCTGATATCAGGTTATCATCTCAGGACCTCCGGGGTTGGACTGTCTTGTTCCTATTGCTGACTGGACTGACTGCTCCACCATCCATAAACAGAAGGCATAAAGGTGATTACAAACATAAGAAAGTAGTTTTACATATTGTCTTGCAGTCTTTCCATATAGTCCCTAAGTTCCTTGGAATCGCCAAGATTCATATCTTGGCATACCCATTTAATATTATCATCACTGTCAAATAGAATTGAGTTGGTGTAGGGGCCTCCATCCTCCGGCAGTATTGTTGTATACGAAGTGAACTTTACTCGCTTCTGCTTTGGCCCAGAAGGATTTATAGGTTCACTTTTAACTTCTTTTTCACAAAGGTACTCAGAAGATCTGAGGATATGATTATGAAGAGTCTTCTGAGAACTCCCATTAAGGAGAAAGTTGCTTTCTTCAAACTGCATCCCTCTGTCAATCATGGTAGTGCACTCCTCCGATGGGAGCGAAATGTCCACCGGGTTCTCCAGGAGCTCCACCTCATTTCCAAGCCAGACCCAGTCATGGGAATGGGGGATGTTGCCTTGCTCACTCACAGCAAACCTTTTGTGCCTGTACTTCCAAGCGAATGCCACACAGTTAATCAAAAAGACCAAGATTGCTAAGCAGAACACACAGAGCAGCGCGTACATGCCAATCTCCAGGTCTGTCAATCCTCTGGAAGTCAATGAGAGATCACTGGGATTGTTTTCTCCGGGTATTTCTACTTGGGTAGGGGAACCTGTGAAGGCAGTTGGGCTATTTTGAAGCTGGCCATCCTCCAGGGACTCCCGATCAATGGGAGATATGAAAGTTGTGCTTTTGTTTGCATTGTCCTCAGGACCGGACACGTCCTCGTGGTTTTTGGACCAGTCTTGTGCTGTCCTCTCTTGCTCTGCAGCTTTCTCTATAGCATTGCTGGCATGGCTTTTAAAATCTTTCTCCATGTCATCGATGTCGTTGCTGCTCCCTTTTTGGTCCGAATCCTTCTGACCAAACTTCACCTTGACGTTTCCTTTCCCGACAGCCAGGACGCTCTTGCGCTTGGTCTTCTGGCAGGGCTCACTGATGACCATCTCAATTTTAATCAGAGGGCCCTGCCCGTCCCCTTCTGCCACCACGACAGGCCAGAGGGACTGCAGGTTGTGGTGTGACGACACCACCATCTCATCCAGGGAGGAGATGGAGATGGAGAAGTCCTTGGAGTCGTAGATGTCCAAGGGCGTCACCGACCCGTCGCTGAACAAAACCCAAGCACTCACCACGGCCTCCTGGTGGGGAGAGGATGAGGGGGAAAAAAGATATGTGTGAGAGGGAGAGCCACAGATCAGACACCCTGGTGTTAAAGTCTGAAAAAATAATACGGAGTGTAACTTTGGGGTTTGTTTTTTTTTTAAAGAAAATGTAAATGTCTACTCTGCTTCTCATTTTCTTGCAGGCTTGTGTTCTCTAGACCACTGAGGCATTTACCTCATCTTCAGGAACTATCAAAGAAACACTCATGTAAATTTGATAAAAGTGCTGGAAAAAACAATCGACAATTCTTTTTTTTTCTCAGTCTGAAGTGAGAAGCCTCTTTTGAATGCCCGAGCCTCGTGATGAAAATAATCATATTTCCAGCATCACGGTCAATTAGGTTTATAAAGGACCCATAATGGGGAATTTCTCTGATGCTGCAGTTCCAGTGCCTTATGTAATACAATGAGCAGAGCTGAAATGTGTCGGGCCAGCAAGCCTATCCAGCCCATGGAACAAACTGGGAGGAGAACACATCTCAATGCAGTGCTTTATGTTTTCTGTCATGCTTTAAAATATGCAGGACTTGCGGTATGCAAAAGTGATTGTGGTCTTTCCTGGGAACTACAGAAACACTCATTAAAAACATCATTTTTATGTTTTGACCAAGCTAATTTGTCTTCTTACTGAAAATTGCTAGTGCAAAAAATATAGTTACACTTTCTGCACTGATGTAGAACCTCTGTTCTATAACATCTATTAAAAATCCACATACGGAATTTTTTCTGTGCTCTCATTAAAAGCTCTTTAATTCCTCTGATTATATGGTTCAAAGTAAGCCCAAACTCATCAGTTTTCAGTGACGCAGGCATTGAAAACTCCTGTACCTGCAGCCAGAGGTCGTTTTGGCTGAGCTGACTTTGTGAGGCAATTAAGGAATGGCATTCCCAGCTCTGCTTGCACAGCTGGGCTGCATTTTCCCCCAGAAAAAAAAAAAAAAAAAAAAGAGTTTTTTNGCTTCATTTTCCCCCAAAAAAAAAAAAAAAAAAAGAGTTTTTTGTGGCACATCCATGCTTTGTTTGGCACCGTGCATTCCCAGACACGTCCGTCCCTTTCCCCAGGTGCCCAGAGCAGCTCTGCAGAGGTCAGTGGCCACTGTGAAGGGTCTTGGCACCTTGGGGTGCTCAGGGAGATGGACAGCCCTTACTACGAGGAACAACTGCTTCTCACAGCCACATATTCATGGTACCTGCTGCCTAAAGCTCCCAGCACGAGGGAATTGGGGATTCTTTGGAGCATACCTGCTTGGGCGTGCGCAGGATGTCGTAGGCAGAGGTGGTGGCCACGATGGCTCTCTTGTTGCCTTTGCTGGCTTGCAAGGACACGGCCAGGCCTGACACCAGCTGCACTCCCAGGTCTGTGATGGTCACCCGGTCATCCAGAACTATCACTGTCTTCTCTGCCAGGATGGAATCCGAGAGAGGGGACAGGACCTGGGAGGAGAAGGGAAACACCTCGCATGGAGTATCTGGAAGCAAGGCTGGCATCTAACCAGCACACCAGATTAATCCTGGGTTTGTCACGTCTGTGTCTAAGCCAGAGATGATGTTTCCCCCAGGGCATTGCACTCATTTGCTGCTGAATTACTTTAACTAAAAAAAATAATTTAATAAAACAACAAATCACTTCAAAACTGCAGCTTGATCTCGACAAAGGGTATATCATATAGAATAAATAAAATTGATTTATTTTTATTTTTTTAAAGTCATTTTAGTGGGGTCTGTAAAACTCCCTGTGAGTGCAGTGCAGCACAGAACATAGTTCAAGACACTGATTAACACTGAAACTCAGTGAGGGGATAAATAAGTGTTCAAAGCCTGGCTGATAGGAACTTGGCCTGTTGCCTTTCTAGGGACAGAGGACCTGAATGAAATGAAAGTGAGACTTGCAAAAGAACTTTGAAAATCCCACTGGGTGCCTGCCTGCATTTGTCAATGCCAAAACACTCCTGCCAGTTGCTCCAAGACCTCGTTTCCAGCAGGCTCGGGAAGAGACTCATCCTTATACTGGTGACAGAAACAGCTGGTTTGAGCCCAAAATGCTTGAGGTGTGATTTGTCTAAACCAGCACAAGAAACCTGCAGCACAGTTCCCTGCACTGGAGCTTCCTGCTCTCTTAGAGTCACTACAGAGAAAGAGACTTTAAAGGGCAGAGATCCCTTGACCTCTCTATGCCAATGATTTCAGGTTGAAGGGAGCTGAGCCCTAAAATCCCTGCTTCTCTGTGTTGCCCTGAGTGTGACCAGAACATCACAGGTGTTTGCAGCTCCTGGGAAGAGCCCCAGTTCTATTCCTTTATTTTGATTAAGGAATCTGCATGGATTCAGACAAGGAGTTAGGTGGGGAGCCTGAATTCCAAAAGGCGTCTGAAGATTATTTTTGTGTCCATGGTTTGTAATCGATTTTGTGAACACAGAAGGACTAATTTTTCAAATATGTTCAGGCATATAAAGGTGCACGGAGATATTTGGTCCAATTTCCCAGCAGTTATGCTCATATGGCCCCACTGAAGTTAAAAGGAGCTGTCTGTGTGCCTCATGCAACCCCTTCCACCAGCCAGAGAAACCTCCCTGTGCTCCAGCCACACTCAGATGGATAAAACCCCTTCAAAAGCTTCACCTAAGGGCACTTTATGGAAGCGCCAAATAGCCACAACGAAAACCCATTCAATCTTCCTTCTGTGTTTAGCACGCCCGTTTTTCCCAGCTGCTTTTTTCCCCTGAGATCCATGAGTTCTCCAGGCCAGCCACCAGCCCTGCTAAGCCGCGCCGTGTGTGCGAGCCGGGGCTGTACCTGCACCGTGGTGATGCCTTGCTCCCGCCCGGCCAGCACCCGGCCCTCCTGCAGCCTGGCCACCTTGGGCTCCTCCACCTTCATGAACTCGGCCACCAGGCCCGTGATGTCGAACTGCCACTCCGAGCCCAGCAGGAAGGTCAGGTGGCCTCCAGGCTCCGAGGACTCGGCCACAAACTGCGTCAGGACCCTCACCAGGGCGTGCTGGTACTGCAGGGTGCAGCCTTTGCCTTTCTTCTCGTCGTCCTCCTCGTCCTCGCTGTCGCGGGTGGGCCTGTGAACACACCCAGCTTTGTTACCTGCACCGCCCTGACCCTCCCCAGAGCCCTGCAGGGCTCCAGCTGCGCCTCATCATCATCCATCAGCTGCATGTCACTCACAGAATTCACACAGAATCAATCCACGGGGTTGGAAGAGACCTTCAAGATCATCGAGCCCAACCCAGCCCTAACAGCCCAACTAGACCATAGTGCCACGTTCATTCTGTTTTTAACACACACAGGGATGGTGACCCCACCGCCTCCCCAGGCAGACCATTCCAGTGCTTTATATCCCTCCCCATGAAAGACTTTTTCTTAATATCCAACCTAAATTTCCCTCGGAGCAGCTTGAGGCTGTGTCCCCTCGTATCACCTGCTGCTGGTGGGATCAGGGTTTGGATGGGCATCCTGGGGAGATGTTTGTGCAGCCTTTTGCTGCTGTGCAGTTTAAAAGCTACCGTCGCTTCTTCCAGGAAACCCTTCCTTTGTGTGGGAGCTCCCAGCAACTTGAAGATGCTGCTGGGATGCCAGTGGAGGCACTGCCCGTTCTCCAGGCAATAGTGCAGGGCTATTATACTGTATTGTATTATATGATATTACACAATATTCCAGTGCCAGATTGGTGCCCTGTTTCCTCCAGGGAATAGCACAGAGGGCTCAGGAAAGCAGAGGGAAATGTTTGGGAGATGGCAGCTGTGGAGCAAAGCCCTGAAGCAGCTCCTCAGGGAGGGAGGTGTTTTACCACCCTTTTAACATTTTTATTTCTGTGCTCTTCCCTTCACATCTCCTGTAGCAGCTCTGGCACTCCCTGCTGAGGCACAGCCACCCCAGCTCATCCCCATCCCCGCTGTGCCTCATTGATTCCTCTGCTTCTGAGAAACACACCTCGAGTCTCCCTTACATCTCTTGCAGTGTCTGCTGTGTTCAGACATGCAGTGACCTCAGGCGGCTTCCAAAAAACCGAATTAGGCATTTGGGCTCCCACTCAGGGCACAGGTTACTCAGATTACGCCGTGCAGAAACGTCTGCAGCATTACACACGCTTCCTTCACCATTTCCTACCTGTCCCCCTTTCAAAATATAACCTGTGGAATAAACCAGCTCTCCCTGAAGCTCAGAAGTGATGGCAGTGATTTGTACATGACAGCGCTGCTGTCACACCTCACAGAGGTTTGTCTGCTTAAAGACCCACCTCACCATCAATATTAATATTTTTTTTTTTTCCCTCTTGTTCATTGCCTGGGATAAACCGTTGGATCCTCTTATCTCTTCCAAATCAGATATTAAGCAGTATGTGGTCACACTTTCACTCATTATGCCCCCACACTGTGGATTCATTGCTCAGAAATAATTTCCCTCCCTCCTGTATTTATTGAGCCTGAAGCCACCTCTATATCAAGGGTGGGAAATACAGGGTACATCTCTTATTTTTCAAAGTATTGCAGGAGGTAGTTTTGTGGTTACTGTGTCCCTTTATCTTCTCCTTTGAAATAGCAGCCATGAAAAACTATGATCAACCAGAATTGCTTTTGTTATAAATTGTTTTATGACAAAGTTGGCAGCCAGTAAGCTGAAAACCTGAGAAAAACCCTTGTGCTCTTCAAAATAATGAAAGTCCCAGAGTTAGAGAACCTAATCCACTGGAAATACATTTTCAATGCATCACTTGTTAGCTGAATATTTACATTCAGCCTCAAGTAAATGGTCTGTGGTGCCTTTTGGTTTTGTGTGTGTAAAATAAGTGTCCATCATTACTTGCTGAATGAAACAGCATTGAATAATATGGAATTCTTAGGAAAAAAGCTACTGAAATAGGATTTAGATTTCCCAAAGAAATGAGTCTTACAGAGTGTGACTAGCTGGGTATTTCAGGGAGACTTTCAGTTGTTCTCTTCTTCCCAGCACTGGTGTCAGTCTGAAGTCAGCTCATAGTTGGCAAAGCAGCCACAAAGAAAGCTCTAGAAGGGGGAATATTCATCGAGCTTTGTGGTCCAGATCCAACAATGCTGTAAACGAATTCATGAACTCCTTAATGCTCCCACTTTCAATTTATTCCTGCATTCTGACCCTCTTCAACTCAGCTAAGCCATAACCCAGCTCTGAACAACCTCAGACTTGGGGAAAACCAAATTCAGCTCTGAGATTTTGGGATTTGACCCTGCCTTAATAATACAGACAGTCACATAAGTGTCTGAGCAGAATTGGAGAGAAATGTGCAAAAGCTGTCCAGGTAAGGAGCACTGAGGGGATTTGGGGCAAAAGAGCACAGAACTGATGGGGGCCAACCTTGTGATGGGAAAGGAGCCCCAGAGCAGAGCTGTGTGCCTTGCAGGAAATGTTCACACGCTCGACATCCAGGCCAGCATCATTTTACACAACTCCCTTTCTGTTCCTCTTGCACAACCTGATGTTTGTCCCTGCCCAGGGCAGGCCTTGGAACAAGATGATCTTTAAGGTCTCTTTCAACCCAAACCATTCTGTGATTCCATGTTTTATTCAGATCCAATGGCTTGCTGTTACGTTTATTTATGTGCTTGTTTATTTCTACTTTCGCTGTTTAAAACTTTGTATGCCTCAGATTGTCCAAGAGGAAATCTATTTGAAACAACTGGAGGGAATTCTTTTTCAGCCCCAGCTCATAAATTGGAGCTGTGGGATGACCAGAGAGAAGGATTGCTGCACAGAGGACTCCTGTCCTCATTTCCAGGACTAGGACTTGTTGTGAGCATTTATCGCAACAAAAAGATGATTCAAGTCCAGCTCCTTCCTTGGGGCATCTTAAATGCAAAGGTTCAATTTCAGCACAAAACCACTTAGAGATGTTTATAGACTTCTCCTCAGAAACATGCTTTCCATGGCGAACAAATGCGGAGCATCAGAAAAGCCTCTCCCAAGCCCACAGTGAGCAAGGCAAGTTCTTTGTCAGGGCAGAGGAGAGGGAGGTTGTCTGAATTTTCAGTACAAGCTCTGCTTTGCCAGGTCTCAACTCAAGCTCTTTCTGGTTTTTGGGGGATTTTTTGGTGTTTTGTTTTGCTTTGTTTTGTTTTTTTTTTAACAAAGGATATAATTTTTCCACTTCAAAACCACAAAATTTAGGCAGTAAGTCAGTGTTTTGTCTCCATGCATGCAACAAAATGTTTGAGATCCAGTGAATTGCACAGTTCCCTTTAAACTCCTCATTACAGTGTTTGCAATAAGCTTAAAATCCTTCATTAAGATGGGAGCTCATTTTCTGCTTAGGACAAGTCCTGGTGAATATAAGCTATTGCTGCATATTTTGCTTTTTTCCCCTTGGTCATCTCTGAAAATCTCTCAGAGTCCTTCCTACCCTATTTCTTGCTGCTTGGCAAACTTGATTGGAAGGTTTTTTTTTCTTTTCTGGAGCGAGCCAAGGTTGCCAGAATTACATTTAATTTACATTTCAGAGAGAGAAAGGCTTTGCCAGGGAGCTGAGTTAAAGCAGCAGCCTGTTCCAGGGGTGCCTTCGAGCACTGATCTAATCAGTGATCTGTCAGCTCCACATTACACACATTGTCTCTGAGCAGTTGAAGTGTGTCTCTTTTAATCTGCACCCCTCTCTAACCAGGCTGCACGTTCTTGGGCCAGATGTTAATTTTCTGTAAAAAAAAAACCCAACCCTAAAGAAATCAGTTTTTGCTGGGTTTGGACTTGAAATACTCATTACAAAGAGTCGTACATTTAAAAAACATTTGCAACAGCCCTAATTGAAAACAAAAATCCTCTCTCAGATACAAATTACAAACCACTAGAACTTGATTTAGTGGAAGCTACAGAAATAAGCTGCACATAACTCTATTCACAGTTCAAGAAGAAATGTAATTTGGTACTTTTACAGATCTTGAAAATACAGCCTACCCAATAACAGAAATCTCCAAGGCCTTATCTCCATAGGACATTAAAGTCAATTAACAAAAGGAGAAAATTTACAGCGTGTTCCAGCTTTGTGCAGATGCTGTTAGCCCACAAATGGAATGGTTTGAATCCAGTGCCACTTAATTTGCCTTAAAGTACAGCTCTACTTCTGAGGGGCAGCGCTCACGCAGGGTTTAACTAAAGCAGTTTATTTTCTCCTGCTTTTGTCTCCACAATTGGACAGGACCAAAGCAGGGCTGGTCAAAGCCCAATGAACTCTGCCCAAAGTGAAGCTCGTGCTGGTGGTGTCCGGACCCTCCTGAAAACAATGTCCTATCCCAGCTGCAAATATTTACTGAAATCAAATTTCCAGCTTGTTCCCTGAGACTTTAGCCACGCAATTCCTATTAATGCAAGCTGAGGCCACTCCTGCCATGTGAATACATGTGCACAGAGCTGCTGTGCAAACCTCAAGAAGAAGGTAATTATTTTGCAGATGCACGAGGAATAGAAATAAATGTTCTCGTTAGACTAGCAGAGTCTGCCTGGACCTCTTCTCCACTCCAATATTTGACTTTAATTTAAATATACACCTACTGTTTGCTGAGGCTGGGGGTTGTGCAGCCCATGCTGGCGCAGGCACCACTTTCCCTGCATCAGTCAGGACATGATTGTGGAGCTGAATTTCAGCTGCCGAGGGAGGCTCCTCCTTATCTGCAGCAGCACTCGCCAGAGATCAAGTCCTCCTCTTGATAATATTAAAGATTTGCCATATATTTGCAGGCTGATCTGGTAAATTGTATAGCTGCTCTTACACAAGGGAGATGAATTGGGGGTTTTTTTTTCCAGTTTCTGGCATAAAAGCAGCCTGCCTTTTCCTTTCTGTTCCCCAGCAGTTCCTGCTCTTGCAGCAGTTCAGACCAGCTAAAAACCCCCCACAGTTCAAGCTGTGCGTGGGGCGTTTGCAAACATTTCCTCAAGACCCCGTTTCCTTCACTGCTCCGTGGAAATTACTCAAGAAGCCAGACAGGCAAACACGTCTGTAATCACATGTATTTTACAATTGCAGACATGGCAGGGTTTATAGGGAGAAGCAAGACATTTTACTGGCTCGACAGCCATCGCTGGGAAGAGCAGATGTGATGTGGGGCATAAACTCTTTCCCGGCTCTGAGAGGGAGCAGCTCTGCTGATGCACAAACGTTCCTTTTGTTAACAGCACCAATAAAAACGTTCCAAAGATTCTTGTAAAGCCAGTTCTGTTTTGCCATCTGCCTCAGCCCCTCAGACAAGTGAAGCAGCACAGGCACGCTGTGGGTGTGGGAATGAGGCCCCGGGGCAGCCAGAGGAGATGAAAGGAAGTTTGGAGGTTGCTGAAGTGTCTCTGCACAATCCCTATAAAAATCCTCCAACATTTTACCTGCTGTACACTGATGAATAACTTTATAGCAATGTTCAGCTCCTGCTGAGAAGATGAGGAGTGGTGTGAGGACACCAACCCTGCAGGACAGGAGGAAAGTGGAAAATTATTTTGTTTGTGGTGAGGTGAGCTGTGAAGGAGCCACGCTGCAATCCTGCCGTGACCAGAATGGTGACATAGGTTCAGCTGAGTTTTGGGCTAAGTTTAAGGCTGCTGAAGCCTGTTGTCGGGGACTTTGGCAAGAATTCTTGAGTTTCCTTCAAGGACAGATCTCAAAAACCTCATGCAAATTGCCAATATTGGCCCTTATACAAAGGTGAAGTTGAAACAACACAATGCCATGGCTTCACCTGCTGGGAAATGCTTGGATTTGGGGTTTTTGCAGAGATAAAAGCACTCTGCTCCCTCTCAAACCTACAGCTCCTGACTGCAGTCCAAATGTCAGCTTATCACTTAAAAACTCATAAAAACTCCCCCATGTTTAGGATTTTGGGGAACACATAGGATGTGGAGGTATAAGCAGATTAAAAAGTAAAGAGAAAAGTCATAATAATAAAAAAGAAACTAAAATGAAAAGCCGCTAAATCTCATGTAAAACCCATCCAAATCTAAAAATAAAGGAAATGTAAAAGCTTTATGTACAAAGTAAATGTCAGAGTGAGCACAACTAAGGCAGGCCCTGAACTATCGATTCAGAATAGCCCTGCAAAGTTAAAAAAATCCACAGGAATGGTTAATAAAACAAGAGATCACTTATCTCCTGTTGAAATCTTTGCTGTTTGCGTGGCCGTGGACCTCCCAGGGGATGGCACAGCATCCACACTTCCCTCCCTGCTCCCTGTGCCAGCAGCCCCAGCGCAATCCAAGCAGCAGCAAACGCAGCAAAACTCTGCAGAGCTTGCCAGCTTGCAAGCAGAGCAGGCTCTCAGACCATCCCCTCTATTTCAGCCGGCCAAATAAATCAGAAGGAGACTCCAGGGGGGGAAATTTCCAGCGCTGCCTGTAACGGGTTTAACTGGAGAATGCCCAGAGCTGAATGTCTGCTCCTGCAATAACCGCCAGCCTAATCCTGCAGCCGTTTGCTCAGCAAAATCCCCACTGCTTTCAGCAGGACCCGTGCCTCGGGGGTGGGACAGCACAGGCAGGAGAAGGGAAGCTCAGGGAAGATTTAAGCAGCCGCCTTAAATCCGGTCATTGCTCACCTAGCACGGCTCTTCCTGCCTCAAACAGCAACGCTGCCTTTGTCACCGAGGCAAACACTCCGGCTTCTCTTGTGCCACATTCCCATCACCTCTTCTGGCGTGGCCAGAAAATGTCCATGTAATCAAGAGGTCAGTCACTGACTGCCCTTCTCTGGAGCCCGTTCTCTGACCACCCCACAGGTTGGTTCCTCCTGCCCGGGGCTCCGTGCCCTTGGGAAGGGTTGGGCTCCGCTGCTCTCTGGGCTCTGCAGGCTCTTCAGTAGCTGAGATGTTCTGCTGGGCACTGGAGAGCTTTAGCTGGAGCTGCCACAGTGTTTAGCACTCCACTTGCCGCTGCCAGCAAGGCTTTCTCGCTGGGTTATAAATCTGAGCTGGTGTCACGCCTTTCCCCCAATAATATTTTTCAATTTCGTCTGAAATCCACCAGCGCAGCAGAGTTCCTGGAAGTTCTTCATCTTGCAAATTGTGCAAATGATGCTTATTACAGAATGGGCATTTTCAGTAGGGAATGATGGGATCAGAGCTCAAACCCCCCCCTCTCTTTCCCCTCCTCCTTTCCCTGTCCATTTTCCCCTGGCGGAACACGGTCTTCAGCAAGAGCTGTTTCTTACTTAATTCAGAGCTGCAGGCTGAACAACCAGCCACAGCCACAGAACCACAGGAGGCTTGGCTCGGAGGAGACCTGGCCTGGCCACCCACCCCAAGGCAGTGACCTGAGCCCTTCCTCGGCCCTGTCACCTGTCACAGCAGGCAGGAGGGCAGGGCTGGCACTGCCGAGTGTCTCACGCGCTTGTGTCACACCCACGGGAGAGCTCCAGCTCCTCTTCCTCAGCTCTGCACGTGGCAATGCGTGACACAGTGTGCTGAGATTGTGTGGAATTGAGTGATGCTCCAGGCAAAGCCACCAAAGGCTCCTAAACTGGAGAGCTGAGGATAAAATGCAGCGGTGGTTGGCTGTTGAAGCTAAAGGCAAGCAGGAGAGTTGGGATTCTGAGGAATGCTCTAAAAAGGGCTGTGTGCTACAAGCAGGGGATGCTGAGGACGTACCTTTTGTTGGAGGTGACAGGAATCCTCCAGCCTTTGATCTGGCTGAGCTCAGTGTCAGAGATCTCAATCTGCAGCGGCAGCCTGGGAACCCAGACAGTCACTTCCAGCTGGGTGGTAAAATGCTGATAAGTGAAGTTAACAATAGTATCCACTTTGCTCTTCATTTCCTTGCCATTAACGAAGATGGAGTCACAGCTGTCAGAAACCTTAANGAGGAGGAACAAGGATGATACATCAGTCCTAAGACAACACTGCAAAAGTAAGTCATGCATATTGCATTTCCAGTTTTCTAATTAGAAGCAAACAGTGATAAATGGACCCCGGGGAAAGAGTTGTGCTTTCCTCAAAGGATACTACTCAAACTACAAAAAATAATTTAATGGTGTTATATAACCTGTGTGAATCTTTTATATTAGGCAAATTAAACTCTTCATGAATCAAACTCCATGTGCATCAACGTTTATGTTTACAACTTGCTTAAAGAACCAGGAAAAAACGGGGCCATATGTTAGTAAGAAAAAGACTGACTCAGAACCATAAACCAGAATCCTTTCCTTGTTCCTTGAGCACTGTAATGCTGAGAGACAAAGATCCCCTTATGGCTCATGAGCAGAAGTGCAGCAGAAGCATTATTTTTTAGAACTTCTCAGTAATTGTTTTAACAAAAGGCATTCATCGTTGCTTTGTGGCATCCTGTGAAATCACTGCTTAAAACGAGCGTGTGGGCTGTGTACTGCAACTCATCTGCCCTCCGGGTTCCAGGGATCTTCTGGCACAAAATCAAGGTCCTGAGCACAGGTCTTATTCCTATAAAACCATGATGTAGCAACAAATTCTGTCTACATCCAGGAAGACAGGACTCCTTTGTCAGGAAGGGGTTTCTAATATATTTATAAATATGTGTGTGTATAGTTGTAGATTTTATATATATATATTTCTTTTTTATTTTGTTTTTTTTTTTTTAAATCTTTATTTTTATACATCCCCCAAATAACAGACACAAACACACAGCCAAGTGCAACATTCATGTACAAATTCCTGTTTATATACATGTCTAACATGAGTTACACACCTGCATACCTGCGTGTGTACATGTGTTTTATCTATACGTGGTTTGCATTCTGCTTGGAGGAGAGGGAGGTGATCCCAAGGAGGCCGTGGAGAGTGCTCTGACTCTTGGAAACCCACAGCTGCTGCCATGTGGCTGTGCTCCTGAAATGCACTTTGTTCTCCTGTCAGGACTGCTCTGTGTCACTCCTTACAGGGCTCCCGGAGCCAGAGGGATCCTGGAGTTGCCCGTGTTTAAATTCTGGTTTCCTGGAATTACTGAGATAACTCGTGTAGGCTTCAGTGGGGAATATGCTGAAACACAGGTTGGGCTCCCTCTGCGAACCTGCCTCAAATCTTTTCAGATATTTACAGGCATCAGGGGTTGCTGAGCCAAGAGAAATTAGAGAAAATCCCTGGCAGATGCTTTGCTTTGCTCCAACATTCTGAGGTATTTAGATATGAAGTAAAAGATCTGTCCTTCCATATTTGCCATTTTCAGGTCGGCTCCTCAGCTCCTTCTCACTGTACTGAAACTACCATTGCTCATTTACAAAGGGGCTAAGCCAGGTGAGGAGGGATGGGGCAAAGGAAACGAAGTCACTCTTCTGGAGAGAATACTCCTCCACACAAATGCTTAATGAGAACAGGAATATAAAAATAATAAATCTAGATAATCTGATAAAGAGCTTAAAATGGGCTTCAGGCTCAGGAGTACCACAAATGAGATGGAGCATACTTGGAATCCTTTTTTCCCTCCCTCATAATGTGTCATGAGCGTCTCTGGAAAGTTTAAGCACATTAAGCAAGCCCATTAATTGAATGAGCAGTTGAGAATCTAAACCATAAAGCTTACATCTAGGGAGTTATGTGAGAATTAATACAAGACAGAAATAATTAAGAAAACTCAAAGAGGGAGGGATAAACATCAAGGCTGGATCAGGGGAATAACTAATATCTGACAAGACAGCAGCTAATTTTTCAGATTCTCTTCTTGCTGCATCAAATGTTCCTGTCAGCAGGCAAGAAAGGTGCTAAATTAGGGAACTGAAAGATGGACATTAATTGTAGCTATAAAAATATCAGTCTAGGCTTACAAATTTCACAGATTTTATGTCTAGACAGAGACGCCCCAGTCATTTATATACTGACCAAAAGGTAAGTACAAAGCAGGATATAGAGCTATGCCATAGTTCACCCAGTGGTCTTGTGCAGCATCCAGAGCTCAGCATTCACTGAAGTGTATCTTCCAGAAAATAATCCAGCCCGGATAAAACTTGAAGAGAGCCATTGTTGTTTCAGTTCTCTATCTGGAATTTGAGTTTACTCTATTAAGTACAAGCATCCCAGATAATTCAAAGGAAAATCCAGCTGAATCCTGTGATAAAGCAGGATATACTAAAGCTCACATGAGGAAGCCTCTATTTCACTCACACATTTTTAATTGCTGCCAAGTTTCTTTCACTAAACTCACTACAGTTGGCTCCTCTGAAGGAAACGAGAACCTTGAGCACGGACAGAAAGTTTCCAGCACTCCTTTTTCTCTTGGGGACCCACTGCAGAGCCAGGACGAGGAGCTGATGCCGTGGTGGGAGCTGCGATTGCGTGGCAGCACCCCTGTGACCCTGCTCTGGGGAGGGACAAAACCACCTTGAGCCCTGGGCACCGCTGCCAGCTGCACCCTCTGCCCTGCAGCAGGGTCCCCTGCCCCTCCTCTCCCCTCCAGCCCCCTTCGCTCTGTGAAAAACGAGCTTCTGTTATAGTTTTAAGGTGTATTAATAATAAAATAACGAAGGAGTATAATAAGGCAAAAAGCAGCTGGCTGGGTGTCTCTTGGCATGCTGCCATAAAGAGCACCCCTCAAGGTAAGAGTCCTTTCGTTAAATCCATCGACCTGTTACATATTCATACACTGCCATGCATTATTCAAGAACAACCCCCTTTCCCCAATAGCAGCTGTTTGTCCACTTCTTTTGGTCATAAATTCTTCTCTCCAGACTTTCTGTCTTTCTCTTCTGGTAAGCTTTCTCTCAAGAATGTAAGAGAGATTCATTATCTGTTTAAAAAACCAAATCCTGCAAGAAAGATATTTCCAACACTTCTAATTTCTTTGTTAACAGCAGAACCAAACAATCCTATTAAATCTGGCACTACACATACCACCCTTCATTTTAATATTTGCGAGAAGCCAACTCTTTAACAGCTATTTTTAACAGTTCTCTGCAGCCCTGCTCTGCCTGACAGAGGTGGCTGGAGATGCTGCCAGAGGAGCCAGCCCAGGGCAGCCTCCGGTGCCCACGAGAACACACCCGGGTTTGCCACGGGCAGGGCTGACCCTGCCACCCAGGAGCTGCCCAGGGAACAGAGAGGGGAAAGGCTCTGAAATCCCTCCTGCAGACGCTGCGCAGCGAGGAGAATCAGCCGAGGCTTAGCGTGCTGCCCTGCCGTGTCGAATGCTCCGAGCGAGGCTGGTTAAAGCAGCCTGTCAGCACCCACTGGCAGCTGCCTGCCAGCACCAGAAAGGGCTCTGGGAGACAGTTTGCAGGGGAGCCACGGTGTGCTCCCATAGGCAGGTCAAGAGAAAGAGAGCTGCAATTAACCTCTCTGGGCTTTGAAGCAGGTGGCTGGCTCAAATCCCCTCAAGTAATTGTAAAAAAGCACAATTTGCCCTGCACGGTCCGTGACAGCCTCCTCATTTTAGGCTAATCCAGAACAGAGGAAGATAGCAGGTCGGGAGGAGTAATTGGGAAGCCATTTGATGTTCAGGTCACAAAGGTTTCTGCACCCTTTGGGTGAGCAGGAATAACAGAGGGGATGTGAGCTGACGGGAAAACAACCCATGCCACTTTTGGCTCCTCTCTGAACGCAGGGTCTGCTCCCAAGCTCGCACCTCACCCTCAGCTTGCAGGTCATCCTGCCAGGAGCCCTCACCTGAGACAGGACAGCCCTCATGGCTGTTTATTATTCAGGAGGGTTCTGGTCGTGCTGAAAGCCTGCTGGGTACAACCACTTCTCTCCACGCTCCCTTGTGTGGGAGGGGAGAGCACGATGCTGCAGCAGAGCCCCGGCCACAGGGGCACCCAGCTCCTCTCTGCAGCACCTCAGGGCCTTCCCAGCACACAGCTCAGCCCCAAGCTCCTCTTTTGGCACCTGCAGGCAAGCTCTGCTCACTGGTATTTACATACAGCTGTGTACAGACACGGGTAATGAATCATAAAGGAAAAACTCGTACCCAAAGGAATGAATTCTAGTTAATTCAACGGTGACTAAGCAGATGTGAGACCACTGTCCTGTGGCACTTTTCACCTGTGAATTTTTGACACAAACCCCAAAGGGATGGTGCTAATTTTATAACCCGTTAAAAGAAAACTGAGGCATACACCATGTGTATCAGAATTTGGTCTAACAGAGACTTCCCAGCTGAAAAAACTCATTTAGTTATCCAGTCAGGTCCCAAGATGATTTAAATTTGAAGTTCAAATTCACCCTCGAAAAGAGGTGCTTGCTGCCAAAAGAACCTTCACCAGTGCTTCAGAAATGCAGGATTTACAAGAGGAGGTCCTTGCTTGGAGTCAAGATCTACTTGTCTTTAAAAATTCCTGAGTTCAATGGGATGGGCGTGCAGACTTCAGTGTCATAACCCTGATTTTTCTCATTCATTTCTCATTCCTTGCCTGCGTGCCAGAGGCAGCAGAGGAGGCAGAGCCCAGAAGGGTCTGGTGCAGCCCCCCGTGCTCTGTGCACACAGGGGCAGTGAGGGGGGGCCCTGCGAGCAGAGGTGTCCAGAGCAGGGCACAGGAGCAGAGCTCAGCCAAAGCTCACCCAAAGGCTCTTTATTGTGCCTGAGGCTGTAAAGAGAACAACTGTAAGGAGATTATAGAGAACGGTGTGAGAGTGAATGGCTCATTCTCATTATCATCTCAATTGTGATTTTCTGGTATTTCCTGAACCCTTTTCAGTGGCATTGTTCCTGACATTGTTGGAACCTCGTTAGGAAGGACTTGCTGATCTGCTTGTCTGCTCCTTCAAACCCTTTCACTATGTGTTTACCTTCTGCCTCTTGCACCTTTTTAAATGGATGGATCATATTTTTAAATGGCTGGATCCAGCATGGCTGGATCATACTTTTTTCTGGTTTGGATAATTTTCTATTTTATTTTTATTTTTGCTACATTTGCTTTAGAAATCACAGAAATCTCTGAAATCACTTATTCAGCCTGAGGAATTTGGCCTAGTGTTTGAGCAATACTTGAAGACAAGCAGGATTATTCTGCCCATCGTTTTACTTCTTCCTCTACCAAACAGCTGCTTACCCACACGCCTCCCTGGCTCCTGTTCCTCTTCTGCACCTGAGAACATTGCTGCAGTCTCTCCTAAACCAGCAAGAGGCAGAAAGAAGTGCTTCATGTCTTGAGACAGAACAAAGAATGGGTATTTCCAAACCCTTTTCAGATAAGAAATGCTGGGTTTATTTAAATTCAGAATTCTGCCTGACAGCAGTCAGTCTAACAAATGTCAGGCTTCTTGTTTTGGCTGCAGCTGTGTGTTTTATCATGACATGACAATTATCCAAGTGTCCAAGTATTCGCCCACATTTGTCGAGTGTCGAGTGATAAAATCAAAATTTTTCATTAGATTATGTTACTCTTTTAAAATTAAAATAAATCTGCTGCATTTGAATGACAGTTCTGCCCAAAGATGGCACACACACTGTCCTGTTAGAATTCCAGTTCTCCCAGAGATCACACACACACTGGCCTGTTAGAATTCCAGTTCTCCCAGAGATCACACACACACTGGCCTGTTAGAATTCCAGTTCTCCCAGAGATCACACACACACTGTCCTGTTAGAATTCCAGTTCTCCCAGAGATCACACACACATTGACCTGTTAGAATTCCAGTTCTCCCAGAGATCACACACACACTGACCTGTTAGAATTCCAGTTCTCCCAGAGATCACACACACACTGGCCCGTTCTGGGCGTGTGTGGCAGTGCCAGTGCTCTGTGCCACCCTGTGCTGTTGTCTCCTGCTGGGGCTCCCTGGGCTGATCCCTGGGGTCCTGTCCCACCTGCACAGGTGGCACAGAGCACGTGGGACCCCCCAGGACCCAGCCAGGTGAGGGGCACAGTGTGCTGAGGGAGCACTGCCCTTGCTCTGGCACCTCTGCCCACGTCTCTCACGAACCATCCTGGATCCGAGCCCTGGACGTGGCCTGCCAGGCCTCACAAGGATCCATTTCTCTTCCCCAAGCAGGGATTTTTCCGTGCAGACAATTCTCACAATAGCTGTGCCTGCCCCAGCTCATCTTGTGCACTGGGGTCTGCAGATATTGTCTGCAAGCAATTTGAGGCAAATAGTAGATTTCAAATATACAGAGTAAGGGATGGCAAATGGCATGATGCTGGAACTTAAACTAATAAAACAAGAGGTTTTATTCCCTTTTAATCTTCCACATGTGCAGAATAGTCTTGGAAGTGTCATTTTTGAAACATTCTTTTCCCGTTAATTTGTTTTTATTGGCAAATCGGTTCTCCAAGTACTGTTCTCTGAAATAGCTGCTGTAGTTTCGGATAGAAGTGTTGGCTTTAGGAATCCCCTGAGATCTATTCGAAGGTTTCTTTCCTACTTAGAAAGGATAGCAAGAGTTTAAGTCGAGTATTCCCCACACCATGTGTGGGTATGTGTTTGTCTTTCATCTTACCAGTGAATAATAATGTTACACAGGAACGGGATACATAGTGCCTGACTCCCAGCAGTCCAACAGCTACACTTAAAAACAGGATTAAAATTACTTTTCCCCCTCCCTACCGCCAGCTTTCGCTGGAGAAAAGGTAAGAAATGAGATATGTCAAGGTGAGCCTGAAGCAGTTCCAGTGCTCTTCATCCTAAGCAGTCTTTAATTGCGCCATCCACCAAGAATTAAATCACACGCTTTACACTGAAACAAGAGTTGTCCCTAACCTTGCTGCCTGGGGAAATGGGGACTGAGCAGGGAAGTTTGTCCAGCCCCCTCAGCACCGCGGTACCCTGTGAGAACAGGCTGGGCACAGCGTTTGGGTTGGTCATTTTCAGACACATCTGCTCCTTCTTTAATCACCCAAAGGCCTGATCTTAGAACTGCTGCAGTGAATCCCAACGAATCAAGTGGAAGATGATCGAGTACCAGAGGCCAGAGTTCCACTGGCTGCTGGGAATTTCCAAATCCACACAATCAAACCCACGGGAAGTCCAGGCCATTTGGAAATGATCATTTTGTAGTGGTCTTTCCTTCCAGTTTTATGGTTCTAAAGGAGTAAAGCAGGAGATCCAAACCTCACATCTGGACTTGGAATGTCTCTGCTGAGAGACAGAAGCACAGCCTGGGAATCGTTTGCCCTGGCAGGGAGGAGCTGGAGGGAGCACACAGCCTGACACCGACCAGTTTAAAGCCCCAAAGTAATGCCCATGGCTGCAGTGAGCTGCGAGAACATCACAGACAGCAACACCAGAACTGGGCTTGCCAGGCAGGGCCTGTCCTGAGGAGCACTTCTGGCAGGGGTACCAAAAGCAGTCTGTGATTTACGCTCTGGCCTGACTGTAATGACGAGGAGTCAGAAGCAAGACAGAAAGGAAAATCCTTCATCCAGGGAAGCACAGATCTGGAAAAACAGATAATTTACTGAAGTGCTGCGTGTTCAAGAGACCAGAAAACCTCCATGGTGCGAGCAATGGGCTTGTGGAGGGGGAGCAGGAGCTCCGTGTGGACACCAAGGGACCGTGTGAGCAGCCAAGGGCACCGCAGAGCCGCTGGCACCTCCTCGGCTTGGGAAGAAGCCTCTGCTCCCTCTGAGGATCAGCGTTTGACACTGCTGAGGAAGAGAAGCAGGAAATTTCGGGGGGAGGGAGATGAGCCCAGGTATAGCCTGCCACGATGTGAATGGGTGTTTGAAATTTTAGAGTGGTTTTAGCATTTTAACCCCCATTGAAATGCACTGAACTAGAGGGTAGGGCAGCGTGGCAGACATTAACATTTGGGTTTAACAATGAAGACAATTGCTGAGGCTTAGAAAAGGTGCACTGATCCATGAATGCACGATGAGAGCTTAAAAACCTGCCGAACTGAACGGAGCGTGCACTATTCAAAAACTGTTGATCTGTGCAAAATTATTAAACAACACTTAAGATGTGCCAGGATTCCAGTCCCAGGTGCAGAGCAGCTGCTCCCGTTCTCTTCCCAGCACTGTTCCTGCTGGAGAGGAGAAGTTTGGAGGGTCGGGAGGGGAAGGTGGGTGAGCACTCACACTCCAGCCTGCTGCTGGATTCCAGCTCAGCAACAGCCACTGAGCACCCACAGCAGCAGAGCGAGGGCAGATGCTCCAGCCTTTCCTCCTTATTGATTATGGAGAGGGAATACTGAAAGCAAACGGGGAGCAGCTGAAGCAGTGCATGGGGGCTGCCAAAATGCTCTCTGCTTCATGTAACTTTACCCACCAGCCGAGCTTTTAATTGCACTTTTTCCACAAAACAAAACAAAACAAAAATAAAAAAGAAAAATCAAGACGCGGAATTCAGTTGGAATTAAGTTTCTGCTCGGCCCACTAATTTCTCACCACCGTGTGCAGACTGAGCACAAGAGATCATCTGCATGAGGTGGGAGCCCTGGCCATGTCAAGGTGTCTCTGGAAGAGAAGAGAGCGCCTTTGCTCAGGGTACTGGGACAGGCAGGGCCTGGTCCCCAGCAATGTCCCCTCTCCTGCTGGGAAAGAGACGCAGCTGAAGCCCAAGCAGGACATGCTGGAGGTGGCTGTGCTGCTGCTGGCGATGCACGGGCATTTCTGCAGGGCTGGGAACCAGGCGGGACTGCCCTGGTGTGTGACAGGGAGCCGGGAGGGACACAGCCTGCCTTTGGAACCTGATCCAGCCCTTGCTGAAGTAAATAAGAGACTTTCTCCTGCTTTACTGGCCCCAGACCAGGAGTTTTCAAGGCTGTGAGGACTTCACTCTAATGTAAAGCAGTGACAGCCAACTGTGACACGCGCTTGGAACAAAGACTTGCAGGCAGCGTGGTTTAGGAGGCTCAAGCTCTCTGGAATGTCACACTTCGAGTTGTTTGGACAGACTGCAATTATCCCTTGATGGAGCAGCAGTTCCACTGCCAGGACGCAGCAGAGCAGGTGCACACGAAGTAAGTTCAAGCTCGTTGCAATCTCAGCACAGTTTGTTTAGAGAAAGCTTCAGGAATACTTTTCTTTCCCCCCGTTCAATCACTACTTTTGTTGATAATGAGAACACATGGAGCCGAGCTTAGAGCAGGATCTCCTTTCTTTCTTATCCACTTGTGATCCAAATCCTGTCAGTCCCATTCCCGCTCCATGAATTTCTGTTTCTGTGGAGCAATCTCTTCTGCAAGTCAGCCGGGCTCCTGCTGGCCTTGTCCCCATGGTGCAGTGCCTCTCCTGGGCCAGCATCCTTCCCGGGATCCTTATCTGCCTGCTTATCTCCAGACATCTTCATTCTCTGCGCTGAGAGAAAGGATCTCTCACCAGCACAAATTCCAAGCACACGCGCTCTCCCTCTCTCTCTCTTCTGAGGTGGATTTGCTTAAATATTTGATCCTTCCACTTGTGCAGATAAGGCATTACCAGCACTTGTTAGTTCATGTAAACATCCCCACTCCTCATATTCATCAGCTGCTCTTCCAGAAGGGCTTAAGAGCTGTTTATGTGGTGAAACCCCAGCAGATGGTACCAGCTCCTTCTTGCACCCATCTAATTGCAAACACGGAACCTGCTCTGTAAAAGCTGTTAATTAGGTGAAAACAACACATATGTTTGAGCTATAAGCTAAGGTGGGTTTTTTTCCCCCCCTCTCTGTTTTCCCTCAATTGAATTGCTCACACAATTGGGGTTGTAAACTGATGGAATAATTTGCAGATGGGTGAGAAAAGTAAGAGGGGGAAAATACTCAGACAGCATCAGATGTAACGTTCTTTGTAAAATAATGGGCTTTAAAAGTAATTTTCTGAACACTAAGTAAACTTAGTGTTCATGATTCATGGCTCTAATCCCTGTGACTGAAATTTAAGATCTAAGACTCCATGAAATTAAAGGAAAAGAAACAATTACATGCATATTCATTCAATTTCATGTATTGCGTATCGTTCAAGCTTTCCTACAAAATTTTAACAGGGGGAAACAGAGGTTTCTAAGGACTGTGCTTGAGAAAACCCAGCAGATCAGCTGTAACTGCTGAAGATGACCACCTTCAGTGCCTGCTGGTTTCTCAGCGCTCCTGGGGAATGCAGATATCCCACAGGAGTGTCAGCACAGAGTGCAGAAAGCTCAAGGACACTGCGAGTGCACTCAGCCTCCCCCAGCTGCAGGAGGGGCAGAGGAGGCTCCTCCAACCGGGCAGAGCCCTGAGCTGCTCCTGCATGGACCTCACCAGGCCTTCAGTTCAGCTCTCACATTCCCAGCCCCTGCAGTGCCCTGGTGAGTGGCTCTGAGCTCCACAGGAGCTGTCAGCAAGTTCCCCTCCCAGCTCAGGCACACACCCCAATCCTTTACAGCCCCAGAGCCAAGGACACGCTGCAGCCTCAGCCCCACCAAGGGCAAACAGCAGCGAGGGCAGGAGAGCAGCCTGGGAGGGTGGCACTGCAGCACCTGGGGCTGGCCCTGGGCACTGAACCCCCGATGGAAATGGACCCAAACTGATCCAAGGGGGAAACTCCTGCCTGGGATTGACCTCGGGTGAGCCACGGCCGGGCTCTGGCAGTGCCCAGGGTGCATCCTGTGAAGGGCTGCTCAGAAATCCCTGCTGTGTTCCTTAGCTCTGCCCAGCCCCTGCTCCAGGGAGCCTCCCTGGGCATGTCTCAAGGAAAAGGAGCCCCGCTGCTGCTCCTGCCACCATGGGACAGAGCATCCCTTCCCCAGGGATGCCTTGGGAACAACACATGGCAACAGCAGCTCTGTGAGGCCTCCAGGAGCAGACAGAAAAGCTGCAAAGCTCGGGAGCTTATCAGTATTAAAAGGATGTCTTAAGTCATGAATATTTGCCACACTAATCTAGCCCTTAATCTTCTCCCAGTAACACAATGATACACCATCCTTATTCCAAAGGATCAACAGAAAACCAGAAGAAAAAAATCCCCAGAAAGCTCTTAAATACACAACAGCACACTTTTGTTTTGTAAAATAAACTCTGGTCCTATGCCTAGTGCTGCATCGAGATTCATAAGTCTTCCCAGTTAGATTTTTGTCTCTGAGCAACAAATAATTCATTAATTAGTAAAAAATGAAAAAAGGGACTTTCTGACAGCCAACACAGCCAAGAAAAGCAGCCCTTAAACTGCATTCATTCAGCCAAGTGCTTCAATAGAATCATTTGGAGAGAATGTCAGGAGTCTTTACCTAAAAAATTACTTTTCTTCTCTGGTCTTCTGAGACTGGCCTACACCGGACTGCCTTGTTCATCTAATCCAGGATGGCACAGAAGATCAGCATTAGGAGAGGCTCCCTGTCAGAAAAGGGCTCTGGAATTTCCCTCTGGGCAGTGCCAGGCCATGCCCTCAGTGCCTGCCCGAGCTGTGCTCCAAGGACAGCACTCACAGGGAACGTTCCTGCACTCAGGGAGCTCCTCTGCACGAGGGATGGGAAAGAAAAGGTCCCCGTGTATTAAAAACATGGAAAATCTGATCTGTTCACAGAGCAGCTGCTTTTGCATCCTGCACCTGGAGCAGGAGAGGAGAGAATTGTCCCTGTGATGCAGGAAGGAGCAGAGAATGGGACAGAACAGCCCTGTTGAGGGACAAAGCTCAGGGTGACCTCTGCCCTGCTCTCGCTGTCATTGTCAGCAAATCCAAACTCCAACAAGGGTGAAAGAAACACAGCCCGGCCTCCGCGGAGCAGAGCGTCTTAATCATTACAAACCATTATTTATAATTACCTATATTTATAATTATAAATGTAATTATACAGACGTAATTACAGATGCCTGGTGCAACTGTAATACAAATGTTTGGCTACTGCAGTGAATAAAGCTGCACTCAAGATGGGAATGTTCTGTCACTGCTGCCTCCATCCCAAAGGCTGCAGGAGTGAGGGGACTCTGCCTCTCCCAACACCTCCCACCTTTATTTCCTCTTGCAGTCACAGGCTGGGGCTGTCTCTTGGCCTTGAGGAGGCTTGAGCAGGGTTGAGGAAATGGCCTTGCCAATCTTGACCTGCACATTGCTGCCCAAACCCATCCAGGCAGCCCCACGCGCCTGCCACGAGTCATTGAGGGGTGTTGGTGTTTATCTGGAGGGCCTCTGAGAGTCATCCCAGGGTATTTTATGAAAGAATTAACTGGCACAATCCTTCTTTTTCCCAAGGGAACGCAGCCTATCAAACCCTCCAGGCAGGAGAGGAGCCCTGAGGACACGGGGTGGCTCAGAGGGACATGGGTGGCCTCTGGGCAGGTGGCCCTGCACTGGCATGGCAGGTCCAAAACTCCCAAAATCACAGCAAAAAAACATTCTGCTGGGGGCTGCAGAGATCATGGCTACAAATCAAACCACAGGATTTTCCTCCTTTGAGGAGAACTTTCAAAAAACCTGTGAGAACAAATGTCAAAATGCCACATTCTGCAGGACACAAAAATGGCTTTTTTTCACAGAGCTCTTCAGAAACCAAGACTTATTGAAATCAATACTTCACTATTGGCTTCCACTTAAAGGCAGAGATTGAATTATCAGAAAAATCATTGCAGAGCTACCTGACTCCTCCACTGAGCTGTTCACGGGATCATTTTGGATCCAAAGCCTGTGTGACACGGGTGGACTGGGCTTTCTCTCGTCCAGCAACACCCTGCTAAAATCCATTTACAATCAGCTGCCCTTCCTATCTGTCAGTCTTTCTGCCATGGACTTGTATGAACCCTGTCTGAATGCCAAGACAGATCTGTAAAGTTCTTCAGTTTCCCCTCAAATCTGGGCAAAAACAACCGTTCCAACTCATGCATGAAAGGTAAGTGACAAACTGCAGAGTGCTGCCATAAGTTTGCTGCTGTACTTCAGGATATTTTTCTCTTTTCATTTCTTTTTCAACATCTTCCCTTAGGGCTGTGTAGGTACAGAAAAACATGCCACAGTGAAAGAAGAGGAAAACAGGGGAAGAGTGGGAAAAGGTTTCTACCTTCACTTCACCACAAGAAATGTTTATGTAAAAGCTACGTGTGACATAAAAATACATCCCCAGAATCACAGAAAACCTATAAATCTGTCTCTTTTTATTAGAAATGATGAGTTCTCTTACCTAACCAGAAAACTTACAGGTGCCACACCAACACAAAAAGCTTCCAGATTGTGTCTGGAAAGGACATGATGTCATTAAAAATGGTGCTCTGTTAAAAATCCCTTGAAAAAAAAAAAAAAAAAAAATATATATATATATAGAAAAAGCTGATGTTAAAAATGCTTGGAAGAAGAGGCAGGGAAAGCAAAATGAAAGCAAAGTAGCCAGGTAAGCAGAGCACAGAGCTGAGAGCACCAGAGAATGTTCCAGAAGGAGCTGGTCAGCCTGGATTTGGGTAAAAATTTGCAATTCCCCATGGGCTGCATTCCCCCAGGTGAATTCCTGGCCGTGGCTGCCACCCGCACTGGTTCAGGTTGCAGAGATTTTATCTGGATTTCAGTCAGGCCCAAGAGGGCCATGATCAGAGAGCAGCCACAGAGGGGCAACCCAGATGTGAATATTCCATGCACAGATACAGAAATTACTTTCCCACGAAACCCCAGGTCCCTCTCTCACTTTCATCTCCTGCTTGCTAGAGCTACAAAAGAACAAGTTAATGTGAAGAACAGATTTAATTTCTTAATTAGTGCACCATTTCTCTTTGTACTGCTGTTCTCTGGAGACACTTCCTCCCCCATCCATACAAATCAGAGGCTCTCCAAGCCAGTGGTGTGACTGTCACATTTCTGCCCAAGCAGAACACAAGTCCTGTGCAACATTTGCATGCCAGGCATCCCTACTGCAGGTGCTGCACTGTGCTTTTATACTCTCTGCAATCAGCACTGAAGGCTGAATAGATTTGGCCTTTATTTTCTATAAGAAACTCATGCTCCCTGTCTTCTTTTAAGTTTTTCTTAATAGTGGCTTCTCAGCTGACATCACAAGGATTTTTTTTTCCCCCAGTGTTTGTGCTGCAGGTGCACTTGGGAGGCTGTGGTAGGACAGCTGTCATCTCCTCCTCTGCAGCTTCACTTCCTATTTCATCCCGAGATCTTCAAATAGTTTCTTGCCTTGATCTCCCACTTCTGTGGCAGAGGAAGGCTTTGGTGAAGTATTGTTTGGGATTTTAACCACACTTGCTGCCAAAACCCATCCATTTATTTCTGTCCATCCACCTTCCTCTGAGATAATTTCATACTCTTGCCAGGATTTCGAGGAGGGCTCGTGAGCTTTAAGGAGATTCTCTCTGCCTGCCAGTAGTCCCACCTTCCTGGCATGGCCCCCCTGCAGCAGGGGCTCTGGAGGCAGTTTGTGGTGACCGAAGCTATCAGCTCTCAGAATTAACTCTGTTGATAAAGCCTCATGTTTTATCATGGGCAGGTCAGAGATGCAGCCCTGATTCACTTGAGAGGGGACCCCTCTCTCTTTGTGGCAGTGAGATGTTTGTTTTTCAGCGCTCTGCTGCCTTCGCTGTTGCCCGACACTGCAGCTCCTGCAGCTGCTGGAGGTCACCAGTCCTCGGGGAGCTGGTGCTCAGTGCAGGGCACCTGCACTCATTCATTCAGCATTTGGGGCCATTCTCATGCAGATGGATTCTGCCTTCCAATGCCCATCCATCTACACGCTCGGGTTCAAGTGGATTCTGCAGAAAATATTTTATTTGGACCAGAATAACCAAAACTCCCTTCTGTGCTCCCCTGCTGCTGGCTGGAGAACACATTGGCACTTTGAGGGGGATCTCACACACTTGGCAGTACCTGAAAGGAGCTTCCAGGAGCCATAGAGAGGGTTTGATGGAAAGGGTCTGTTTCTTCTGAGGTGGAACAGGCACCCAGTGGTGGCAGAGGCACCCCCAGGCATCTCCTGCTCCCTGGAGAGCAGCACATGCACGGCGCCTGCAGCTACAGCCCAGTGCTTAGGAAAGGCTGCACTGACATTCTAGGAAGGGATGAGCTGCTCCAGTGAAATTCCTGCTTTTCAGGATGCCTTCTGCTTCTTTTCCCTATTTCTCTTCTTGCCTGTCAGTCTCACCCCAGCCTTATTTAGCATCACCTTCATCCTCAGGTATCGCAGGCTTTTCCCGGAGCTTGCTGCAGCTCTTCCTGACCTCCCAGTGACAGACAGAAAAAGAATTATTTGGAGGAAGGCAGCAGCAGCCCCTTCAGGGTCCCTTCAGTCTCGCTAAGCAGGATCCCTGACTCACACAAGGTCAGCAGCCTTCTCCAAGGTGTCACACTCCTGTACAAAACCATCTGTGCATTCCTCAAACGGGCCAAAGCTGGAGGCGTCTCCTTACAGGAATTAAGGGGATCAAAGGTGGCAATAATATATTTTTGCTCAGCAGAAGTGGTTGCACAAGACGAAAACATCAATAACAACATAAGGTGGTGAAACAAGCCACACTGTCAAGTTGGAGAGGAAGAGAAGGTCTCAGCAAACGAGTGTCTGGGAGCCTTCAGCCTCACCCACAGCACTGCAGACAACAACCCCGCTCCTCTTCACAGCTCCAGTGGCCTGGGGTGCCCAGGCAGAGCTGGGAACGTCCCCTCCTGCGGGGTCACTGTGCTCCAGGGCAGCACAGAGGAGAAGCCTCGCAGGGTCTCAGCTCTGCGCCGCAGCCCTGCTGGCTGGATCCTCACCACAGCCATGGATCCAGGATCCAGCTGTGCCCCGGGGGGCTCTGCCAGGGCTACCCCTCATGAAGGGACCCAAAGCCACCCCCGGTGCTCTGCAGGATGGGCTGGAAGAGGGAGACACAACCCTGCTCTAAGGATGCAGGATTTGCAGCTACTCTTTCCCTTCTACCCTTTCTTTCCTTCAGTGTCACTCTGCCTCTGCTTTTTGTCCTCAGATCCTCATCTTCACTTAGCAATTCTGAAAACATTTGCTTGCCATCTACAGTGCACAAAATGGGCTTAAAGACTCAGCAATGAAGCATTTACTCCAAGGAAGGATTTTCTCATTTCACTCTCATAATCTCCCATGCTAAACTCACTGCAGGTTGGGGAAATCTAAAAGTCTCCAGCTTCTGTGTGGCAGGAACTATTTAAGTCTGCAGATTTCCAGTATGGGTGTTTTGAAATCTTTTATTTGTGGGGTGGCAATAAAAGATGTGGAGAGAAAATCTCCCCTGGCAACATGTACTCTTGAAAGGCCCTTTCAAAGCAAACATCCCAGCAGTAAGAAATACTTCAGCACGCCGCGTTCCCATCTTCCCCTTCCTTCCCTCTCCGCCTCCCCAGCCTGTGCTCTTCGCATTGGAATAATAAATTTCTTTGTGCCCCATCTTACAAAAGTGTTTCACATCACCTCTGTGCACTTGGCTGGTGAAGACCTCACAGTCACAGGTTATATTTTCTCACAGAGCACTGCGAGTATTTCATGTTTCTTTGCAGCCAAGTGTTGTTGGCTGGCCACGTAACATTCCGTTCTGGGGGGGAAAAAAAAAACCCCGATTATTGTATTCTGAAATACTGATTGCATCAAATGGCAACTAGATTGCGAGACAGTAATCACGCTGAGCTCAGGCGATTAAAAACTCACTTGGAAAATTGGTGCTTGCTGAGCCTTTATGGAAAGAAATGAATTAAGAAGGGAAACAATAAGGAAGGGCATACATTAATTTGGCTCTGCAGTGCATAATGCTGATTGCAAGAGATCTAAAGAAGAATCGTGTGTCTTAAGGATTTCCTCTTATATATTCAGAGGGAAACCTGAGAGCCACCGGAGAGGGATTGCAAATTAAATCCTAGCACCAATCTCAGAAGCAGCAATCAGAAAAGAGCAAATAAATAAACGAAATAAACAGGAGCTAGCATTTCCTGCTAGGAACTTCTCTTTTGTGACAATGCCTCTCACATAAAGGAGTCCCCACTGCCTGGGTACTGCTGAGCTGCTGCTTGCATAGGGGGCTCAGTGAAGGATGAGCTCCCTGGATGTCTGTAATGCAGGTAGCCCCAAGGAGCACTGTGTGCACCCCTGTGTGCCCTGTACATCCCTGTGTGCCCCCCTGTGTGCCCCCCTGTCCTGCAGGGCCGGGTACTCTGCGGGCACTCCCTCGGCCATCCATGCCAGCCAGCGCCCAGACCCGTGCCAAGAAGGGAAATGCTCATTTCTCAGCCTCCTCCTGACACTCGCAGCAGTTCAGGGCTCTCTGCTCCCCTCTGGCTCACAGGGATTTTGGGCCAGGCTCGTGCTTTAGGGAGATTCCACCCTGCAGCCCAGCAGGCTCCACATCCGTACCTGGCCTTGGAGGCACCAGCACTTTTCTCCTCCCCCTTTGCTGCTGGACTCTCTTTTGTACCATAGGTTTGGTTTTGATACAAACTACAACTTTTTAAAAATTAAATCAAGTTTTTGCTGTTCCACTGTGAATGGAGCTGTGCCAAATGTGAAATCCAGGTGCTGCTCAGCTGTCTGGAGCACCAAGGTGACTGAGGCTGCTGCTGCTGCTTTCCTGGCCCTGGGCTCCAGGAGATGGCACTGACTGCTTTAGCTGAGCACAAGCACCATGCCTATTTGTTCCAGAACTGTGGAGCACTTCCAGTGCTTTTCCTCAGGAGAAATTCATCAAAGGAGTAAAACTCAGCAAAATATTAACAAAAAGTGTTTCATTTTCGCCATGGATTCAATGGAAAGCTGTTTAATTTCCCAGCCAAGCATCACAGAGTCCCAAATCTAACCCTCAACTTCTTGTAGAGCAGATGCAAACTTTAAAGTTTAATCACTGCTTAACACTTTTGATATTTTTAAAGATATACCTGGACCATTCTCCAACAGCCTGACTCGACTCACAACAACAACTCTAGCAATTCAAGAGGTCTTAGATGTGGGAGTAAATGTCTTGGTACAGTGCCACGAGTATAAATCAGACCTTAATAAGAGACAACACAAAACAAAATGCTAAATCCTGGCATTTAATTAGCCACTGAAGCCACTGCTCCAACTGATGCTGAGGGACCCTCTCCCTAGAGTCTGTAATCATTTGGAAGAGAAAAAACATACACCAGTGTGACTATTCCATACGTAGGCAAATGGAAAAAGAAATCCATTTACAACTTCACTTTGTTCTTTCACCCTCATTTAATGAGTTGTCTCATTCAAAAAAAAAAAAACAGCATTAAGTGCTATTCTTTAAGGCTGGGTTTTCCCCGTTCCCCTCAGAATCCCAGATACCCCTTTCCACCCTGCAGTTCATTCTCCTCCTACTCCTGATCCCACCCAAACTAGTTTTCACTCTGAATTCCAGTTCCACATAATGAGAATGCAAAAATATAAATAATTTAAAACCTAGCAAGAAAATAGCCTGCCTTTGCCCACAGAGGAGAAAGGGAGCTGGTTACTGTCAACAGTGGGTGCCTCTTCTAATAAACAGAATAAATTAACTGTACCTCCACCGGATGGTGCCGGGTCAGCCTCCCCATCTCACCTCCATCTCCAGGTACGGATCTCAAGGGAGAGCATCTCGGAACAGGTTACTAAAGCACAGGTGTGGGCGAGCTAAACCACAAAAATAAATACCCAAGCTGCCTTCAAAACCCCACTGTGACCCCCAGAGTGGGGGGAAGGCGAAGCTTTGGCTGCTGCCAGCACCAATCGCTGCTGAGCGGCCTCAGCACCAACTGCTCTGCTGTCACAGACAGGTAGGAGAATTATAAAAGAAAGGCCTCATAAAATCCAGCCTTGCTCTGCTAAATTAATGGCTGGCCTGTCACTTCTTCTAAACTAGTGGTTTGCGAGTTCCCATGTGAAAGCAGCCTCGAGAATGAGGGCTCGTTAACACAACAAACTGTGCCCGGGTGAACAACAACTGCACCTGCAATAAATGAGAAATCTGTCTCATCGAATCAGTGAACAAAATATGTAAATTAACCACGAATAGAGAGATTTGATGGACAAGTCAAATACCTGTTATTGACCAATAAAGTAATTGGTGAGAAAACCACGAAGCAGTTAAAGTCTCACACGAGGTCTGTAAAAACCCTATAAAATAAGTTGTGTGAATAAAGATTGGGCTTTTCCCTGCACGAAGAAAACGGAGTCTGGGCTCATTTAATGGCATACTCAGGCAGTGAAGGCAGCCGGGGGTGGGCTCGGCGCTGGCAGTGCCTTGGCGCAGGCGCTGCCCCAAGCCCGGCTCTGTGAGGATGGGCTGCCCTGGCCCCAGCCCCACGTCCCCCAGCTGCCCCTCCAAGGGCAGGGCAGCGAGGAAGGCTTCGCTCATCCCCCAGCTGGCAGCTCTGCTCCCTGTTTTAACTCTCCCAGGAGCCAACGGTGCCCCCTTCGCTCCAGTGCCTGTCAAACGCTGCCTCGACTCCAGCTGAGAGCACACCTTGGCCCCAGGGCTTTGGATGACAACGGGAATCTGAATTCATTTGTCCAGCCCGAATGACAGTTCAAGAGGTGTAAAAGCCTCGGAATCATGAGGTTCATGTAGCTGCAATTAGGATATTTAAATGGCCAGCCAGGATAAAGTTTGCAAAGTAGAGTTTATGTCCTACAGAACCTGGAGGAAAAGAGGATGAAAGTTAGTCATTTTCTCCCAATAACAGCTAGTTATTGCTGCTTTTGTTGAGCCTGGACTGAGTTGTTTGTTTACTCTGTGCATTTCTAAGTATAAAATATTCAGAGTTTATCCTAAGCAATGCCATGGTTTGGGTAACGATTGTTTCCCAGGACTGGGATCCGTGCCCTTTGCATTTCTGCTCTCAGAGCAGCCAAATGCTAAGCCATAGAATTGTTTTCTTCCTCTGAAGTAGCAGCTGGTGCCTTGGAAGACACCATAAGCATCTCTGCCGAAATCTGTGTAATTGCACATGTCGGTGTGGTCTGTTCTGAACGAATCCTTCTCCCAGACAAAACACTGTTTTCTCAAGCTGGCTTTGAAGGCTGCCTGTGTTCAAAAATAGCTTCAGGAAGGCACACACATATATTTTGCTATAAACTGTGTACAACGTGTGCTGTATACAGAATATTAATTCCTCAATATGTGATTTTGTGCGACTGCCTCGCTGGCATGGTTATCGCTATACACGGAGCTGGTTTGTGTGCAAATATAACTCCCAACACAAAGTTTTAGCTTGGCACAACCCTAAAACAATGCAGATTTCCACCTGTTGCTGTGTAACAAGAGTGTTTCAAGCTGGTTCTTTAATATGCAGTAAGTGCCTGTGGTCCTCCGTTCTGATCATACTTTGTCGAGCTAGAAAACTAATTAGCAGAATCTGGTGACCTGGATGTCAGAACCTCCGATATTTCAACAAAGAGCAAAATCCTTAATTCCACAGCAGACGGTTTGTAGCGAGATCTGATGTGCTCTCCTGCCTGTCCCTAATGACTCATAAAGATGAACTTTGTATGGGGACAAAGAGAAGGGGATATTTGTCCAAAATAAGCAGAAATCGTAAAAAGCTCTAATTGATAAGTCTGATGAATTGCAAAGAGCTCGGTGATAATTCATTACCGCCCCAACTGAGGAATATCTGTCTACAGATACAAAAGGAGAGATGTTAAACGAGACAACTCTTCCCTGCCAATAAATCCTCCCGGGACTGGAGTGTCCCTGTCACCGCCGTGGCACTGCTGAGACAGAGACAGCAGCGTCTCAGAGCGAAGCAGAGAGCTGAACCACAACTCCAAAAAAGCCTCCTCAGCCCCCAGCAATCCTCCTGTTGGGCTGAGGAACGCTCCCTGCCATGAAGCTCCTGCCTCTGCCAGGCACCAGGGGGGTGATTATTGCAGGAGCTCTGCCAGGCACTGTGGGCACGGAGCTGGGGCCGCTCACAGCTGATCCCACGGAGCTGATGGCACCCCTGCGCTGGCACGGGGCAGGTGAGAGCAAAAGGACAGCGTGGACAGGGAGCAGCACTCGCCAAACTGAACAGGGGTGTCCAGCCTGGAGCAAAGGACACCCAGGGGTGCCCTGATCCCACTCAGCAGCTCCCTGGGAGCTGCCTGTGGCCAGCTGGGGCTCGGTCTCTTCTCCAGGCAGCAAACGGCAGGACAGGAGGACACAGCCTCGAGCTGCACCAAGGGGAAATCAGCTCGGATATTAGGAAAAAGTTTTTCAAGGAAAGAGTGAGAAAGCCCTGGNTGGGGCCATGGTTGAGTGGAGGTGTCAGGGCTGGGTTGGACTCGATGCTCTTGAAGGTCTCTTCCAACCCCGGGAATGCTGTGAACACTCACACTTCAAAATCTTTTTTAGTCACACGGCCCTAACCTGGCCCCTGCTCTGGGGCTCTACATCTCCAAGACTGCCAAAACTGAACAATTGCACTGAAGAAAAAAAAAATCACTTAGAAAATAAGATCTAGTTCAAAATTAATAGTGCAACAAGCCAAGGGGCACTGAAGTAAATCCATCATATAAACAAGCAGAGAGGATTTTCACTGCTTCCAGAAAGAGTTTGGCCTCCTGGAGGAAGGTAATTTCTGCACGAGTGACCACAAAATAAAGCTGTTAGGTAATACAGTGAGGTACTCAAAAATATGATAAATGGAGGAACAAGATTAGCTCTGCTTTATGTACAAGTCCATTGCATTCTTGATCACGTACTTTAATGGCAAAGCAGCTGCAGAACTTGCAAATTACAAGCTCTGGCTTTGTTTTCAGAGCTGCTGCATAAATAGTTGTATTTAACAACTCCGGGCAGGCTCTTCTTTCTGCAAATTGTCCTAAGAATGTGCTGTGAGTCTGCAGCAAGGAATTGTTCTCAAAAATTCACTGTCATCTGAACTGGAGAAGCTCAGTATCTGTTTCCTGTTGTTTTTTTTGCCCGTGGATCCTCACAGCAGTTTCTGTGCTGGGGTTGGAGATCTCTGTGCCCAGGGCTGTTGGATGAGCTTCTCAGTCACTCATCTGCTTTGTCTGGAAGAGGGAAGAACTCTCTCAGATTTCATCTAGTTCAGCTATTACCTTTCCTGCTTTTGCTACACTGGGTTTTTTCCTGCACATTAGATAAAACCTGGCTAGCTGCTGCCAGAAAAATTAGGTCTTCTATTGTTTTACCATTAATTATGGAGAGTTCAAGATAAGGTTTGTGTTCGAAAAGTAGAGGGCAGGAACGGTTTGAGTTTTACTTTCATTATAATTAGACAGGAAATTATGAAAAGGTGAAAAATAATTCATTGAAGAGCTTTCCTCAAGCAAGATAACAAGGAAGGCACATTGTGGCACAGATGGAGCTCACGGGGTGTTATTGAGCACCATTGTTCTCAGCGTGCTGGGAAAGGGGAGCCTGCTCCTCTGGCATTCATGCGTGGGCAGGGATGGGCAGGGGGAGGCCCTGACTCCCTGCTGCTCTACTGAGGGCCTCTTCTCCCAAAAAAAACCACAAAAAAACCCAAAAAAATTAGGCTAAATTAGTCCATGGTGTGAGGGATTGAGTGACTGCAGAGATTAATTGGAACCATCAGTCACTTTCTGCATAACTTGCAGAGGACACGAAGTTATGACTAATCGAAGGATGAATTAATTGGGCAGCTGTCTCATTCTCAGTTGAACACTACCGAGATAAACATTTGGACTAAGAAGCTGTGCTCATTAGGATTTCTTCATTTGATGCTGATGGCGATGTTTACAGCATGAAACTCCAGAGCTTTGAGGATTTTCCTTCATGTGGAATTGCTGTGGTTCAGGCTTTCAAAGGTGCTTCTCCAAAGGAGGGCATGAACCTTGCCTGGAGCTGCTAACTGAAGGCTGCCCGTGCCAAAGCCCCTCAGGGTCCCTTTCCTTCTGCAATAAACCTTCTCTAACCAACTTTGGCCACGTTTCCACCGTTTGTTTTCAGCTCCACAACCCGATGTATTTATTTAGGGTTTGCAGGAAAAGCAGGGCACAGGGAGAGAAGTCCTGGAAGAGAGGAGTCGGTGGTAGAAGAGCACTGAGGTTAATGAGGATTTTGGCCATCCCGAGTCAACAGAAGCTTTAGAAATCCTATAATGCAGGTGGAGGAGGGCGGAAGGATGGATTTCTCTCCTTGTTAGCAGATAAGAAAGAGAGGGGAATGAGTGATTTACCCACAGCCACACAGGAAATCAGCAAGAGATATGGAAATTAATGCTGAGAAGCATTTCAGTGCCTTAATCATAAAGCCAATCTTTTCCCTCAAATGCCAACAGCATTAAATGTTCCTTTTAAATAATGGAATAAGCATAAGACTTTCATTGACTTACAGGAATGTTTCCATCCAAATATTTTAGAGGGCAGCCAGTTCCACTGGAAGGGTTGGTCACTATTAGAATTGATGTCCAAATCTAGGGAGCAGGGATTGAGATGAAGTAAAGCAAGTTCTGCCATCAGATTCCTTTGAGGATCATAAAAATGCAAGGTCAAAAAACCCTGGGTGTGTTTTAATATATTTACCACTAATTAGGTAGGCTTTGGAAAAAGGGGCTGAGATATTCTCTCGTTGGGAAGTAATTAAACTGTTAGGCTGGGGGATAGATGGCTGAGGGTAGGGAAGATTCACAGCTCTGGCACACAAATAAATCCCTTGTTCATCTCTTATCTCTCTGCCCGTCTCTGAGCAGTATCAGGTCGCTGCCCAGAGAAACACATTTTGTATAAATACAGAAGAGCCAGGGTGGAAGCCTGTTTTTATTTCATTCAGCTTCAATTTGCTGTCTTAAGTGAAAATAATGATGTTAGAGCACTGATCAAAGAATTGTCTCATTAATTGGCTATTAAATCATTAGCTATTAAACAGAAATAAAAGGTTAAGAATGCAACACTCTACTCTGCCCAAAAGAATAGGAATATGTCTCCAGTATCAAAGAAACAATAAAGGCAGAATTAACAGTGAAAAGAAGCTTAAGATAAGGCAATTAGATTCAAAATGCCTGACAACTCTCATTAGGGCGTTTAGCACTACAACCTAGATGGAAAAGGCAACAGAAATTCAGAAGCAAAGTCAATATTGACTTTACCAAAGGGGCTTGTAAACGCAATATTCATTTTTCTGAAAAAATACAGGCGCATAAACTCTGTACTAAATTTTAACTCAGCTAATTAATTGTTATGGATTCAATCTCGCAACCAATACATATATTTGCAGTTAAAAAATTATGCCTGAATAGCATTCGCTCTCAGCAATTTGTGACTGAAATCATGCAAGTGTGCTGCAATTTTCACAAAAATAACATTACTCCCAGTTTAGATCACCAGGATGAGGCAGTATAAACTCAACAAAGGCCACATTCAGACCTCTTGGGGTTTGTTCATTATGTACGGGAGAGGGTCCCAGGGGCATTGCCTACTGTCAGTGATTTGAGACCCAAATAATTTCCTAAAGCTGCCAAAGCAAGACCTGATTTATATCAAGTGACTACCAAAAAAAAAAAAAAAAATTAATTACAATTTACTGTGTAAATCCTAAATCCTATCTGGTTCAGTCCACTGTTCTCAAAGTATAGCAAGCCCTAGAAACTCAATTAATAAGACAGAAGTCCCCACCCACCAACTTTTGGATCTGGATCTGGTTTTCTGAAGTGCACAAAGAAGACAGCCTCAGCCTCAGCAAGATGCCGATGATACACAACTCGATGCGTGAGTTTATAATATACAGTTCATTGTTCATGTTTATCAACTGATAAATAATAGTCACTAATCAGATATGACAGTAATCAGATAATAGCTCTGTGCTACACAGAGGAAAATATAGAAAGAATAGCAACATTTATCAAGACAGTCTTTTCATTTGATAATTAATTTAGACATAAGCAAAGATATTCATCCATGTTCCTCTGGTAAGGACCTCCAAAGAAATTTGGCTTCCAGAAAAAATAAATGGGATTTTTTTTTCTTTCCCTATCTGCTGGTTAAGGGAAAATATGGAACCCATAAATAATACCAAAAACCCCACCCCATACAGAATTCTTTGTAGTCAATTCTTAAGTCCATTTGAAACAAGAACACCCCCAAACCGCATAATAAAACAAATTAATCTATTCAAGATATTCAAAGGCACCTCTTTTATGTCTAAAAATAATAATAATGAGCTAAAAGCTGAAAGCCATGCAATGGTGTCAGAAGTCAGGCAGGCAGAGTCTTGATAAAGTCACATTAACACAATTTTCATCACAATGTCAGGGAGACAAAACCCCTTGAACGTAATACTTTTAAAAACCCACTAAAACACTGCACAACATTGTTTAAAAGCTCTCAGCTCTCATTCTGAGACTTTTTGCAATCTGGTTGCTATTTTCTCCTCCTGTCACTCTCCTCCAGACGTTGGAACAGTTTGGGATCTTTAACGATTAGAATCTCCCGGGTGGCGATGCGGGAGGAAAGCTCCTGCCCTCGGTGCCAACATTGCTGTGGCACCACAGGCACAGAAAGGGGCAGAGAGCCCTCGGGAAGGAGCTGAACTCCCTCTGTGTCCTTCCTCATCAGCTCTGGCAGCAGAGGAGCACCTGGGCAGCTCCGGCTCGGCCACGGTCGCTGCTCAGCCAGCACTGGGGAACGAGCGATGAAAAAATGGGAACGACCAATGGAAAATCCCAGTAGGGGGGTGCTGAAGGAGCAATCAAATCCATAAACTGTTGTGCAGCTCGTGCGGGGGGCCTCACCTTTACGACGTCTTCGTCGGCGGATCTGCACTCGGCGGAGTCCGAGACGTCGACCACGGAGCCGTCCTCCTGCACGGCCACAACCTTGACTGGCACCGACACCATCCTGCCCGTGAGGATGGCTGTGTTGAGGATTTCTGTGTCCTGGGAGCACACACAAACACAGGACGGGTGTCAGAGGAGCACAACACCTCGAGAATGTCACAGGGTGATGACAGGGACGGGACCCTCCCTTCGCACACCCTTGGAGCTCCCTGCAAGGGTTCAGCAACTTCCCAAGCCAAAAGTTGGATCAGGACCACCAAGCCCTGGTTTTGACAAACAAGGGTTTGCTCCTTTTGAGCCCCTTTACAGTTTTGGCTGAGGGCAATGCAATCTGTAAGCACAGCATTGCTCAGCAGGATCTCCAGGGCATCAGCAACTCCTGGCACTCCTCTGCCCCAAATCGTGCCAGTGCTTTGGGAGGTGATTTTCCACCACTGCAACAGCATTTCTTCCTTCCTGTTCCAGCTAACTCTGCTGTGAGTTGACCATTTATTTCCATTAACACATTAGGAGCAAAACTATGCATCCATATACATTTATTTATTTATTTATTTGTAGTTTTTCCCCATCAAAATCCCACCTAGAGACGCTTAACCACATTTATCTGTAATCCTGATGAATTCACAGTGCTGGCACTCTAATGACTCCATTAACACAGCCTTCCTCTGTGTCTCGGTGTGGCTGCAGTTTGATTAATTACTCCAAATGAGTTGCTACAGAGGCCCCTGCCTGGCAAAGGCAGGTGTGGGCTGGAGGGGAGCAGCCTCTGCAGAAGAGGTGCTGACTGCCAGCCCAAAAGTTGATAGGCAAGCGGGGCCAGGAATGATCTGGGATTTCAAAGGGATTCATCCCAGTCCTCTGGAAAAGGCTGCAACAAGAAATATCACTCCGAATCAATCCCATTTTCATTTCTCAACTTCCATAAAACTAATTGCTTGCCAGCTGGGGGTGGGGGAAATTAAAAAAAAAAAAAGTTGCTTCGAACTAATCTAACTTTAAATTCCATTATCAGAATTGGGGGAAGAAGGAATGGATTTTAGTGAAAAATTTGATGGCAGCTTGCATAGGGAGATATATTCACTATCATTTGCTCTGGCTGCTGGCTAGATTGATAGAGAATAATGGGCATTGACCACAAGCTAAGGACAGCTGGAGAAGACCAATAAATACTTGCAACTAAGATGAATTATTAATCAATATTCGGAACCTTCTACAAAAAGCGCCCTGAATCAAATGAGCTGCAGCACTAATAACAGCAGTGCCAGCTCCCTCTGAGAGCCTGCGAGATGTTTATGGGCAGCCACGGCCCAGAAAAGCACCGAGCACACACTCGAGTCCATGTCTGGTCAGAACAGCACTGAAGGGACGTGCTCAGCTGCTCGCTCGCACTTCAGGGTGATGTAAGAGTCATCCTGAGCAGAGATGCTTTTCGGAATAACACCTCAGGAAATAAGTACAGGCTTTGTTCTGTTCTCTGTGAGGCACAAACCAGATGTTTTACACAGTAAATGGCTGTCTAGTTTTTGTTTCTGCTGAATGGGCTCATTTATAACCAGCTGCCAGGCAGGAGAGAGGGACACTGGCAAGGAGAGAAGTATGTGACAGAAGTGGAAGTGTGAAAACACCACTGAGAATCCTTCACAAAGACTGAGATTTGAACGAGGCTGAGGAGAAAATGCAAGTTTCTTTCACTGCCAAGTGAAAGAAGGCGTTTAGGTGCACCTCAGGTGGGAAAAGGTTTTATAAGACAGACAAAGAGAAACTGAAGGTAATTCATCCACGAGTCAGAGAGGCAGTTAGAGTTCACCACTGCAAACACCCCATCTATCCTAAGCCCTCAAATATCAGATATTTGATGAAGACCTGCTGGTCCTGTGTCAAACAGCTCGTGAAGAGCAGTTCTCCAACATTCTCCAACAATAGATCATCTTCTCCAGTACATCTGGGGAAAATCTATTTTGGCCCAGGTCAGAAGCAATGAGCACACAACAAATTCCTCTTCCAAGCTCTCTGTTAGCACAGCTGAGAGCTCCTCCAGGTCAGGCATCCAAAGCACTACGGAGGCAGGGATTAAAGGCTTCTCTGGGCTTGGGTGCATTTGGAACCAGCTCCTGCCCAGGCCTGATCTATTTCTCCATTGTTTTCTGTGCAGTTTGTTCCATCAGCCGGGTGCTGACCACGCTGTGTGGCAAAGCCTCCAGCCTCCTTTGAAGTCTAAGTTCTCTTGAGCTGCCAAAGCTGCAATCAGACTGAAGGACAATGTAAAGTTTATAAAGGCATTTGCATTCCTTTCATAAACTCCAGGTGAAGATGAGCGTGAGACAAGCACAAGCACCAGAACTTTCCCTGCTTCCCAGCACACACAGGAACCCACCGTGCTAATTAGCTGGTGCAGCCCCACAAACCCTGCACTTCACTGGTAAGCAATTCCACCAGAGAAATCAATATTTCAGATGCCTGATGCCCTGAGTGAGGGTTACACAAATATAATAGGCTGTGTAAAGAGCTGGCTATTTATAGACTGCAAAAATGTATTTCCTCTGAGGAAGAAATATGAACTAATTGACTGTCCAGTAGATTTATAAACAGAGTTTTTAGTGCTTCTTCAACAAGTCATAACATTTCATCTACATTCTGTGAAGCTCGGTTTGCATTTCCATGGCAGGGTTTACTGCAGGAAAAGAGATACTAAATGTTAGCTCCCCGTGCTGGTGATGACTGACAGCATCCGGAATGATGCTGGACGATCTGGAAGGTATCTGGAATGTAGAGAGGGCTCACTGTACTGATTTCCAGGGGAAAATGCCACTGTTCCCATGTGGCACAGTGAAAAATCAGCAACAACACCCAGAGAGCACCAACACAATCCTCGAACTGATCTGGGCACTGCAAGGTCCTGGTGGAAAACTGGGAGTCCTTTCCCATTTCTTTCGTTGAGCTGGCAGATCTTGACCAACTCCTTCAGCTCAGCGGCCTGGGTGGAAGGTGCACATTCATATCACAGGCTCCATCCCTGAATAATAATCATGTGTGTGTTTATCTGCAGCTCTCTCTGTACCTGAATGCATTAGCACTTCAGCAGAGCTCTTCTTAATTACAACTGTAACCTGCTAATAGCATTTCTTTGTTGTCTGAAGGAATCTACTTCTTATGCAGCCCAGGCTAAATTAAAATTTAATACAACATCAGGTCGCAACAGAACTAGGAAGCAAATGACAGCTGTTTAATTAAAACCTAAAGCTGATTAGATGGCACTACTGAGAGAAATACTCAAGAGGAAGAGCTGAAAACTACTGGAACTCAAGTCTGGGATAATGGCTTTATTTAAATATGAATAAACGCTGCACACAGCAGTAGTAAATGTTTGACAACTGGTGGGTTTGGACAAATGGGGAGGAAAAGTGAGTGGGAGCTGTGTCAGGAGTCAGGAGAGAGAGCCTGGAGTGCAAACACTGAGGGTGGAACCAGAGCTGGGACCGCTGAGGAAGGATTCCCATGGGCAAGCACACGTCAGCCGAGCAACTCCAGGCACAAAATTCCCGACAACTGTGCTTCAAACACCACCACAGTGACCGAAATCTCCGTAGGCAGGTGGCTGTGGCCGCTCACCATGCAGCACCTTCACCCTCTTTTGATCAAAAAACAAAGGCACGGAGAAATCAACCACACATCTCACAAGAAAGCACCTCAGGAGCTGCTCCCAGTTTGCCTCATCCCTGCCCATAAAGGCCCTGCAGTCCCCAGCAGCCCAGGCTCCCCTGACAGGAATCATCCCTGAGATTAATGCACGAGCTGCCTGCGTTTTTCTAGAGGTTAACAAAACATGCTACAGTACACTAAACCCAATAAACACTCAATTGTAAATCAGGAGGGAAACCTAAAGGCAACCCTATTCCACTGACAAATGCTACAGTTAAATGCCTTTTGGCATTTAGCTGAAATGACTATCTTTAGTGAGGAAGGCAGAGAGCTGGAACATTTGTCTGTAGAATTGCATTCCTTCATTATTATTTCTTTCCCCAGAGTGTAGCTCACGAAAATACATTTGTAATATTAGAGGGAGTCTTTTAGGAACCAGTCCTTCTGCCTGGAAACGGCATCTCTTAAAAAAAAATGTAAATTACAGGGCAGATTGTGACGAGTGGGCTGGGCTAGGGGAGGGTTTTTTAGTTGATAAATTATTCACCACCTTTTGCTTCAGATCAAAGAGCAAGGCAATATAAATCCATTAAGCAAGCTTAATATATAAATTAGATGCTTTGCTGAAATTATTATAATCCACAGCAATTCTGTACTTTTCCCCCCTCGTGGCTAAATACCATTTTAGTTTTCCAATACATATTAATGAAGCCTGGGTGTGAGAAAACTCCACTGCCCACCATTATATCAGGTAAGAGATTCCATTCTGTCACCCAAAGGCAAGAACAAACAACTGGGATTACGTGTCTACCAAAGATTAGAAAACATAAACAATCCTGCAAAGAGATTACATTCTTTGACCTTTTCTTTCCTCCCTCTTACTAAAGGGCAGGACTTCAACTTCTTCCTTACTCTGCAAACATCAGTGCAGCCACTTGTGGAGCCACCCATTTCCTTATTTCCCACTTGTAGAAACACCCATTTCCCTGTTTAATTCTCATTTGTGGAATCACCCGTTTCCCATTTTCCTGTTTATTTCCCACCTGTGGAATTACCCCATTCCTGTTTATCCCCCATTTCTGGAATTACCCGTTTCCCATTTGTGGAATAACCAATTTCCCTGTCCATTTCCCACCTGTGGAATGCCCCCATTTCCCAAGTTCTCAGGTGTCAGCACGAGTCCCCCTGCCCTGCCCACAGGTGAGCTGCTCGGGGGTCATTCCCCTCCCTGCTCTGGCTGTTCCCTCATCCCTGGACAATCCCTGCCAGGAGGGCTCAGTTCAGATGGACAATCACAAGCACTGCAGCCTCTCGTGTCCATGTTCAAGGTCATCTCCCACCTCCTTCGTTTACCTGCACAAAGGTTTTCTTTCCCGTGGGGATGCCCACGGAAGGACGGGCAGGTGCAGGTGTTCTGCAGGGGGAATTAATGCAGATTGAACCATACACAGGGGTTCCTAATCACTGCTTCTCTCTCACAAATGGAAGCAGCAGCCATTAGCCTAATTGAATATTATTCTAGATGTGTATCAATGCTGCAAAAACAATTTGCTTTAGCACAAAAAAAAAAGCACAATCCAGAGACTCCCAAGTAAAGTCTCACTTCAGAACCTGTCTTTTTTGCCGTGGAGGCTCTGAAGGAAGCTCTGGTCTCAGCAGAGTGTGCCTGGCACCTGCAGCCAGCGGCAGGGGTAATTCTGCCTTGGAGTTCATGGAAACTAAAGCTGAGATTTACTCCATTTCGTAGTTTTTTTACAAAGGAAAACCAGCTCGTTTTGAGGTTTATGTAGGATGAATAAGCAAAACCTGCTGCTGAAGGTGAAACCTGATTAGACACACAGAGACTGTCATTTCTGTGACCTGAGGCAGTTTTGGCTTTTTTTTTCCCTTAACTCAGAACAGATCTGCCCCCATTAAGCAAAGGTTCAGAACACAGCCTGGTGCACTTGGCAGAAGTAATTGCAACCTGTCAGGCAGACTCCACTGTGCCTTCTGCACCAGCAAAACCCTTTCCTGAGCCTGGGCTCAGGTTATTTCTCCTCAGCACATCATGTCCAAACCTGCTTTGTGACACCATCACTCTCAAGTGCACAGCTGAGGCTGGAGGAGCTGGGGAGCAACTGTTGTGAACCTGATTTTAAATGTCTGCAGGGAGGACAAACAGCAAGAGCTCCTGACTCGTGCTTCAGGATCTTTTAGCCAGGAAACACAGGGCCTAAATCAGCCTAAAGCTCTGATAACTCTGCCAGTCCTTCCGACTGGAATTTATGCTGAACCTTCTCCTGACACACTCAAGCCAGTCCTTCTCAACAGCAGATGACTGGGAACCATTTTAAAGCATATTTAGAGTTTTAGAGTTCATTTAAAGATATTTATTTTCCCCTTTTTGTTCCAGAAAAACATAATCATGTTTTGACTTAATAAAATTGTGGCTCCCCTCCGACTGAAATCAAACAATATCCCCCTGCAAGTGGTCACAAAGTGGGCAGAGCTCTCTACCCAAGAGCAGCGAGTGTACAAACTGATACACTAACGGCTGTTTCCGATGGCCATGAAATAATTAATCTGAGCATTTCTCGGAGAGAAATGGAATTCTCCACAGAGAATCTAAGGAGGCCATGGAACATAATGATCGGATCCACCTGAGTTCCATCCGTAGCCAAAGATACAATTTGCTGGCTCTGTATGTCCCACAGGCTTAGTAATATTTAACAACACTGGGGATGGCCATGTTGAGAAGTTTCCTTCAAACACCTCTCAAACTCTTTTCCCAGTCTGGACAATTTCTCTCCCACTGGGTTTGGGAGGGTTTTCTAGAGGGAATTCTCTGCCACTGGTGCAATGGGAGAGCTGGCAACTCGGTGGCTTGAAAAGGCTTCAGTTTCACAAGTGCAAAACTGCAGGCACTGAAACATAAGGTTGTGGATCACGTGAGTTCAGCGCCGCAATCTGTGTGCTCATCTCCTTCCACGAGCACTACCTGGGCAGAAATCCATGTCCTTCTGTAATAACAGCTGTTTAATGCTATAGAAGGATGCACAAATTAATTACAGCTTGTCTACACCACATCCCAACATGCTGCAGGAGCATCAGCATGGAGGGAGTGTGGTTCTCCCCCTGCTTTGGGCACGGTGACTCGCTCCCTTCAGCCATTCACAGTGGCTGTGGCTCAGGGAAACCTATTTATGATCAGGAAAAATCCATGGGAAAGCAACCATACCGCTGTGCAAAATCCTTGGAGATCTCCTGATAGGAGACAGCTGTCCAGCATTCACTAGACAGGGGGGAGAAGAAGTGGATTTGGTGTCACCCCCCCCTCCCATCACAGTTCCAAGCCTGGCCTAAGTCCTGGCCAGAGCAGGATGCACATTAACCACATTTGAGAAGTGCATTATGGAGTTTAAACTGGAGCAGAGGTCTGTGAGATGCTCACATTCATGTTGTCCAGCAAAAGGAGGATTTCATTTTCCTAAGAACATGAAAATAACAGGAAAGACCTGTGCCTTACCCAAAGAATTACTATTTTTTTATTCTTGAAGACACGCTGTCTTATCTGTCAGGACCAGACTGCTGCAGTTACTCCTTTCACCTGTGGAGTGGTTTCACGGCTCAGAGGTGGAGTGCACGCTCCCCCTGCAGCTCTGGCTGCTGTGCCCAGCCTGGCTCCTCCGTGCTCTCCTCTGCCCCAGAGTCACCCATTCCCTGCCACTCCGTGGCCAGCACAGCACCAGAGACACTTTGAAAGATTTATCTCTCTCCGTTGCCTGTTAAAGGGCTCAGATGTCCCTTTGTACTTGAAGTCAAGAGTTAGGGGAGAGGATCTCTATCCCTCCGTGCTCTCAAAACAATCAACAGTCAGTACCTGCACACAGCTCTTGATTCCTTCACTCCTGGGAGTTAAAATAATTTCTACATCCCTGAGTGAGAATGTTTTTAGAGGANCCCTGCAGGACCCACGCAGGGACACAGACTCACGAATGATGCACCTCTTGTCTGCTTCACTTAATAAAGGTTCCTACTGCTGAAAGGGGTGCAAGGAAGATAAAAACAATCTGTAGCAATGCAGCGTCAGCCTTTGCTATCCCTCCACACTCAGAGCCTCCTGCTGCTTTGTTCCCTGATTTTGGAGCATCCATGCACTGCCCACTGCTCATCCCTGCCTTTCAAGGCTTTAACACGGAGCTTCTACTCGAACAAACACTGGAGAAGTTCTCACCTGGCTGTGTTTGGCACTGCCTGGAACTGCCTTTGGTTTGGAAAACACAAATGAGCTTCTTGAAGAAAATCAACAATTGCAAAAAGGCAGCTTTGGGAATACTTTCTTTTGAAAAAAAAACAAACCTGAAATTAAAAAATTGGATTTTTTTTTTTTCAAACCAGAACACTGATTTATTTGAGGTGAGTTTTTGAGAGTTTTCTGACTGATCTAAGAACTACTGGAGGATTTTTCTTCCTTCCTCTGCCTCTTCCTGGCCTGAGTTTTGTTCTTGACTTTAATTTGTCAGTCTGCTCAACTTGTGTGACGTTCCACCTTGTTCTGGCATGCCCCTACGTCTGATTATTTCTTTTCCTGCTCAGCTTTTACAAAGAACAACCTCTTTTTTATTCAAGTTCAGAACAAAATCCCTTTTTTGTTTTCATGATTGAATTTCTCAGTGAACTCCTGTGCAGTGTATTTATTTCCTGCCGACTAGGACAATATCATCTGTGTCTCAAAAGCTGAGCTGCTGCTGTCAGAACATCAATATCTTGCCAGAGTCTACCAGCTTTTAGGAAACACTGTCCCTCACATGAAAGAATGTGTTAAAAAATCTGTGAAAAGGTAATAAAAATATTAAAAAAAAAAAAAAGAGACTGGCTGGAGGTAGTAATTATAATAAAGGCCCAGTATCCACACAAATGTAAAACTGCTGTGAAAACAGCATCAAACTACTGAATTTTTCATCTTTTCCCATCTCTCTTTCATCTGTTCTAAGAATTAGATATAGAATGATTTATTTAAACTCATGTTTCCAGTATCTAGTCTTTCCACAATACTTCCAAACCAGTTCTCAGCTCTGCCAAAGACAACGGGACAGTTCTTTTCATTATGCACCCAAAATAGCTGAGGCAGAGCAATCCCACCAGGCCAGTGGCAGATGAGGAGAACGATTCCACTCTTCCCAGTCCCAGCCCGAGCCTGTTCTGAGGTTCCACTCCAGCTTGCTGTCTTCAGGCTGCTGGTTCTGACCAATTCAAATATTTGCACACCTTCCCTCCCTGCTAAGTGGCCTTTTTGCATGACAAGTAAATGGGGATTTTATTGGCAGGTTGACTGCGATTCAGCTGGGCATCAAAACAAATATCAGCGACTGCAAGGAAATACAGGGGGCTCCAAATGCAGCAACAAATGAAAGGGAAGGAGGAAATGCACCCTTCTGAAGGGGGAAATGACAGTGGAATATGAGTTTATCAAGGGGGAAAATCACAGAATATCTCTTAGTTTGAAACGATTGCAGAATGTTCCACTTGGAGGGGCTCCCGATGTCACCTCACAGGTGGCTTGAAACGGGGCAAGGGGGATGACATCTGTGTGTCTCAGGAATGGAAAGTGACAGCGTTATTGGTTTTCAATAGAAGTGTTCTGCAAACAGACAAAGGTCTGCCACTTATTATTCCATGAAGGCAAGAAAATATCAAAATCACAGCACATTTCCTTGGTAAAGGATTCTAACACTGGTCCCTTGTTCTTACAGCTCAGCACCAAACTCACACCAGGCTGGGCTTCCAAGGTTAATTTTTTTTTCATTTAAAGCTGTTTATAAACTATGTGAAAGAGTGGCTGACTTGGTGTTCCAACAACAAACAATGAAGGATGGAAGAAAAGTGAAAAAATATTTCTATCTTCGCTTCCAAAGTATTGCATCTTTATAATCAGCCTTTAGAAACCATTAAGACACGATTGCTATTCAAACCTCACGATCTGTTTCTTTAGAACCTGTTCCATTAAGAAAAATAGGAAAAGCACCAATTTTCCAAGGAGATAAACTAGGTACAGCAAGAGAGGGAAAAGAGAATTACCCAATTTATGTTGAAGGACTCAGCTACAAGAACTATCTAAGTGAAGGAAAGCCTCTCCCATTTTCTGCCATTTCCCTAATGTGAGACACAAAAATACTCACCCTGAGCTGCAGAGAGGAATCAGGACAGCACTGCTGGACTGTTCAAATAAAAGGAATATTTGCTATTCACCTCCATTAAGGAAATTTATCTCCCTTAAAATCGGCTGCGTTAACCATTCATTCTTTACCCATTCATTCTTTACTTTCCCTGTAAAAACTGGCAAGTTTTCAAATGATAATGCATTCATTTCTCCTTTTGCACTGCCAGCTTCACACTGTTGACTGCAGGAAGGTGGGAGGAAGGCCAGGTCCGAGGCCGCGTCCTTTCCGTGCTGCAGTTTCTGGGCTGCCCTCGCTGCACACACTGCTCCTGCTAAATGGACAGATGAACGCAGGAGGAGATGCCTCTGGCAGAAAACACAGCTGAAGAAAGCACGCGGTCCTCTGGCATTTTGACACGTCGTTTGAGCGAAGAATTGACAAAGGTGGAGAAAGTGCTGCACTTAAAACGCCTCCATAAACCTGACACAAAATTCCAGCTGCAGAGTGCTTTCAGTTGGAGGCAGCCCTGCACAATTACCACGAAGGAAAGAGCTTGCTCTCCTCACCTTCCACTTCTTAGCACTTCAGCTTCCTTCCTTCTTTTTCCCCCCCTTGGATTGTTTGGCCACGTCCTCCCCTCCTGGGGATGTTTCACCCCCTCAGTGCTGAAACGCACTCCGTGCAGATGTGGGGCAGTAATTCTTTCAGTTTGTTTTCAAAGTGCTCCTCCAAAAAGGGAGGCTCCTACCTGAATCAAATCAAACACGGTGATTAAAGTAGCTCATTAAAACTACTGCATCTGCCATTTTTCCAAGCAACAGGAATGATCTGGCAATGGATAAACTGGACCTTGAAACAAAAATCATGTTCATGTCTCTATTCCTTTGTTATGATGCAAGAATTTCCCAAAAGCCCAAAAATTACTGCCAGAATTCCTCTAACAAAAAGCAAAACAAGGTAATCAAACATCTCCCTCTTCATTCTCTTGTGCTATTGCAAGTTTGTTTTCATGGCCACTAGGATACAAAGTGGTCAACCAGGGCCAAGCTTTTGAAGTCACAGCAACTACATCAAACACATCTTTCTCTTTGTTCTTAATTTTTTTTGTCAAATGACACTGACATTCAGCTACCTGCCTGCCAGTTACACTCTCTGAAACGTGTCATCCTTCTGAAATGTGTTTTTCTTCCCCTTTGCTAATGAAGGCGCTTGTGCAAGTTGTTTTGTTTGGGATTTTTCTCCCAGCCATTAATTGTGGTACACAGACCCAGTGCGGTCAGTCTGACATAAGCTATTATGGAGAACAGCCTGGAATAAAACTGGAGCTGAGCTTCTTCCTAGAGATAAGTGGTGACAGGGGTGGAAGAGAAGATGAGGGCTCCTGGCCAGGCAATGCTGGGCTGAGAAGCAGGAGCAGCCCGGACACGCTGAGCAGGAGGCAGCAGCTCCCTCCTCTGCAGCAGCAGTTCTGCTTTGCTTTCAGTTGGTTTTTCTCCTTTCTTGGACAAGAAAAACCAGAGTTTCAATCCAAAAAGCCTCTCTCCAGCATGCACTGCAATTCAGTCCAGAGGGGAACAAACCTTAATCTGGGAAAAGCAAGGCAGAGGAAAAGACTTCAGACTCTATTAAGCATAGCTGTGAGCAGCTGCTGTAGTCTGCATTTCACCAAATTTTGTGATAGCCCTTCCCACTTATTCTGCATGGTCTCTTGGGGTAAACAAAGCCAGAAATCCTGCATTTGACTGAAAAAAACATTGACATGAAAGGGGGACTGGGATATGATATATAAAGATTTTTCTATTTTTACATGTGCAGTGATATTTAGAAAGGTTGGGAATGATGTTTAGATCTTATTTAATTCTGGTCAAATGGATTGCCTGAGGATTTCTCTGACAGTGGCTGTCTACAATTCCACGGCAGTGAATATGCAGAAAATGTGCGAGGTCCTGGGATTTCATTCACAAAATGCTGCAAAATGAATTCAGCTGAGGTGGGAGCTGTAGCCCTTTAACGTGTGTGATTTTCAGAGCGCAGCACCCCTGAGAACACACCTCTCTCCAGGGCAGAGTCTCACTGCAGATTGTTCGAGTACTACCAGTGTCACTTTAAAGCGAGATTTTCACACTAAGCCTTCTGACAGGCGTTTCACCGATGACTAAAACTTTACATTCAATATTTTGTTCACGTGCCCACAAGGAACAGCACAAACATGATTATACATCGAAAAAAAAAAAATCCACAATGATTAATTGAGTAGATTAACCTCTGAAACGTTTGGACAGCTGTTTCAACATGCTGTCTTTGAGGGCAATATGCTGAAACAGCTGTTCTTACACATAAGGTAAAATTGTCCGCTTTGTCTTGCAATGTGAACACTCAAGGCCTGCTTCCTGTCTTAGTGACTTTAACGCACACCTGGAGGGTTGCCAGGGTTCTGTGGAACTTGCACACATTCCTTTTTTCCCCACCTTGTTAGCAGCTTCACCAATGTCAACTCATTTGCTCAGCAATATGCCCAAAACAGGAGTCAAGTGGCTCTCTGTCATCTTTACACGGGATCCACGCTCTCAGGCTGCTCCCTGCAGCAAGATCCTCACAGAGTGCATGAATGAATTTGATTATTTTTGTATGTGGTTTTACAATAGCACGAGTGTTCCCTGAATGGAAAGCATGTCCTGGTTCATGGAGCTTTCTCTCCTCGTTTCCAAGGCAACTCAATACACAGGCACATGCAAACACACGTGCGTGCTATTAATATTCCTTCTGGATGGGGAAATATCTTCATTTATCAATGAAACACTCAACAGCTTCTGTAGGAGTGAAAGACTCAGACAAACTTCTCGCAGAGGAATTCACAGCAGGAAAACATTCAGGAAACTCTTCCCTCTGACTGTAAGTTTAGAGCACGAGTTCTGCAAAGTTTTTTGCATCAAGATCTCCTCCAGCTACAGAAGCACAAAACCCTGAGTGCACCTTGCCTTTGAGAGTCCTTGTGCTGCAATCAAGCTTTCAGTCAAGCTCTTCCCAAGAGAAGAATCAACCTGGGAGCTCGGTTAGCACATCCCTGCCCCTGGATTGCCTCCTATGAATAAGAAGCTGACAAAAATGGTGTCACTTTGTGCTTCAGGAGAGGTTCTGCAGCCTGGCCAGAGCCCAGCTGCAGGAGCTGCACCTGACACTTGGCACTGGACCACGGCTGAACCTGTTCCATGCTTCCAAACGAAACTCATTTCAGAACAAGTGAGGTCTGGGCACAGAAACGATTTGTCATGCTCAGCACTCCGTGCTAAATCACATTTATACCCTCTAATTCTCAATTGTAATCCTCTTTGGGATTCACTTAATTGTTCTGCTTTTAAGAGCTGGGGGTCAGGTACAGCCACGGAGTGCTGAGTGAAAACTGCTCAGTCTGTCTGGCTGATTCTGCTGCTTATCTGAGAAGGGAGATGTGACAAAGGGAGGCAGCTGGAAATAGCGAGAGATGCTTTCAAAGAAAGCACTTTGAACCGTTGGTGGTGCATTGTTGTTTCCATCTATCTGATTTTTCGCCTGGCATACCAAAGGCCTCATGATTGCTGTCACTGCCTGGGAGGTTGGACTTGTCATTCCCTCACTGCTTTGCAGGGTTTCAGAGCACATCAGACGCTGAACCAGAGTTGGCTCTTGCCTATCTAAATACCCCGTTAATGACAACAGAATCCGGGCTATCCTTAGGGGCCAAGTGCCACGTCCAAAATAAAACCCACTTGGCACAGCTCACCTCAGGGTACTTCAATAATGCCAAATCCCACGGCAGTGCAAGCCCAGGGCAAGGCAAGATCAGGCAAAGAGATCAGATCTCCTTATAGCAGGTGTGGATTTGGAGGGACATAAATGTGATTTACCTCCAAGCTTAACAGCCAGCAGTTGTGCTGAAATGGGACACTGTTTATACTGAGTTCAGTTCAGTTTGGGGCTTGACTTAGAAACAGCTGGCTGTGATTTATGGCATAGGGAATGCAGCAGAATTCCATTAACATCAGCAGAACACCTTTGCCTTTCACTGGGGAGCCTGGACCTCTTTTCCATATGTGAGTACAGGATGTTCCTCCTCCTTTGCATAAGTACTTGAAGCTGTGCTTTACACAGCTTTCCTCTGGACAAAGATTTGGGGTTTATGTCACCTCTTGCTTGTAAATAAATTTTTTAAAAGAGGAATATCTTCAGTGGATGCTATGAGAAATCCCCAACTTCAGTGGGAACTCCACATGCTGTACTCAGAAAACAGTTTATGAACACAATTCCCTTAATTCATGCACTCCCTAACTTTTCAACCCTGCTCCTATTAACGTGCACACCGTGTAGCCTTAATGATTTTAGGTTAGGTTTATACTACATGCCTCTATTTATAAATGGTTTATAAGGGAGACGAATCAATATTTAATAGACATTTTAAGTGTGCAGCAGACACGAGCAGCATATGCTAGAGAAGGTCAAAGGCTCATCGATGGCAGGGTTGCAAACACCTCTGAGCCCTGACTTGCAAAGAACCCAAGGGCCAACAGGATCCTGGGACAATATTACTAGCAATTACCCAATTAGTAGAGTTTTGTTAATAATGGGGTCTTTGTAAAATATTTTAAAGGTAATGCAATTACACGAGGAAGCGATTCCTGTGTGTGAGGGGACCTATTCCATGACGAGCACTGGGGAGAAATCCGTGGGTTAGGGTTTAAATGCCACTCTGCTCCTGTAAGCTTGAACTAATACTGTAAAATTTCCAATGCAAACACCATTACAGGGTTATTCTGGGATTTGGGCATTTTATCATACCTCCTTAGGATTAAGCTCTGCTTTAAGACACATAAATTCAAGTCTCACAGGAGCCTAGAGCTGCTTGCTGTGCATATCTGTGCGTGTAGGATGCCACAACTCAGCCTTTTTATTTACAGAACCATTAATTAAATTACTGCAATTAAATATCAAATCAAATTGCATTAAGATAACATTAAGCACACAGGAAGTCAGAATCAGAACTTGTGTTAGGGTTAATGGGAGCTGTACGTGGATAGTTTTTACTGCACTCTCTACAAACCACATCCCAAAGGATGCAGCTGACATACACAAAACCAACACTTTGTACAAATATTCTTCCACCTTTTGCACTATTTCCAATTGTTTGTGTGGCTTTCCTGCTATTTTCCTCTTCAGGCAAGTCACCCTAAGTGAGATGGAAGAGTTTTATAAACAGCAGTTTCTGATCAACTCAGAGCAGCTGAGAACCACACAATTCCCAACTCACATTTAGTCCACAAGCTTCAATAACAAATCCACCTGAAATTAGGATTCTTCCCCTTTATTTTCAATCTCCTTTCTAATTAACTGTAACATTAACAGAGATTTCTGGGGAAAAAAAAAAAAATAGAAGTCGAGGGAGTCTAAATGTTTTCTTCCTTGTGACACCCCAGAAGTGAGCACCAGCTCCACCCAGCAAATCCCAGCAGGGAATCCCCCCAGAAATGTTGATTTNAATGAAGCAGGAGCACTGAGGTCTGCAACCTGGGGAGCACACTGCAGCAAATGGACAATTTACTGACAGATTTGTACCTGAGTACAACCACAGCCCTCCTCGAGGATCCAAACTTGCTGGTGGAAAAGCACCACTGAAATAAAAAATGCAGCAGGCTCCTTGTAGAGTCTTGCTGTATTCTGAACTTAATGGTTTTCTTGAGGGTTTTACAGCAGAATTAAAATAATAATAATAATAATTTTTAAAAAATAAAAATGTTTGCTTATGCGCTGATCAAACTAGTACAGAACTCTGTGTGCCTGTATTTTCTACTGGAGAAAAAACATTGAGAAGATTCAATATTTATGTAATGTTTTATGGAAGTTCAATAGAAAAATCCAATATAATTTCCCAATTAAAATCACCTGCTAGTTGACTTACATCCATTACTATTATCTCAAGCCACTGTATACTGAACCTGTTCACACAATAGTGTTATGTGAACATACATAGGTTAAAAATTAGTAATTACTGTCTAGACAATTCACTGTTAGCTATAGTTGAGTGAATATAATGAATAATTTACTTGATTAATTTTGCATTCCTTTTCCTCTTTGTGCATTGATCATGACCATGGAAAACTTGAAAATGTACTCATTTATCAGAGTTATTTTCTGTGAATAATTCTTAGCCTGAACATTTTCCCACAAAACAAACTATTCTTACTTGTGGACAGAAATTCACATTATGGGATAGAAACTATGGACACCACTGGGATTGCTGCTCCTTTTTGCTGAAGCAGATCATCATGGAAATAGCAGCAGTGCTGAAGTGCTTTTACAAAAAGAGAACCCAAACAGTTTGATGATCTTTTTGTTGTATAAATTACATAATTAAGAAAACTTATGCAACTGATAAGCAATAGCTAATACTCAATTTTAAACTACAGACGGGAAGTCCATCATCTTTACTTTGAGTTTAAAAGCCCACAAGGGAAGGGGGAAAATAAGAAATAGCTGAGCTGGGGGATCACTGGAGGAAGGGCTGGCAGGAGTTCACATCACAGCTCTCAGGGCTGGAGGGCTGCTTTTAACAGAAATAAATCTGCTGGCCCTAGAAACCAGATAATGTTACAGGGTAAATATTTCTGATTTCAAATGGATTTGAGCTGCAATTTAGAGGCAAGAGACTCAACAACCATTACAGCTCCCTGTTCTGATGTGGAATTTAATAACGCATTTTTTCCCTTTGAAATTTGGTCTTCATTAGGTGAGCTTCAAAATGGGGGCTGAAACAATGAGGGGCTTTGACTCTGCAGCAGATCAAATGCACTTGGACATGCATACACTCAGCAATAAATGACACTCTAATGAGATACAGAGATCAAATGCTCTGTTTGCCACTTAAATCTCCAGCAATGGGAAGTGCATCAAGGTTGTTAACCCGTGTCTGGCACTCCGGGATGCTGCAGGGCCCCAGTGGCTCCACATTTTCTTTCCATCAAACTTAATTCTAACAGCTCTTCCTCTTCTGCAGGGTCAAGCCAACACTACAGGAGTGATCTTTCTCCTGGCTACAAGGAAAGAAGAGGAGGAGGAAGGTATGTGAAGGAATGGGGATGAATGAGGTTCGTTTTGGGGTTGTGCTTTCTACCTTTTTTCCTTCCACTCCTTACAACAACCTTGCAGGGACACAGCACAAGCAGCAGCAGCAAATGGTGGCTGTGATCAGAGTGTCAGGGCAAGGAATGGAGGAGGGCAGGAATTAGGAGAGAAGGAATTGAGGAGGGCAGGAATTGAGGAAAGAATTGAGGAGGGCAGGAATTAGGAGAGAAGGAATTGAGGAGGGCAGGAATTAGAAGAGCAGGAATTGAGGAGGGCAGGAATTAGGAGAGAAGGAATTGAGGGCAGGAATTAGAAGAGCAGGAGTTGAGGAGGGCAGGAATTAGAAGAGCAGGAATTGAAGAGGGCAGGTTTTCATTCCCTCCCAAGCAGCAGCACAGCGGCCTCACCAACACTGCTCTCAAGGCACTGAGGTTTTGGATATTCCCAGCTGTGGAAAACAGCTGGAATGATGAGAGTTGTTGCCATTCCCATGCATTTACCAGCCCAGAATTCCAAGATCCCAGAGAGGATGCAAAACTCTGTGAGCTTCTCCCTGTCCTTGCTCCCACGTTTGTGTGATGCCAACATCTCACCCTTTGAAACTCTCTGCATCTGTTTCTGCCCCTCCAGGCACAGCAGTGACTGCAGTTATTCCCTCTGGAGCACCTGCAGTTTGCAGAGCCTGCTCTCCCCAGTGCTGCTGCCTCTCTCCCAGCCCCACGAGTGGGAGCTCTCTTCTGCCTCTGATGGATTTTGAAAGAGCTCACAAAAAAGCGCCAGCCAGCACAAAATGCAGCTTGGCCTCCCAGCCCCACACGAGGCAGAGCTGGGAACTGCTAATTCCCAAACTTCAGAACTGAGCAACGCAGAATATCCCAAAGCTGTCCCAAAGCTCCGGGGTGGAGTATCCTGATCATATTAATAAAGCTGCAGCTTAGCATTTTCAGTAGAGCTGAGGCACCTCTGCAGGAAATTTCTTCACACACAATAGCTGCTTATAGGCTGCATTACAACTTCTAAAGCTCTCAGATTGCTGCTCTGCTCTGTCTTTATGCTGCTATTTAAATTTAATTAAAAAACAGAAATTGCATGAAAAAGAATTCCTAAGCCTTACTATATCGGGACTGTGTAAATCAGAAATAACCACACTGAGGTCAGTGACAGCTTTGAACAGGAGCTGTGCAGAACACAAATGACTTTAAAAAGGAAAGCTTTCATTGCAGTATGTACATAAGAAATATTGTATTATATATACATATATACACACAATACAAAGTTAACAGATGTAGAAAGGACTCACCTTGCTGTACATCTAATAAAGGCAGGCTGACTACCAAATATTCCTAATAATGCTTCCTCTCTCTAGCCATCAAACAATTCAAAAACAAACATCATTTTTTTTTCACGTGTGCCCATTATATTCATGTGCTGATTTAATTAACAGTAATTTCAGCATCTAGGAGACTTCTTCTGTGTTTTACAAATGATGCCCTTTTGATGAGGGCTTTGGTTCGAATTACTGGCCAATCAGCTGCAGACTAAGACTAGAATGCTAATTGCCAATAAAACCAGAGTGAGCACACTGGAAAAACTTACAGACGAGCCAAATTATTGGGTAATTGTTAAGGAGCGTGAGGAGTTTTTTAGGCAGACAAAGTAAAACTGTGCAGCTCCCTCACATTTATTATTGGAAACACTCACTTCTAACACGAATTTAGTGCCTGTGCACCCCTGGAGAGGATTTCTAGGGATAGCAGCTGTCCACATGGACCAAAGAGCGCTGAGATCCTCCTGGCTGGATGTTCTCCTACCCTGATACACGGTCAGCACGTTACCTCTCCCAAGCCCAGCTTTATTTAGAAACCCCTGACCCTTTGAAGCTTCTCCAGACACTCATCGAGCAGCTCCAAATCACAGCTTCTTTCCCAAAACAGGCCCAACTGAGGCACCCCTGTGGGAGCTCCAGGAAGAGCTCTCCGAGCAGTGTCAGTGAGAGGGCAGGGCAGGAGGGGCAGGCACCAAAGGGAACCCCAGGAGCAGCCCCGGGGGCAGGCAGGGGCACACGAGCACCCAGAGATGTGGTGCTGGCAACAGGAGAGGCAAGAGAAGTCCCCTCGTGTGTCCCCAGTGTTGCTCACCTGGGTGATCATAAATCAGCTCCAAAACTGCATTTCACAGCGAGGACAAAGAGGAACAGCGAGGCCACCAAAGGACACGACCTTGGGAGGTCGTTTGTGAGACCAGCACAGGGCTCAGACAATCCTGCCCCGCTCCTGGGCTGGGGAATGCTCCAAGGATAGACCTTCCAATGCTGGAAGGGCCCTCACTCCGCGGGGTAATCGCTCACACTCATCCAAACTGCAAACAGCTGACAAGGTGAGGGCAAATCCCTGTCATCTGGGGAGATCCTCAGGGACTCCCCAGAGCTGGATTAGTGGGAAGTGCTGCCTGCAGAACTCAATCTGGATCTGGAGCATTTGGCATCGGCCTTCCCTGCATGTTCATTAATATTTTGGACTCTGATAGCACCGAGTATCAGGGAGTGTATCAAATTTCATGAAAGCAAATTATTGGCTCACAGTGGAATAACATGGTGCTTTACTCAAGCAGGCATAAAACACGAGGATGAAAACCTCATATAATCTCCAGCTATTGTCATTCAATGTTTAACATCCAACACAGTAGAATACAATTCTTATCTTTGATGGATGTGGCACACAATAGCTGTTTTCTTGAGTGCATCATAAATATTAATAGTATCCACAGAGCTTCTTAAAATTTGTCATGTCACATTGCTTTCATGGAAACATTCAGAATGCCATTATTTTTGTCCCACCAATAGCAAATTTTCCTTTGGTTTCTTTCCTTTTCACTCTCCAAATTAAATGGTAGAGGATGTTTAACTGAGCAGAGGAAAAAAAGGGATAATGGTTCACATTGAGCCATTCCAAAACCTACTTCAGATGCCCAGAATTAGACTGAAAGAGGAAAAAATGTGATATCCTTTGGAAAACACAGTCCAGTTAAAAATGAAACACTTGATGAAATTGAAGAGATTTGTCTGGAATTTCATTTTTGGAAGAACACTGAGGAAAAATGCTGACATTACCAAAATGTTCCTAGTCTGCCATATTCAAAATAGGACATTTTAACTTCAGAAAAAAAAAAAAAAAACAACCCACACTTTTTTTCTCCCCAGATAGAATATTTGTACATTATCATGTATATCCTGGGCTGCATCCAGAGCAGTGTGGGCAGCAGGGCGAGGGAGGTAATTCAGCCTCTCTGCCCTGGTGAGGTCCCACATGGAGAGCTGGAGCTGCTGCACAGTCCAGAGGAGAGCACGGAGCTGCTCCAGGGCTGGAGCCCC
>VWZN01014851.1:63927-138205 GCA_013396955.1 Regulus satrapa
GAACGATTCCCACAAAAACATTCAGGAAAATGAATGATTCCCACAAAAACATTCAGGAAAATGAACGATTCCCACAAAAACATTCAGGAGAAGGGAGCAGGAGCAGGCCCTTACCATGGCAAGGGGAACGATTCCCACAAACATGGTTCTGCTGACGAAGATCTCGGAGACCACGAGCTCGCTGACGGAGTCGTCCCGCGGGTATTCCACCTGCCAGGTGATCTGCTGGGCCCCTGCCAGGCTGCTGGCATTGTCGATCTCAAAATCCATCTGCAGGATCTCGTAGGAGGTCATGTTTGCTCTGGAAAACAAGGCAGAATTCCCCACAACATCACTGGGGTGTTGACAGCCAAATGGATTTTCATTCCTCTTTCCTACTCACCGTTCAATTCAGCGTGCAGACCTGAGACACTGACAGAAACCTAAATAAAAACTGCACATGGGCAACTGCAGAACTTTCTAAGTAAGGTGAAACTGTGTATTTTAGTGTCCTGAAATGGAGGCATTTTTCCCATTGAACTCAGGCATTTGTTCTCCATAATCACAATGAACTTTCAGAATAAGCCACAAACCCTTGGATAAGCTTTGCACAGATGTCACTAAATTATTTAATAGACCATTATTATAATTTTGATGCTGCAAAACAACAGACTATTTGGCCATTCCTCGTGTTCTACCAGAAATGAGCTCTTGTGGAGGGGAAAAAAGTCTTTCAAACCCAAACTGGTCTTTATCTCAGTGAAAAAATGGATTTGCAGAAATTATACATGACAATAAATGAGGGGTAGATTATCCCTATTTTCAATTCATGACAACATTCTCCTCGTCAGTGGTGCAGACTTGTAATTATATGGCAATCATATATTTCTCATCTGGAAATAAAAGTTTAAAAGTAAAGAAATGGATGTAAATGCACAGCATTCAGAAATGAATTTTAAAATTATTTCTGCTTCCTTTCTCAACAACAACTCTTATCACTTTCCTCAAGTCCAAAGCTATGTAAATATTAATAATTAATTCTCAGGTTAGAAAAACAAATCATGTTTTTCTGTTACAGAGAAGCAAACAGACACCAAGATTTAACCAACTGCACTTGGCGCATCCACAGCAGGGATCTGTTTAGAAAACAGACCTTTGCACATCCAAACTTCCCCAGAAACTGAGTTGTTTTACAAATAATACAAAGTTTACACACAAATATTACAAAGAATACAAGTTCCTGCCCCAGGCTCCCAGCCAGACCCTGCAGTGTGAGACCTGCTGGAGGTTCACAGACATGGAGAGGGGATGGAAAGGCTCTGCCTGCAGAGCCAGCTGCTTCTTCTGCTGGAGAAACACCTGATTTTATCAATACTGCTGAATTTTTGGGGTAAAATCGGAATTTGCTGTGTGTCAGGGCAATGGTACATTCGTTCTCTGTGTGGCCTTCCCCAAAGCAGCCATTCCAAGAGCTGTGCTCACAGGAAGTTTCAGCTGCTGCTGCAAGACAACAGAGACTCAAAACATCCTTCTCCTCTTCCCAAACGCACAGAGGCAGAGTCTGGGTTTGCCATATGTTTTTGAAGGAGAATTGTAAAGGGGAAAAAAAAAAAATATCTGAGCTGGAATTATTGATTTTCGTGTTTTCTTTCTGACAACAAACAACTGAAACATATGCTTCAATGCCTGGAGGATAAATACTTTCCATGCTGACAGAAGATAATATCCACCTCCAGGCAAAACTATAAGCTATTAAGGCATCTTTTGTGTGGCCAACCAGACAACCAGCAAAAACCTTTTAAGATAAATTTTATTACATAATAATAAATATGTAATTAAACCATTTCTGTTAAAAACATAAACTCCGCTTCATCATTTTTTGTGTGTCACCTCCAGCAGTTGTTTTTTTTTAATCTAAATTGCATAAAATTAATTTGCTCACAACACAAAACTAAAATTGAGATATGAGCTTTACTCTAACAATGGATTTAAATATTGGACCTGTAAAGATACGTTAGGTCTGCAATTTCACTTCAGTCTGTCCAGGACAATTGTTGCCACTCACAAAAACACCCAGGAGTGGTTTCAAATTGAGAACAAACCCACCAGTGAAGGATTTGGGTACAGAGACACCAATTAAATAATGGTTAAAGGTTAGTCTGAAGTGACAAATCCATTCCACGGGTCCCACTGACTGGCAATTCTTTGAGCTCAGTCCACCACACCTTCAATTATTCCTTTCCTGTTTTTCTTTTTACACATCCAGAAAGAAACCACAGCAGTGGGTTTATATCTTGCACATAAACCTTCCTCGGGTGCAGCCACTTCCACAGGTGAATTAAAACTAAACTCTCCACCCGGGTCTCCATCCTGGTTCCAAAGAGAATCCTTTCACCACTCGGAAAACCAAAGGTTTGTCAAAGGTTTTCTGCTTTGTCTCAGTGGCCATATTCTGTAGCATGACACATTAATGTTGATTAAAGAAGCTCCCCTCGTCTCTTGGGCTTCTGCTCAAGAAATGGCCTTGAACCATCTTTCACCTGCAGAGCTCCCCTGAGTGCACAGCTTTGGCAAACCAGGATTCAGCTTTCTGCACGCTTATTCCCCAGCAGGTGAATGAATTCTCTCTCAAATTATGGTCTTCTTTTGTCCTCTTTAGAGATTCAGCCTTGGAGCAGTGCCAGGTGCTCTGGTATCTGGGACACCGAGTACCCCACGGATGAATTCACCCTCTTTGTTCTAAGCTTCTTCCCAGGTTACGGCTGTAACAAACTCATGATAAAACCTGAAAAGTGAATTTCTTTCATGTTCAGACTAGTGCTCACCTACTGGCTGCTGCATCTCTTATCCTACAGAGGTTTCCTGGTAGAAAGATTGGTATTACATTCATAATTCTTGCAATTTATTAACCATCCTCTGTAATACCGTGTGGGAGACCACTGCCTTTTTCCACTGAAATTGATGGAAGCTGCTAAAGTAAAACCAGAGATAAATTAAACCATAATCAAGACCTCAAATGTCAGCATTTACTTATGTCAGCTCCATTAGCTGATAAATTCCCATCCCAACACCTGCATTTCAATTTCTCTCCTGGCTGTGCAGCAGATCCCTGTAACCCTTTGTAAAAGCAGGCGTTGCGCCCTGCCGTGGCAAACCTTCAGCTTCTGCTCTCGTTTGTGACTGGGGCTCAGAACCTTGCTCTCGGTAGCCCCCGTGGATCTGCAGCTGCCTGCTGAAGACAAAATGCCACCAGTGGGAAAATCCACGAGCAGAGAAGACAAGGACTGTAACTCATGCTGTTATCATTCATTAAATCCCACTAAACCAAACTTTATCCTATCAAGATATTTCAGCTTTTTCTCAAGACTTATTTCATTTTTCTCTTAAATAAGTTTGCACTCTTGGGGAAGAATCTGATGGAATCCAAGGACTATAAATCACTTCTCCCTTCCATATCTTTCCTCCCTTTTGAGTTAAATATTGCTATTGTCCAGTGAAGTTTTTTTCCCGGTTTAGGATTTTGCCAAACTCTAGTTTAGAGAAGCAATAAAAAATAAAAAGTCAAAATTACTTTTATAAAAAAAGATTATTTCCTGCAAGCACAAGGAAAAGACCTTATAATTTTAGGCAGCTGGCATGCTTGCTAATAAGTCAATTTCTATGGAAATGAGTTCATAACTATTAATTTTGCCTGCTCCTGATCTATTCTTGATGAGCCTTTCAAATTTAGAAAAGCGCTTCATGATTCTCTCAATTTGGTAATTACTAACTCCCTTTGATGAATCCAGCCCAGTGTTTCAGACATGAGACATTCATTACACATTTTTCTCTCTGGTGAGAGGAGGAAAAAAAAAAAACCCCATGGGTCTTTTTGGATTTATTTCCTCTCACAAACTCCTGTAAGTAGGTCCTCTTCTTCAAATGGTGATTTATAATCCTATTTGCCTACCTTCACAATCCTGCCTCTGCTAGGGGCTGGAAGAGTGCCCAAATCCTTGAGATTTCTGCAGTCTCCTATTGTCTGGCCTCACACGTGTCCAGTGCATCCCCACCAGGTCCCAAAGAGCCCAGCCAAGCTTTGCAGCACCCCCAGTCCTCATCCCACACCCAGCAGCTGGGGGCTGGGGCTGAGATCCCAGTCTGGAGCGGACTTTGAGGAGGGCAAATCCATTCCAAAGAGAGACAACTTCAGCCCCAGCCTGCTCCAGAATAAAGATCAGGACAGGAAGGTGTTGCTAAGTCCCAGAGCTTTCCCAATAGACACATCCACGTGGGCAGCAGTAAGTGGTTACATGGAGCTGCAGCTTATTTTTACAAAAGAATAGATCACTGTGAGGGTCCAGCATAGCTCTGATGTGAGAGGTTTTAACCAGCATTTTCCAAGTGAGTTGGAGGTTTTTCTTATTTTTTTTCACACTAGTAAAGAACTGTTATTCCTATCCTCATATCTTTGCCTGAGAACCTCTTAATTTCAAAAGTACAATAATTAGAAGGGAGGAGGTTGCATTTTCCATTCCAAGGGAGGCTCCTTCCTTCTTTAGCAGACACCTTTTGTTTGTTTTTTTTAATCCAAGGCATTAACCAAGCTGAAGGGCTGCCCTGTGTGTCTGGGAGGAGAATGAGCGAGGCCCTGCTGGCTCCCACTCACGGGTCAGCAACAACTGAGTTGATAAAAGTCAGACCCTTCTATCACTGCACTTGGCTATGACAGGAAATCACGAGTTCCATTCACTCATAAAATAATGTTTCCAGTAAATGGCAATTTGTTTATGAGGCCCACAGCAGTGTAAACAATATCCTCAAGAATGGAGCAGACATGAGGTATTGGAAAATAATAAATGTGGGGTGTCATGTTGCTTGAGAGTCCTTTCCAGGTTGATAATGGCCAATTCTTACTCTGACAAATTGTAACCAAATTCAATAAGAATTCAGTGACCTTACATTACCATGGTACATTAGTTTATAAAATACTTCAATAAAAAAGGTCTCACTCCTTTGATCTCAAGAGGATTAGTTTTGTAAATATGGTTTACTGAAGAGCAAACACTTACAAGAGGAGGCTTTTCAAAAACTGATTGGAAATGCTCAAGACCCTAATTTCCTGCTGAAGTCAAATGAAGCAGCAGATGGCCAGGACCTCTCGGGGAAAAGCTCCAGACTAAAGGTCCTGACCTTCTCCCCCTGAGGAAATTAAGATCCTAGCAGCCAGAGATGAAGGAAATGAAAGCAAATACCTACCAAGGGCAGCATGAGGGTTCTGAATTATGAAGATTTGTGTATTGACAGCCCTCCTGCCTTGCTGAGTGCTGCCTTCCTGCCCGGGGCACCTCCAACACCTACGTGTGTTCCCACAGCTCCAAATCCCTCTGGCACCTCTGTGAGTGAGGCACCTGGTGTTGCACACCAGCTCTGACTCGAGAAAGGATGTCAAAACCTCAAGCCTTTTATCCCAGCGTGAAGGGTTCTGATGGGGCTGTAAGGACACCAAGCTGCTGTCTAACAGACAACTTGCTTTGCTGTCCTTATTTTCCCAAACATTTTTCGGTGCCTGAGCTCGGTTTTCTTCCACTGCCATAAAAATTCATGCTCTTCACATGTACAGGCAAAGAAAATGGCTACAGAGGATAAACCCAAGCTGCTAAATCCATTAAGAATGTATGGATTGACACAGCATGTTTTAATAATCCAGTAAAAGCCATAAAAACAACAAAAAGTATTTCTGTTCAAAACACACCACCAAGACCAGCTATTATGATGTTATTTTGCTTAGCCAACATTTCCCCACAACTAAAAACAATAAATCTAGATAATGAGCAAACCTTTTAAGCTCTTCAGCTTCTCCACTGCCAATTCACAACCGTGCTGCTCACTAACAATGTGCAATAACTTCCACTTTATTTGATTTTATCAACATCATCATGACAACCCTGGAGACAACTGAGACAATTGCTTCAATTATTTTTATTTGCTTGCACCCTTGTGACAGTGCACAAAAATGCTTCTGGTTAAAGAGCCCTTAGATGCTCTTTAAGTCAACCTTTAAGGAAACAACTTTTAGGAGTGAACTCGGGATGGGGTAATTGGTGAGCTCCACTGGCAACGTCGCTGGGCACTGGGAGCCCACTCGTACCTTTGTCATTACTCTCCCCTTTTGGAACAGCATGAAATCTCTTGGGGCTTAAAAAAGCTTTTTGATTGCACTGGAATATTTTTCTGACTACTATTTAGAACTTCTTTATTGCTGTGTTGTGTATTTCTTAAAATACAGATTCTCTGTCAGGAGGAAGCGTCTTGTTGGGAAACAACAAACACATCCAGTGAGAAACTGGGGCCAGGGTTTAGCTGATGTTGGATGCAAATATAGAGGGAGCCATTGTTGTTTAAAAAATAAGAATGATTTTATGATGAAAGACTTATGAAACCTATTCAGTTAATAAATATCAACAGCCCAAATGGTGCTTGTAATTTTTCTTTAACTATTGAGAAATTCTTACATTTTTACATGCCATAATCACATGGTCTATTTTCAACATTGCTGTGAAAGCAACTGAAATAGATTATAAAGCAGAGATGAATTGTTAAATAACCAAGGACTGAAAATTAAAGACAACTAATTCAGTGGCATAAGAAGCTCTTTGCAGTGCAGGAACTCACATACAAAGATCTCTGCAGACTCTCCGAAGGTCTTTGGAAGAACCAGAGTGCAGCTCAGGGGGCTGGATGACCCAAGGCACAGGAACTCCAGCCAAGCTGAGTGTGAACACTGCAGCAAACATTTCACCTCAGGGAAAACACAGGGGAGGGACGGGGGCATCCAGAGGCTCCCTGAGATAGGAAATATTCCCTGGAAGGAAATCCTTGGTGTCCATATTGCCACCACGCCTGAATTTCCTGCAGGTCATGATGCAGAAAAGAAAGTGAAGCCACTGTTAACCCACACCAGGCACCAGCTCAGCAGAGCTGGAGTGCTTCACTCACAGCCTCGCTCCTCCCGAAAGGCAACAGTTCAACTGGTCTGTGCCTCTTGCAGATCCTCCAGGAGCCTCAGGGGTGACTGCGCACGGCAGCTCCTGAGCTTTGTAGTTACCAGAATCCACCCTGCTCCCTCACCTCGCCAGGCACAGGTGAGACCTGGGGGAAATCACCTGGAGGCACCCAACAGCTCAGAGCACATCTCCAGCGAGAGCCCTTGGCTTAGGGTTTACTCTTTTAATGTGGTATTAGCATGAGACGATCAGACTTTTCCATCCGCAGCAATCCCATGAGAAAAGGAAAACCCTGCTAGAGCTAGGAGGAAGTTCCTTGCCATCCAGTTGCTGTTTTGATTTGAGAATTACAACTGAGGCTGACAGCTGAACCTCCTCGGGGAGGGAAATCAACCAGAGGGATCTAGAGATGCAAATTCCCCAGGCACTGAATTTCTGAATGAAAGCAGAAGGCAGCCAGGCTGCAGCCCGTACACGAACACACCTGAAGTGCTGCAGGACACATGAAACAGACAAATGGGGCTCTCCTGCTGAGCACTCGAAAAGTCTCACTCAACACTTCCGAACTTAATCCTCTGCTCAGTGGGCAGACTGTGTAAATGACTAAATGACAGAACGCCAAACAGCAAAGACAATGGGAAATCAAAAACCAGTCCATAATTTTCTTTCTACAGCTTGCTAAGGCTGCACAGAACTCATAGGTCTGCTGTAGAAGCTGCTGAGATGCTACCTGCATTAAATAATTAAAGAAAAAAAAAATCAAAACAGGGGGCATGGCAAGAGTTATTTTATTCCTCCTACATTCTCTTCAGCTCCAAACAAGTTTAAGCACCTAACGAACTAGGCTTGGCTTTCTTTGAATCCAATGTACTCTTAGATGGAGAGGGAATGTGCAGGGTGTCCTGTGGCTAATTCACACTTGTGCTAAGAAATAAATGTCCATGGCAACATCCTCAAAGCAGTGAGGGCAGGGAGCAGGGCAGCCCATTAACGTCAACACAAACAGGACCTCCTCCCTCCCCACTTCCCCGACAGACACATGGTGTGCACAAAACCGTTTTAGTTTAAAGGCTGATAATTATGTTTTACAAAAGAGTTAAGCTCTTCCTCTCGCTGTTGGTACCCACTGAACAGACAGCAAAAACATGAAAGTGAAACTGGCACAGAAACATCAGTTTCCCATGTTTTAATTAATAAACAAGATTAATTTATCCAGCTGAGCAAACACAGGGTGGCTCAGGGTCTGCATTCAGTGTAGGAACAGAAAGAGCCATCTGCAGTAAGTCTCTGTACCCCCACCCTCTGCGAGTTGAGCTTAAAGTCCTAATTTTCACACCAGAACCAAAAGCAAGAGATAAACAATGAGTTCCAATGCAAGCCACCCCATTAAAAGACTATTTTTGTCCTAAAAATTAATCTGAATTTTCCTAGATATGCAAGATAACTCCAAATAACAAAATGCAGAGGGGTGGATTTAATGTTTCTCCTTTTAAAAATCATTCCACAGTTATTTTTAATGGCACAAAAGTAAGGTCAGCACCACAGCCACCCCGTAACATCTCCAGGTCACCTTTCCAAAGGGCAGTCCCGACCTTGGCACACTCACAAGACAATGATTTCCCAACACAGTGACAGCTCAAGGGGAGCTGCTGGGACATTGCTCGAAGCCAAGGTTGTACCCTGAGCAAATGAGTGCAGGCAGAAGTGAGGAATAAGGGAGGTTAATTCATTCAGGATTCAAATTATTCAAAAGGAATAATTAGGAAGGGAACAGGGAGAAGTGGTGTTGCACCCAGCCTGTCCCACACATTGTTTATACGGTAAGAGCCAAAACATCATCCCAAAACTTCATTTAAAGCAATTTCCCCAGAAATGAAGCCTTTAACAACCAGAGATGGAGTGGGCTGAGTGTCCAAGCAGAGCAGGCACCTGCACATTGGGAAGAATCCCACCAAGGACATCCCACCAAGGACATCACATTTCCATCCCACCTCTTCTCAGGGAGTCTGAACAATGGCCCCAAATGGCAAAACTACCTCAATGGTGACAAAAATCCTGCTGTGATGGATGTGCTGTTCCATTGACTCCCTTATTTCCACTGTAACAGTCGCACATTTTGGGCATGGTTTTGCTTTTTCATTTTCCTTGCTATTATCAAAAATTTCACCCAAGCAAAAATACCAGCTGTCACAAAGAACAAAGAGACAGATGAAAGGATTTCTAGAAAAAGAAGGCAGGCTCCTGTAAGCGCTGCAAATCATGCTAAACTACATGAAATATCCCTAACACCACGGGTTAATGCAAAGCGGAATGTACAAAATCATTCTCCTTCTATTCCTCTTTTTTTCTGAATCTCTTCAGGATTTCATAATCTCTTCCCTTCTCCCGCCCCCCTCCCAACTCCCTTCCTCCCCATACAAGAATGTGCTCAGCCCTGGAAAATTGTTTAGCTGAAATCCTTAGATTTTGTCGAGGCCTGGCATTCTTTGGACAGCTGTATTTACACCCGTGGCTGCTGGGTAGTCATGCTGGAAGCAATTAGCTTTCATGCTTTTTCAATATCCCCTTTCAAAAACTTTGAGATCCCTCATCTCTATCGATTTAGATAGAGAAGCAGAAGGGGGAGGGGGAGAAAAAAAAATAAAAGAAGAGTGTTCATCCATATGCTGAGTTCCTTTAGTCTAATTCAAAAGCAGCAACTTCAGCTCCCCACCACCTCATGAATGCCACCACAGCCACGTTCCCAGCCCGTCAGGGGAGATGCTCAAAGACCTTCAAAACCATCACCACAACAGTCCAAGCCAGCGGCTTCCAACACTGCTGGGTCCCGGGAAGGTTCAGCAGACAGCAACCATCTCTCATGGAGTGGGACAGGTCGCCTCTGAGCACGTCCGTGGAGTTGAACAACACTTTCAAGTGTGTCCTTTATATTTTTCTAAGAGGAAAATCTGTCAGTGCTGGACTATTTTAAAAAAGAGAAAAAAAAGGAATGGAAAGAAAAACATAAGAGCGTGGCTAAATGTATACTGATTGCAGTAATTGCATCCATTCCTCTGCTGGAAAGTCTTGTATTGTATTTCTAATATGTGCTGATAAGTGCATTCACAACATGATTAACTGCCTCCAGACAAGAATGGCTATTATGTTTAACAGACTGATTAGCAAGTGACAGAGCTGCAAACTGTACTCCCCGTAAATTGGCTGCTTTTAAATTACAGCAACTTTTTTATGGTTCCATTTTTAAAATGCAATGGCTTGTTGCACATATGCAACGTAAATTCCTGTCTGACAGTAAGGAATAGAGGATACCGAGCTTTTAACTTTTAATCTCAATTGAAGCATTGCTCATTTTCTTTTTAATTACACCAAAATCTGCACCGTACATGGCTCTCATCAGGCATCATCTCATTTTCAATACTGGTCTCTCAAAACCTACCCTTAAACACAGGGACAGCCATTTCAGCCCATCTCCTACAGAAGTTCTGCCTTTTTCTGCTCGTTCTGCAAGCAGACAACTAAGAGGGGATTTAGTGTGTTCTTCCCAGGATTTGATTAATTCCCCCTCTCACAGCCACAGGCACCTTTCCCATGGACTCCCACGGAAGCCCCAGTGCCCTCAGAGCAAGGCAAAGGGAAGAGGTGCAGGGTCTGTCCCTGCTCAGCTCCTGGAACTGAACCACAAATCTCAAATCCTCCTCAGTTCAGACTGGCTGCGGCATGGGGCTCATCCCTGCTACAGCCAGGACTGCTCCTGCTTCAAGTGAAATGAGCTCCTCATTAATTCCCTGTATTTTATCTCAACAAAGGGTAGGATTTGGGCACCCAGCTGCTCCTTGCAGTGCTCCTGAAAATCCCACCATCCAATGCACAGCTCTGGGTTTTTTTTGACTGCTCTTATCTCTGTGATGTATAAGGGCACCAGCCTTGTTTTGGGCCCCTGTGTATTTCATACAAACACAGCCACAGAATCTGTCATGACCCCAGAGAGTTTGCAGTCCACAAGACAGAGAGAGAAAAGAGATTTAACAATCTGCACCAATTTAAATTCATACAGAAGGCACAAACCCTTTAAGTACAAATTTATCTAGAGACTTTCAAGCTCAATGACATCATGTACTTCAAACCAACTTATTTATAACATAAAGCTTAGTATAACTTGTAAGGAGATAGAATAAATCAATTTGCTCTATCACAGAACTTCATCAGATACAATACAGATGGCTCTGCTACCATGGTTAAAAATAACCTACACATTTTTAAATCAGCTCAAGGCATTTATCAAACCAGGAAACTGGTGGAGGAGGATGTTGTCTGGCTTGTACACAGTAATGGGAATATCCACCCAGCAGTTTGGGGCCTTTATTAATCTTATCTCAAGTGTTTATAATTTTATTCTGAACTGTGAGAATTCCCTTTCCAAAATCATTTATCTTTGCTAAATACCAGGACAGAGCAACTTGAAGTTGTCTATTGAATGTAGATTAAGAGGGGAGAAAATAATCCAAAGGGCAGCCTGATTGTAGAAGGGGGTAGAAAACACTTGAGTTAACAAACCCACTCTAAAGCAAACCTGGCTGAGCATCCAACACTTCCTGCTGGATAAAAAAAGGGTGATGGGAATTACCAGACCCCAAGAGGGTCCTGGTAGGAAATGAATTGTCTGTGAGATTGCACCCTGGAAGAGGCTGTGCAGATCTGCATCCTCCTGCATGCTCCTCAACCAGGCCGTTCGTGATTCCCACATAATCTGCACCGGGCAGGGAGACAGACTGCAAAAACCCCACAGCCCTGCAAATAATGCTGTTGGAAGAATGGAATTCATTTGTTTCCCAATTTTCATCGCTCTTGTTCTCACATTCCACCCACAGAGGGAAAATTAGGTGCTGATGTTTGCTCAGGATTTATTTACTGAAGCGTTTACTGCAAGGTTTCTCAAGGAGCTCTGTTCAGTTCTTCCCACTGCAAGGAAACCAGGGAATGACATCCCAGCACCTCTGGAGAGAGGGGACAAAGCCCCCGGGAACAAAGGGCTCAGCATACCAATGCCTAAAGAGACAGGACCATTCTCTATGCTGGGAGGAAATTCCAGTACCTGTGCAACCCCTGCAAAACGAGGAGGGAGAGCTCATGCTGTGACCACTTTTTCACTCTTTTTTAAACCAGGTATAATAAGCTCCTGGGTCAGCCAGAGCTTTGACATCCGCTGCCGAAGATTTTTCTTCATAATGAGCTCCCTAAAGAAGACCAAAAGCTTTGGTAGCTCAAATAAAGGCAGATTTCATCACAATAAACCTCGACTATGTAACATTGGACAGGGAAAACTCCAAGCGACTGGATCAAACAGAAGGGAAATAAAAAGAAGGGAAATAAAAGTGTACACAGCCCTCCCCCAGACTGGTGTCACTGCAGGCAAGCCCTCCACTCTTGTTCCCAGCTAACCTGGAGAATTCCTGGGCTGCAGCAGAGCCTGCCCCTCAGCTGGTGGTCCCCAGGGAGATCCCTCCATGTTCCCACAGCCACCTGCTCCTGCTCCCTGTGCATCCCTGCTCCCTGTCCATCCCTGCTCCCTGTGCATCCCTGCCCCCTGTGCATCCCTGCTCCCTGTTCATCCCTGCTCCCTGTTCATNTTCCCAGCTAACCTGGAGACTTCCTGGGCTGCAGCAGAGCCTGCCCCTCAGCTGGTGGTCCCCAGGGAGATCCCTCCATGTTCCCACAGCCACCTGCTCCTGCTCCCTGTGCATCCCTGCTCCCTGTCCATCCCTGCTCCCTGTGCATCCCTGCCCCCTGTGCATCCCTGCCCCCTGTTCATCCCTGCTCCCTGTTCATCCCTGCTCCCTGTCCATCCCTGCTCCCGCCATCCCCACCAGTCCCAAGCCGTGGCTCCCCTACATTTCCACATCCCCCCTTCCCTGGGACGTTTCCTGCAATCCAAGTCTCAGGGCCAGCTCACCATTCTAAGCCCCTTTATTTCATCACAATTTTGGCCTCCCTGTTCGCTGTTTTTCTAGAGTCCCTTGGCATCAAAACACTGCCCAAAGACGGAGCAGTTATCTGATCAAGAACTGCCTGGGAGATTCCTCTCCTGAGTAGATAGATGCTCAGTGCAGAACCACATGAGAAGTCAAACTCTCTGAAGTCCATTGAGCTTTACAAGCTGCTTTCTGTGGGCAGACATTGAAAATCTACTCGCCATCAAATCCCTTCTTCTGAGGACAACCATAAATTTCAAAATGTAACAATCAAAATATAAACAAATTCTGGTTAGAATATCAAGTTCAACGTTTACTTCTGCTTTTAGAAGATAAATTTAAGAAAAAAAAAGTAGATACCATTAGAATTCATTTGATACAAATTTTAAACTTACTGCATATTAAAATATAAATTAGTCATTCCCTACTACATCACTTGAGCCAGTGCTCCATGCCCATATTTTGTTTCCCAGACGATTACAACAGCACAGCTAATTATTTGAATGCTTCTGCAGGTTATAATTGGGAATGAGATCAGCTGATTAACTACTTGGATAGGAATTCAAATGAGTTCTGGGAGAAAGTGGGAAAACCCCTCAGAGCAACCTGGTCCAGTGGAAGGTGTCCCTGCCCCAGCTGGGGTTTGGAGCTGGATGATCTTTGGGGTCCCTCCCAACCCAGGCTGTTCTATCATTCCACGATCTGATTTTGGTCATCTTTAGCATCTTACTTTCTCACCTTTGTTATTAGTGAAATTATCATGGTGACAGGCCCGTGGCTTCCTCCCCCTCCACTTCATCATTATTTCATTCCATGATTTACCAAGCATCCAAAGCACAATTGGAAATCTGCTCCCAGAAGTGAAAGGATCACAAATCTGCTCCCCAAAATGAAAAAATCGTGACAGGAGAAACTGTGCAAGAAGATCAGTCATACAAAGATCCAGCAAATAACCCAGCAGGCTGCAATGCTGCTTTGGAGATCTGCAAGCAGCCAAGAGATGACAATACTCTAATTAAAACAGCAAACTCAAAATGGTACCCAAAAGATTTCCTCCCCGCCCACCCCTGCACAGACATCAGGCAATAAACTAAACATCAAGTTGCTCTGGGAGTTGTTTCCATAAAGAAATGATAGATAATGAGGTATCCCTCAAAACTCTTCTCTTTTTAAAAATTTTAATTTAAAACTGAGAGGAGCATGTGAATAAAAAGGAAGGTGTCTGAAGCAAAAGGACAGATGGTTCTGCTTCCAGAGAGGTGCACAAAACTGAGGGTTATTACAAGCCTTTTCTTTTACTCAGAGCTTTTTATTTACTCTCCTTTCTCTCTTCACTCACCTATTCATCCCCCCTCAGCATACTGAAAACTCAAGCTCCCCTTCTTCTGATTCAAATTCAAATTGAAACACACACAAGCCCAACACCGCTTTCACAGCGAGGAAGTTTGAAGGGTTTTGTCGCAGATTTTGGGTGCTTTATTTTTTTTTTTTTTTAAATATAATTTTTTAAGTGTCTAACAAGCCAGTTAGGGTGGCTGAATCAGTGCCTCGCAGATGAATACACAGGAAATGAGAGGAGCACGGCAGTGGTGACACATCTCGCAGCCTGGGCCCCCCTGGAACATGTGGCGTGTGTGCTATTATCTGATGGCTAATGAGTAACTGCTACTGTGTTTATCTCATCAAGAAAACCATTTTATCCCCCTCGCTTCTGCATTCCCTGGCCGCTTAACGAAGTGGTTTTGCTTTTGATGAAGGTGAAGGCCACAAAGGGTCTCTCTGGAAGGACTCCTGTGCTTTGGCCGTGGTCTCTGGGGAGGCCCAGAGGATGCTCCTGCTCCAGAGCTGGGCGTGCAGGTTTTCCACCCAACAGGGCAAGCAGGGAGGGCTGCTCTCATTTCTGAAGACGTGCATAAAGTTATTCTCTTTCTGTCAAGTCCCTGTTCAGCTGAACCCTCTGAGAGCCCGCTCCCATGGCAATGTTTAATGGGTTCATGGACTGGATTTCAGCTGTTCCAGTCCAGTGAAATGAGATACTCCAGAGCAAATTTCCCTGAAACACGGCAGAGCATCAGCATCATCCTGGCTGAACGTGAAACACTCGCAGGAAAGCTGAGGTATCCCGGACCTCCTGTTGGAAATCCTGCTGTTCAGCACCTCAGGCTACCCTGGGAATGTTACTGAGGTGGGGCCTCCCTCCCTGGACCTTCACGTTTGGTCTTTAACCTTGGGGGTGAAAAATGATGTCTATTATAAGGAAAGGAAAAAGAACTGAAAGCTAACAGTCATTGCAATCACCGTAATAAATTTATAGGAAATACACTTAACTATTACCATGGCAATCAGGAAACTGTTTTGTTATAATTAAAAGAATAATTACCTTTCTTCTATTTTAACAAACTCATGAATTAAAAATTTAGGGCAGCTTTGCCAGAGTAAATTTATCTGCATACATTACAAATCACACATTCTAATGGCATTTTTCTCTTTAACTCATCATGGTTTCTATCTTTTATTTTATCTGGTGGTTTTTTTATATATCTTTATGCCATATTGTAGAATTCAAGGTCAGGTTGGATAGGACTTGGAGCAATCTGAGATAGTGGAAGGTGTCCCTGCCCATGGCAGGGGTTGGATAAAATCATCTTTAAGGTCCATTTCAAACCACTCTGTGATTCCATGCAGTAAGAAAACTCCGAGTATCTTATTTACCCACAAATCTACAGAGCAAAGGAACCTGTGAAAATTACTTGGCAAATAATTTCAATTTACAGTAATGTGGTCAAATCCCACCGAGCCTGAGAACAAAGCAAGCAGAAGCAAAGCCAAAGCTTTTGCTACAAATTGTACATCCAGCTCAAGAAATCAGGTTGAATTACTCACTGTTATGTTTTGGTTTGGCACCTCTTACAATCCAGCACCGAGCAAAGCTCCTTGCTGAGGAATGGATGTAACCTATCTAGAGCTCCTTGCAGCAATGATTTTCTCTTGTTTGCAGGTGTAGGTCACAGGTGAGATATAGACCATGATCCCTTGTGTTTGAAATATAGAGCTCTCTAAACTGTCTTACAAAACAGGCACTGCCTGGGAAACTGTCTCTGCCTTCTGCTTTTTGTTTGGAATAGAAAAAATGGACATTTGCTTGTTACTTAGTTGAAATAAACATGCTTCTGAAGAGTGCAAAGGGAAAAATAAATTGAAATTATAAGAAAGCATGAGATGTAAGGATATTTAGTATGTAATTATTTAAGTAGAAGACCTTTAATAAACTGGATACTCAGCCTCAGTTTATAAACTCAGTATTTTAAAGACCAGTTCCATTTCCAGGGAAAAAACAAACCAGGACTGGTGTTAGATCAGCAATACATTTTAGCATGCCTTTTTCTTTTCTACTGTAAAAATGCCTGATATTAAATGTGCAGTATTAAATTGGAAGGGAAAGCAAACATTAGCCAGGGCAAAGAATCAAATAAAAGCACCTAGGGAGATAATGCACATAGACTACATATAATCACATGGAAAAATAGAAATGAAGGTGCTGCATCTCTGCTACAATAAAGTCAAGAGGTCCAGGGAGCAGCAGAACAAATGGAAAGGAGCTCCAAACTGGGATCTGGCTGAGAAATTTCCTGGCTGGCCCCAGCAGGGCTCTCCCTGTGGCTCCTCTGGTGCCTGGCAGGCTCAGAGATGAGGCTGGGGCTTTTCTGCCTGAAGGATTTGTACCCCGGACACTCCTCGCTCTGTAACGTCTGCATTTCAGGCGAGGTAAGGGAAATTCAGGAGAGGGAGTTCAGCTTCTTGGAAAACTCTACCTCTGACAAATTTGGATGGGAACAGAACACGGAGCTCTCCGGGAAAGCAGGGCCAAAACCAAACCAGATCGAGATGGCCCCAAGGATTGAAGCGTGGTTTTCCAGGAGATCCTGAGAAGGGATTGGCCTGAAACTGCAGCCCCGAGGTTGGACAGGGATTGTCCAGGGGCAGTGCAGGGATTCAGAGGGGGGAAAAAAAGAATTTACTTTTTTGTTTTTTAAAAAAAGGAAATTTTAATACCACCGAATAAATTTTTCTCTTGCAAAGATGCCCCTTTCCTTTCCAAACCCACACAAACTTTTATAATCTACAACATCCGCTGGCACAGACTCCCCCAGGGTGTGCAGCTGGTGAAGCAGCACCTCCTTTCATTTTCAATCTGCCAGCTGCCAGTTTCAAGTGATATCACCAATTTTTTTTTTGGAAAAGACCGTAATTTCCCTATTCACCTGCCACACTGGTAATTTGTCCAGACCTGGCTCATTCTCACTGAGATGGGCATCTTCATGCCAGTGGATATATTCCCTTTCCTGCAGAAGAACACAGATGTTGCCTTCCTAGCTGCTAATTTTTATCTTTTCTCTTAATTGAAATTACCTTCTGCGTCTCTAATCTTATAAGTAAATGTCCCATATGTTGATTATAGTGCAGCTTGCATAAATTCAGTTGAAGAAAGTTGGTCAATTTCTTCTAATAATTATTAGAAAAATATCCATTAAGGTAAATTGAAATTACGTTAGTTTTAAATTAAATTGTTAAAAATTGCACTTCCTTTCAACTTTAGAAATTAGAGCTGAATAATACTTCAACCAAGCATTACAAGACAAGAATTCCAGAGCTCAACATTACATAATTTTAGAGGGAAGTGGATATTCTGTTGTGATATATCATAAATGACATTGAAATCTTGCCACTCATTTCACTCAAAAGTGAAATACAAGGCAAACACTGGGGATGTAAATCTGGGCAAAGCCAGGGAAAGGTTTGCACGTGTTATAAATATTATCTACACAACCAGTTTTAAACAGATCATTTCAGGAGCTGCAAACTGTAATGAGATGTTCAGTGGCTGTAATAAACTTAATAAACCCCACTGCCCATGCCAAGCACCTCTCAGGACACCTCTGTGGGACAGAATCGGTCCCTGTGCTTGGACAGGGCACTGCCAGCCCCAGGGCAGGAGCACAGCCATAAAACAAAGGCTGAGACACGGCTGGGAATTGGCAGCAGCCCAAGAGAAGAGGGGATACCCAGAGCAGCCCTCAGGGTAACACAGGGGTGCCCAAAGCAGTGTGATTTGTGTTAAAACTGTGTGATTTGTGTTAAAACTGTGTGATCTGTGTTTCCTGAGATGCCTCAAGTTTCAGCTCTCACATCCCCCAGACCCTGCAGTGCCCTGGTGAGTGGCTCTGAGCTCCACAGGAGCTGTCAGCGAGTTCCCCTCCNACCAGCAGCACCCCCGGGCGTGCAGCCCTTCCAGCAGCTCCTTCTGAGCACCAGCAAACCCTCGGTCCTTCCTGCAGAGCTGCCCAAGTGTTCCAGTTGGGATGAGTGCAGTTCAGCCCCCGCTGCTCCTGTCTGTGGCGAGCAGTAATTTCTGTTTTCTCAGCACCTTTCCCAACACCTTTCCTCCTCCCACCTTCCTGCTTTGCCCCCTCCTCACATTCTACCTCACACCAAGGTCACAAAAGCCTAGCAGGAGGGATAATGTTTTTGTTTCTACACAATCTGTTCTTTATAATTCCTCAGGTCTCCAGGGGCTTGGAAGCACTACCTGCTGTAACCAGGTGTTTACCTGCTGTAAATACCAACTCCAGTGATGTTTACTTTTTGTTACCATTACAGTTCCCCTTCTCCTCTTGACAGCTTTTTCTTTTATTTTTTTAAAATTTTCTTTCCAACCTCTTAAATTTAATTTTTTTTTTAGCTGTAGTATGTTTTTAAAAATAAAAAAATCTGTATATTCTTTCAGATTAAGCCAGAATTCTGCACTACAAACAGTAATTAGTTCATGTAATACACACACCAGCACACACATATTTCTTGTCACTAAGTACCTGACAGCATTTCAAATGCTGGGAGAAGTTTTTGCATTTCATAAATGGAAAAAAAACCTGCCACAGTTGATTTTATATAACTTATTTTTATAAGTTGAATAAAAGAATCCCATCCCACACCTAGATGAAGAGCTTTGGCTGCCACATATTTAAATTAAATGCCCAGTGGAGCTTTCTAAGTGCAAAGCAGCAGCAGATTTACTGAAAGCAGTAATGGTCAGACAGTCTGAGTGGGAACTTTTAATTGAGACCTATTAGAATTGGAGATTCAGGAAATGGAGGCCTGTGGATAATTTAGAAACAATTTTAACTGCAGAGCTGCAGGTTCTGACTGGCACACGTCACAGGCTGTCAAGGACTGGTGTCACTGCAGTCCCTGTCAAAGCCTTTCCTGATGGCACCAGCCTGCACGAGCTCCACCTTCCCAGAGCAGTGGTGGAAATGGCAGCATTAAAAATGGGAATACCCCAAGATCCTCTTTGCTAAAGGGAAAACCTCTCTGACTTTTAGGATAGTCGATAAATCAATTTTTCTGTTCACTCGGGACAGAGAAGTGAACTGGCTTTGTTTTGTTTTGCTTTCCCCAGTCTCTGGCATTGGGATGTGCCTAAAATGGGAAGAGAAATCAGTGCCTAAATCAGCAGAACCACCCCGTGGCAGTGCTTCCTCCCAGGCCTGCTCCTCCATCCTCGTCCCAGGACTAAACTGCTTCCTCTGGCACTTGCTTTCAAACAAAAACAATATTTGAGGTCCCCTCCTAGCCAAGCACAGGGACAGAGCTGGGCTCTTTAAAGATTCAACTCCACCAACCCTGAGTGCCAGGGAAATAAATATATGGTATTTTAGAGGCACGGGACATAAATTCTGGCTTGGTTTAGAAGCCTGTGGGCAGTAAAGTGCTCTTCCCATTAAAACATAAATTATCATCTGAGCGAGGCTGATGAGAGGCTGGGACTAATAGGAAGTGGTGCTAAATAAGAATTATAGAATGCTTTTTCCAGTCAGACTGCAGGAATTTACTCTCCTCCCTAGCACGCCTCAAGGTGGCAGATGAAAATTAAGGCTGGTGTGTATGGGAGCTCAGAAGCAAATTGTTACCCTTCAAACACATCCTTATCAATCAAGCATCTTCTTAATCCCATCAACTGTGATCAGAGAACCCCTGTTATCCCCAAACTCCCAAATCTTTATGACAAGAAAACGTTCAATCTCACCGCCATGCCCTGAATCAGGGAGCAGAGCATTAATAGCAAGAGTGGGTGCACCAGGAAATTGAGCCTGAGCTGGGCTCTCAAACAAATCATTCAGCGTGGTGGCTCCGAATTTCCTCTGAGATCTGAGCCTGTAACACAACAGAATCCCCTCAGAAACCCTGGCCCTGTGAAGCAGGACTCAGCACAGCATCAAAGACCACTACAGACACAGGGATTTAATCCAGACCGTTTCAACTTTTCTCTGCCGTTTTACTCCGGACCAGTTCTGAACTCCTGGGAATTAGGAAAAAGCGAGCCCAACAAGTTTGAAGTGCTTCATGAGCTCAAATCTGCCAGCTTATTTATGTTCTACAGACAAATCAATACATTCAGATACAGTTTCTGATTGCCAGTAATATTTTCTTTGACTCCTGAGTTTACTCTTTTCTCCAGATGCTCATTTCCCCAGAAATACTCTCCTCTCTCATTCATGGTCCCTCTTTGCCATTGTTTGCTCTTCCCCTCCCAGCAGGGTTTTTTCTTAACAACACATCCCAGATTAACAACACAGATCTGTTTCTTAAATGAAGATTGAAAGCCCAAACAAATGGAATGTCAATGTTTAGGAACAGGCCATAGCTATGGGTTCCCAGCACCCACAGCTCTCCTGACTGAACAGGGAGGAATCCTTTTAACTCCACGTTTGGCCTCTTGCACCACATAACTGAAGTTATTTAGACTCTGCTGGAGACCTATAAAGAGCAGGAGAGCCACAAGCTAAAGCAGATTACAAGAGCTTCTTGTTTTTTCCCTTCCAACACAGTGATGGCCTATTGTCCAGTACAAATAAGGTGGAAAATGAGCCCTGCATTGCGACTGCAGCCTCTGCGCCAGGCAGCACAACCGGGCTCTGCCTCCATCCCATCTCAGCTAAGCAGGACTGGAATTGTTACACGGGTCCCAAGGTGCCCACTGATGGAAGATGTGGGGTTTATTTATTGGAGAAGACACTTGCATGCTCTGGGAAAAAGTTATTTGCTGCCCTTAAATCATCCATGCAGGAGCAACTAGAGAAAGCCTGCAAATATATCAAGGAAGGATTTAGGATTGAGTAGGGCAAGACAGGACTGAAGAGCCCAAGGAACAGGGGGGAGATAGAGTCAAGAGCCAGGGGTGAAGAAAGCCACATATTTTAGGATAGATTTCTGTTAAAATAATTTTTAAAAATAGGTTTTTTTAAAAAGGCAGCTATTTACAGTGAATTATAAAGATGTCTATCAAATCCCACTTATGGTAATATAAGATATTTAATATATACCCTTGGCAGACTATGGAGCATCAGAAATAAACAGAATCGTCACCCAAAAATGAAACATACTTCGGTTAAAATTAAAAATTTGTTTAAAATAATTTCAAAAAAAAAAAAAAAAAAAAAAAAAGAAATAGCTATTTACAGTAAATTAAAAATCTATCTATCAAATCTCACTTATGGTAATATAAAACTATTTCTGAACTTTAATTATTAAGACAAACCGGTCTCCTGTGGCTTGTTCATTTCACGCAGCTAAAAAAATTGTTAACAGTCTTCTAATTATATCAGTTTTCTGTGTCAAAAAAAACTGGCTCGCACTTATTACTCTATCTAGAGAAGCTATGGATCATCTTGCTATTCACTTAATGCTTTTAATTTACATATCAGAAATACTAATAAGTGTGGTGTTATTAGATCACATTCCCTTTTGCTTCCAACCCAAGAAAATGGTTCATTTTGTTTGGCTGCCACAATTAAATTAATTTATTTTCCTATGGCATGGTTTTTGATAAGGGTCTTTATCAGAAGTTTGACTGTATTAAGCTTAATAGGACATCTCTCATTAAAATAAAATACGTTTCATTAAAATCATACAATGGCTTTGCCCCTCCACCCCCATTTTGGCTTAATTAGCATATTTAATAGAGGAGATAATTGTGCTTTTCACTTGAACAAGAGCCTCAATCTGAAGGCCCAGATTTGTTTAAAATTCAGCAGATTATTTCGGTCTCACGTGATATGGGGCAGTGCTTTGCCTGGAGGTGGCCAAGGCAGAAATCTGACCAGGAATTCAGACTGGGCACGTTCTGGACGTGTTCCAATTCCCTTTCTGTGGTCCTCAGCAAAGCACCCATGAATTTGCCCTTAACTTCCTATAATGTTTACAAGATATCCAAATGATATCAATTAAATTATATCCTTTAGCCCCCTGCAGCCTCTCCTGGAAGACACAGAAGTGTCTGTTTGAAAACTGATCCACAGCCGAGGGAATCAACCTCTAAGCACTCTGTATTGGGAGAGCTGGCTGGTGTTTCCAGCAGCAACAATCTCTGATGGTCCTTGGCATCGCTGCTGGTTAGGCTCCAAAAAGAACGGAAAAATACAAATAACATTTCAAAAGATATTAAAAATTCCCTACCTGAAAAAAACCTCAACTTTCAGAAAAAGAGAGAGACACACCAAGGCTTTGACCTCTTGCTGTTTCATCTGCTTTCAGCTGCTGCTGCTGCTCTGCTGGTGCAGGCAGGGGGGAACGCAGCATCCCCTGCCTTGCCTGCCTCTTGCGTGGCTCTGTGCCTTTGAAGCTCCCTTTCCATTTCCACCCATCAGGGATTGGAGACTCGCCCCAGGTCCAGCAGACACTGACACCTGACAAAGGGAGCAAGAACAGACCCTGCTTTTGGCTTGGTGCTGGGTAGGGAAGGAAAAGCAGCTTAACGGAGATCGTGGGGTTGGTTCTGAGCCAGAGATCCGTGCACAAAGCCAAAAGGCTGGAAAAGGGTCTCAGCGCAGGGGAATTTGTGCCCCTCACAGAAAAGCAGAACCTGCTCAGGACTGCAGTAGGAAACCCTGGTGGGGAGGAACAGCCAGGCCAGGGCAGTGCAGATCAGTGTTGTGTACACTTCCCATCCATCACCACCCCTGCGGGCCCAGAGAGCGATTTTATCCAAAAACACAATGTCACTCTGCATCATTCTTCTGCTCTTCTGGCACCTGCTCCGTTTCTTTTGTTCTTCTGGCACCTACCCCGTTCTTCTTAAGAATTTTCTGAGGTGGAAGCTTTTGTCTAGCCAGCTCTATTCCTGCCTCATATCCTCCCCAAACAGATTTCTGCTCACAGTTGAACAGACATTAGCTGCCGAAACAAAGCCGCAGCCCATATGCAAAGTTTGTTTATTTGCACCATAGTGTCCTGTGCTTCAACTCAAAGCCAAAATGCCCATATGGCCGCTGGAAAAAAAGAAGTGGTAAGGAGAGAAGAAAAAAAAAAGAAAAAAAAAGGAGAGTAAAATATTGAGTTGTTTCTGCAGGAAGGAAAGGGGAGTTGTCAATACAGAAAGTGGGTTAACACCTCAGCAGGGTAAACACAGATCCTGCCATTCTGCTGTACAGTGCAGAGGAGAGGAGCAGACACAGCACGGCAATTTCAGAGGCTCCTGCCTCTGTCCTTGCCCTCCCTGGGCACCACCTCCTGCACAGAGGGACCTGCTGGGAGCACAGAGTGCCCCTGGCAGGTCTGAGCAGCCCCCAGACAGCTCCGGAAGGGACAACGGCACCCCGGGGTCGTGGCACTCTTTATGTAAGGCAGGATTTTTCATCCAGCTGCTGTCAAAGGGCACGCTTCGTAAACTGCTCAGATATCACCCACAGTGCTGCTAAATAAAAAGGATTGTCTTCAGCATCAAGAGCAGTTTTAGGGGAGAACTCGGGGTTTAAGCCCAACAAGAGCTAGGCTGGATTTTTATTCAAACAGCTGCTAAGATGCACCCTTGAAATTCTAGCACAAAACAATTTAAAAAAACCCCAAACCTTTCTGGGTTCTCTGTATCCTTGGGCATTTCTTAGGGCTGTCCCCAAAATGCCCCCAGTTTAACGTGCAGTCCTGAGAGAGCCAGCACCAGGAATGCTTGGAGCAGGACTGCAAACGACGCTGGGCTGCTTGGAGCCCTGCACTCAGCATCACAAATGATTGCACAGAGGCAGCAATCTGCCAGCCCCCGTGGAGAGAACCCCGAGCATATGTTCAGTGCAGCATGCAAACATCTCTGATTGTCCCAGGCACATCAACAACGCTCTGCAACACGTCCTGAGCGGTGGGGAGCGGGAGATGGTGGCACGAGGCTGCTCTGGCTCTGCTGCTGCTGTCGGAGGTTATTATATTTATCCCTTTTCTGGCTCATCACTCCTGCAGCTCGGCAGGTCGGGCGTGCTGGCCGCAGGAGCTGTGTGGAGCAGGGCCTGGGGACACACAGGACGGCTCCTCTGCTGCTGCTGCACTTTTCCTTAGACCTTAGTCTGAAAGTTATTTGCATTTTCAGTCCTGCTGGGGCTTGTGTTTGCTCCTGAGCCAGAGTGGATTCAGATGCCCTTCCCGCCTGCCTGTGCAAGGTTTCCTTGCTCGCAACCCTTGGCATTTCTTTGGGCAGACCTGACAGAAATTCCAGCGCTCAATTTCATGCTGTGCCCTTGTGTTCTTCCCTAGATGGCTCCTAAGCTCAGTTCACTGAAGACAGGCCCATGAATGTCCCAACTGCAGAGAATCGTGCACAGGAATTTTTTTTTAAAATGTGACTGAATTTGGAAAAGAAAAAAGTTGCAGTATTCCTTCAGATCAGACAAGCCAAAATTAAAAACTTCGTATAATTTTTTCAAGGTCAGAACTTGCACATTTTAAGAAGCCACGGTAAAAATATTTTAAAAGAAAATAACAGCTTCAAATGAGGATATTAAAAAGAAAATAAATGAGCAAAACAAAAACCAACCCATCTATTTTTCCAAGGTCTAGAGAAAACACAGGTCAAAAGTTTTTCCTTATTTATAGCCTAAATGGTCTAAATATATAATGACTTTTGGTTGACACAACCATTCACTTTTTTTCAGTGAATACATACATTTTTCTGCAATTCCACAAATAACTACAGACAACCGAGAACTGATGAGACTGTTTCAAAACAAAGCAAGCAAACCAAAAAAAGCAAGGAAATGCGACTGAACTTCTGTCTCCCCTCCAGCTCCCACTCCAGCACAGCAGTTCCCAACTCCTGCCATGCTCTCTCTCTCCATGCCAAATTTTGCAACCACAATAGCAAGAACATAAAGATATTTAGTGTCATTCACTTGCATTCTGAAATGAAAATTAACTTCATAGCCTTCACCAATAGCTTCAGATAATTGAAACAACAATGGAAATGTTGATCTACAAAATGTGATTCCCCCAAGCCACAGCTGGGCCAGGAGCTTCCAGCCACATTTCTGAGAAGAAAGTGACAACTTCTCCTGTATCTCGAAGTATTAAAGTCTTACTTTTACCTCTGACAGCAAAAATTAGCACTAAACCAGTGTTTCATTTCCTTTTCTTCCCAGGAGGAAACACTAGAGCTTTTCCTGGTGTACACAGCATTCCCCTTTTCAGCACTTATTCCATTGATTTTCTGAATCTTGGCAAGACACTAACCTAGTCTGTATAACCACAGGCTACAGTACTTCAACTGCCAGACATTAATACATCTGTTTTAGTCACTCATCCACCCCCAAAATTGACAGTTTGAAAAATATCAGCTTCTGATACATGAAACTTAACTAAGCCTGGACAGCTGAATCAGTGAACAACCCAGATTTCCATGTTAATACGACCCTGCTCGACACAAAGCACTTGAGGTGTTTTATCAGTTTGTCTGTGAAAAGCACTCAATCTTTTCAGAGGTATAAAGCAGGGAAGAGGAAAGCCCATTTCGCCTCACTGGGAATTTACCATGCATGGCTGGGATGCACAGCACCCATAACTAAAATGAAATGAGCCTGTCAGGTGTGGATTGCAGGCACCGACCACGCTCCCCTCTCTCTCCAAATGCTCCTCCAGTCCACTCACTGTAACACCTGTGAGAGATACAGAGTGTTCCTCTGAGAGCCATTGAAAAGCCTACAAAAATAAATATTAAAAAACCTGCAAAAAATGAGAGCAAGGAGCTGTCACTCCCCCACCTCGGAGCTGATGGGGAACGCAGACATCCATCCCTGCCACGTCCTGCCCGGGCGGGAGCTGCTCTCCACACGCAGCTCCTGCTCCAGGCACAGCCCGCTCCCACCCCTGGCATTGCTTCAAATGGGAAAGAGAGAGCGGGACACAGCTACGGAAACTGAGAAACACCACCAAACAAAACAGCTCTCAGCTCAACCCAAATCTCCTCTCGCATACTGACCGTCACAAATGCAGCTTCTCAAAGATTGTGTTCAACGGTTGGCCAAGGCTGCAACAGGGCAGGGAGGCTCTGGGATCGTAAGAAATATTTGATAATAATGAAAATGAAAAATTAAGGGAAGAGAGCAAAGAAAACTAAGCCAACCATCTTTTTTCAGAAATCTACTACAGGATGGTGAACTGATGCAGGGCAATCTGCAAGAGACTTCAGAGCAGAGAACAAGAGACAAGCAGAGCTTCAGTGTAAGAAGTCAGAGAGGCTTTAAAGTAAAACCACAGAGCTGCAAATTATTGCAGAATGGGTAAAAAAGACACAAATGCCTTGAACAGTCCCCAGTGACAGCAGGACAAAGGGTTGTGTGGCTTCTTCCAGTATCTGAAATGGACTCTCCTGGGCTTTCAGTGGGATGCCAGCACCTCAGGAGGTGCCTTCAGGCTTGGAATCCTGGAGGAAAGATCATCCCAAAGCAGGCAGGACAGACTGGAGAGGCTGGAAAAGAGGAGGGCTCAGTAACAATGGAGAAGGGATCCGTTTTCTGGGGCACTACACAGCGATGACCAACACTATTCTTGTTCAGTTCAAGGAGCTGGGACATTGACTTCAATAAAAATAAAATTTGGCCTTAAAGTTGCAATGAACTGTTTATTAATTAGTATGCCCTAAATGTTCAGAAAAGGCTATTATTTAAAGTGCATTATTCCCCTCTCCAATCTTCTTTAAATGAAAGTTGATTGAAATGATGATAGGATTGAGAAATACAGACTCTTGCCATCTGAAGTTGCTCTGTTACATCCTTTTTGCTGAAATTTCATCAAAAGCTAGCACAAAAAGGATGTCAATGACATGAGAGCAGAGCCAAATGCATCTGGCTTTACTGAGTATAATTGCAGTATCAAGTGCCTTGTTGGGTTATGTCTTTTAGAAACAAAAACATTCCATTGTGATACTTTGGAAAGGTTCCCTCTCATCTGCACGGGACTCATTTTAAAAGGATGATTTAAAACAAAAGGAACATTATCCCATATTAGAACTAACGGATAGCAGGGCTCATTAATGCAATGCACTGAAGCCTCAGTCTCTGCCATTGGATGGCACAGCTCAACTGGGGTAATTAAACCACAGCTCCTCTGTGTTATTTAGCAAAGTAAATAATTACACCGTGCCCCTGAGCTTTATTGTTAATTTATAGCATCAAGCAGAAGCCCCTTGCTGGGTTCCTGAGCCTCCATTTTGTGGGGCTGCCCTGGGGAGAGCAGGAGCTGCACACTCAGGGGTCAGCATGAACCCAGGAAATGCCCATTCTTCATTCACACAACTCATTTCATGCAGCTCTTACACACCTCGTGTGTAACTCCAGTTGGTCAATGCTTTCCTTGCCAATCACTCCCCTGGTCAGTAAAAGGTATTTTCCTTGTCCATCGACTCTCTCTACTCTTGGTTAGTTTACATATTTTGTGCACTGATTCCCACAAAACAGATTCCTTGTTTAATGCGGGTGCAGTTGTTTTTCACCCAGGAATAACTTGTTGTTAATTAACAGACCCTCATTCTCAGGATGGTTTCACATGGCAACTCACAAACCGCTCAGCTGCACACAGAGGTGACAAGCCAGCCATTAATTCAGCAAGGCCTGAGAATACCCAGTTCTCTACAACCTGCTTACCTAATTTAACTAAAGAAAGAGAAAAGAGAGACTGATAATGATGACTTTTGTAAAAATATAAATCCACTGTTCAACACCTCCTCCATCCTTGAAGATTTTAGGTCATGCTGAAGGCACATATCTGTTGTGGAAGCCTCAGAACCAGAGCAGGGCTGGCAGGATTACAGCTTCACTCCAGCCCAGCAGCTGTGAGAGGACTGGGACTGCACAAGGTGACAAGCAGTCCATTTTTAAAGGCACACATAGACAAACACCCAACATCCCTATGGACTTTGTGAGGAAAGGGGAACCAAAAGCACAGCACCCCAATAACCACAGTATTCAACACAAAGCAACTGTAATCACCAACATCCCAACAGATGAGACCAGTAATTCCTACAGAAAATTAATCCAGGTGTCAACTTCAGTCCTTCCAGGCTGGGAGTTGCAGCGTTTGCTCTGAGGAGGAAGATGTGGTTTCCCTTCCCTTGTTTTCCTGCTCCTCCCAGTGGCAGAAAGGAAAGGTCTGTCTGCTGGAAGCACAGACTTCTCTTCCCTTCTGACTGGCCATTCCCACAGTTCCTTTTAGCCAAAAGCCAGGGAGGGCTCATCGCAATGTTCTACATGCCCAGGATGAATCAGGAAAAAGCTCTTACATGACCATGAATTAATATTCCATTGCCTTGAAAAGCCTGTGACTACATGTCAAATATAGCAATAGTAGAGCTGATGAAATAAAGGCATCAAAGATAGGGAAAACAGATTCAGGAAAGAAAGAAAATCTTTACACAGGATATTAGTTTTGTCTAAAAGACTCCTCATAGCTGCTAGCATCTAAATCAGCAATTTGTATCTGCTTGCACAGGACACTAAATTCCATTTCACTCCCTCACAATGGAGATTCATAAGGGAAGCTGTTCCGAGCTGGGGGTGATGCGCACACACAGATAAATAGCAAAGCACTGCCTTCAAAGCCTGCCTGCCTAAAAAGGCTCCCTGGAGCAGAGGCTAGGCAGAGTTAAAGTGGGTGAATATTGAAAGCCTTTCAATAAAGCAGGGATTTATTAAAAGGCCTTTAAAGATACACCCTGGGCACTGCCCGAGCCCGGCCGTGGCTCACCCGAGGTCAATCCCAGGCAGGAGTTTCCCCCTTGGATCAGTTTGGGTCCATTCCCATCGGGGGTTCAGTGCCCAGGGCCAGCCCCAGGTGCTGCAGTGCCACCCTCCCAGGCTGCTCTCCTGCCCTCGCTGCTGTTTGCCCTTGGTGGGGCTGAGGCTGCAGCGTGTCCTTGGCTCTGGGGCTGTAAAGGATTGGGGTGTGTGCCTGAGCTGGGAGGAGAACTCGCTGGCATATGAAATTCAGAGTCACACACTAAGGCAGCACAGAATCTGGGAAAAGTGAGAGTGAAAGCTGGAGGCATCAGCCGTACAGGTGGGTTTGGAGGCCGCGGTGCTGGGTGGGGGCTCAGCCAGCAGAGCTGCTCTGTTGGTGAGCCCAGTGAGCACACCCACCATCCCTGCCCGCTGGAGCCCGGCGTTCCGCGCTCCCCCAGCTGCTCCAGGGACGGCCGGGTCCCCACGGAGCTGCCCAGCCCTGGCTGCAGAGCAGCTGCTCTCCAAACTGGCCAGGATAACCTCCCCTGGGGAATGGAAGGACCCCACTGCCATCCCTCTGGGCTGCTCTGCTGAAATGAGATGCTGTGTAAATATAAATTATATGTGCTGAAATACATCTATCCCCTGCCCAGAGACCCAGCCCGCACACACAGCCCTGCCAGGCTCCGTGCTGGACGCCCAGCAGCAAAAGGCACTTTGCAGTCAGGGCAGGAAATGTCCGAGAGAATTCATAAAGGATTTGGAGAACCTTCAAAAGAGAGGACACTGAACTGTGAGATCTGTGTGGTCATTATGGTGCACCATTATTCCTCTTAGAAAACACATTTTGAAGATGATACTCCAACATAGGTAAAGAGCTGAAATTTTGGGTTTGTCCAGATAAACTATTTTCACCTAAAAATTCAAATCTTAAGGTAAACAAAAACTAGATTTCCTGCACAACATAACATGGACAAGAGAAAGACATCACATAAAATCTCTACCCTTCTACAACTGCAATTAATCTTGGCGGATCCCTGCAGCTCTGCAGAGCTAATTAGCAATATATCCGAGACTCGGTGTCTCTGGCTAAATTTTGAGCTCAGTGATTCCTATGCACCAGAATGTTTCCTCTAAGGTAGGATGTTGACTTTTAATATCTTTACTTAAGCCAAAAAATGCTGCCACTGTTCATTCAGTCCAAAATGTGCCATTCACGAGGTTTTCCCTCACTGCTCTCAGATCTCTGTATTACCCAAGAAAAGAGAAATAACAGAATATGGGATATGGCAAAAGACCACGTATAAGCTATTATTTGTTTTATAGTAATAGGTTGTTAGAGTCCTTCTTTCAAGGTTGGCATTTACTTTAATGGATCACCTCTCTCCACAGTTATTTTTAATGTACTGTGCCATGTTTCTCATGGAGCCTCACTCTCTTTTGTTTAAATGCCCTGTTGGCATTTAATTTACTGAAACGAAAGGATTATCACCATATCTTACAGTTAGATTGGGATGATTAAATGCCTACCACCATACTATTTTTAAGCAGCAGCTCATTTAGCCTCAGTGAATTGTCACTTGTACAATCCAACTTCATTGTGTGTTGTCATTGGAGAAGTAAAATATTGTCACTTCTCGCTTAGTTTAGGACACTCTAAATTGACTCTGAGATTTCTTCATGCACAAGCAAGGACAAAGTAGGATTGGAGGTGACCTAATGGATCATCTGGGCCATTTGCTACCAGAGCTACCGTGCTGCATTTGTGGGCTGTGTTTTAGCAGTGGTGCTGTGCCTGTTCCTCAGGGGCAGGGAATGTTCCAGAGCCTCGCTGCCAACAGGCACAAGGCCGCAGTGGCTTCAGCTCCGTTGCCAAAATATAGCAGGACTCCCCCCCAAAATGGCTTTCCAGTACAAAACCGCTGGTGAATCCTAAACACTCAAGAAAAAGGTTGACATTTCAAACTGCAAGAGAATTTGTTCGCTTTGAGCTGCTGAAAGTGCGCCTCTCACAAGATAAATCTCCAACAAATGCCAGCCCCAGCTATCTCTCACCTCAGGCAAAACCAGAGGCTATTAGAGACACATGAAAACAAACATTGCCTTGGATTTTGTTCAGGGCAGACTCATAAACACTCGGCCCTGGTGCTCGTGGTAACTGCAAGCCTGCAGTTAAACATGGGTGGGTGTTTTCCTCACAGTTCCTTTCCACCTGCTCCTGTCCTCTACCAAAGTGTGAGTCCAGATTTCTGCCACCAGAAGCCTGATCCAAAAAACCAAAAATTCAGGGAAGTTTTCCCACCAGCTTGGCTGGAGGTTGGATTAGGACCTTTAAAAGAAGGTCCAAACACATTGAGTTTGGATAAATGAGCCACTTACTCTTGGAAACTCATGCCCAGTCTCCAAAGACCCAACAAATCCTTTCCCAAACCATGGGATGGACTCTCCTCTCTTTCTCCGGGTTTCCTATCCCTTGCCAATGTCTCTTTTAGGAGAAAAGGAGGCTACAGAGTGGACAGCTGTCCCTCCAGCCCGGGCGCCGAGTGACCCTGGCACACACATTAACACGCAGCAGCACGGCTGCTCTCGGAGCCCTGACAGCTCTCCCATCCCATTCCCACCGAGCATTCCCTGCTCCAGACAAGGCTCCAGCTCCATTATTCAAACACTTAACGCATCTTTTGCCTTACTGGTCTTGGTAAATCAGATTATCTCATTAGTGCAGACATTTCACTTTCCCTGTCAGCTTCTGCTTTCCTTTCAGTAAGTGAAAGAAAGCCAAGGAGTTACAAAAAGATGGATTTGTCTTAAGAAGCTTTGCAGACAGCAATCCCTCAACTTGATAATTTTTATCAGGTAGTTGCTTTCTTCTTTTTTTTTTCCCCCTCCTCCTATCAGTTTCTCTTTTTATCAAAGTGCAATTAGGCAGGCTGACTGGCTTGCAAAGTTTTTATAAGAGAAACCCCACCTCTCTTGCCTTTTCAGTTGATCTTTTCAAGCTTGTCCTTAAACAGTGCTTTTAAATGTTGTTGCTATAAAGGGGAAAAAAAGAGAAAGGAAAAAAAGGCCTTGGTAGGTTACAGACATGGTCCTTGGAGGTTTATTCCTTACCTCAATCTTTTCAGAACTCAGCCCAACAATTCCTTTGCAGCCAAGCCCTTTCCCCAAGAAACTGCAATATGCACGGTATTTCTATTTTCTCTCCCTTTGTTCCCATTTCTATTTTCCATTTAAGCCCTGTGGACAGAAGCTTCTCAGGCACCAGCAGGAGGAGGCAAGGCAGCAGAAGTTCACACACCCTGCCACATTTGGGAAAGAGCAGCATTCCCACGGCCGATGTGCACCACAACACCAATAGGCCAGGGCATAAAACTCTCCCATCTACAACAAAAATTGAGTGCTCTCCATCTCAGCCATAAAAACAAAAAATAAAAAAAAAAATCCTTAATATGAAGCTTCCTCTGGAAGTTGGCAGAATACCTCCTTGCCTTTTACACCCTCCCTGTCTTTGCCAAGTGCCCAAATCCATTACCTTGACAACACAGTGCATCACTGTAATAGCATGAGTCAGCCTCGCAGTTTTTGTGACCATAACAAAAGCAGATTCCCATCGATTGGCGTGGAGCTCCCTGTTCCAAACTATAATTTCAGAAGGATACTTGCTTTAAATCTCATCGCTCTGTGCTTTGAGTCTTGCCAAACTTGCCCATCGACCAAAACCAGTGGCTTGTTTTATGGTCTCATTTTAATGGGCTTGCCTGTATTCCAAGCCCCAGCAAACAAAACAGATCAAAACCCCTCCATTTAGAGGTCTCACTCACAGCTTCTTCCTCAGCTTCATGTACCCAATCTTCCCAGGCTGAGCTCACTGTCTGCTCCATCTCCCAGAGTTTCCAAGGGATGGTCACAACGTTCAGTTCCAGACTAAAATCCAGGCATGTTTCACTCAGAACCTTTGGCACCTGCAGAGCTGAACCAGAGGCTTGGAGCCGTGAAGGAAGGAATGAAGGGGATAAACCAACAAAGCTGTAGAACAGGTTTTCTATCAGAGAAACTGCAGCTCCAACAGGTATTGATCCAAAGACAGGGCTGTCTGCTGACCAGCACACCTGTGGCTGACAAGCCAAACAAGCAAACATGTTACAATAATGTCAAGAAATATCTGTCACCACGAGCACACAGCAGTACATCTTCTTTTACAACAGCCAGGAGAAAAGGGCTCAGATTTCCTGTGTTAGGTTTCCTTTGCTTGTCAACATCCCATTTTCAGCAGCTTTGTTTATGGACACAGGGACACCTGCACATCCTCTGTGCTACCAGGGGATTTTGCCAAGCCTGGGAATGCCAGGCAAAAGGCAGTGTCTCACTGGAAACACTGCATGGCAATGCACAGCCCACACTGTTGATGAGAAATCTGATTACCACGGGATGTCCTGAGCTTTTCCACGTGCTTCTTTGGGGCAATATTGGAGTGCTCAACCAGAAATTCAGAGGTTTTCATGAGAATTCTCATCACAAAGATGTGTTTCTGCTCAGCCAGAACCCACTTTAAATCAAAAATCCTCACAGGAAAGATTGGCAGGTCGGCTCAGCACTTCTCTAGGGCTGCTGAGGTGCAGGGAGATGGGAACACTGCAGCACTCCACACACACTGCCCTGGCACAGCCTCAAGGAACCCTCGATGGGCATCACTGCTTTTGGGCACGGGTGCAGGACTCCTCCTCAGGTGTCCCAGGAGATCCCAAGTATTTCACAGCCCTGAGCCTTCCATCTGTTCCTGAGAATGGGATGAAGGATCTAATTAAGGGGAGATTAACATGATAAGCTTGAGGCAGCAGAGTCTCTGCTGGAGAAAACTCAGTTACCTGCTGGAGCTCTCTCAACAATTTAATGCAATAGTTGGGAATGGTGAAAGGCAACATAATTTTCTACAAGTTTTCAATAATCCTCCATGTAATAGAGCAAAGGCCCTGTCCTGTCCTTAGGGAAAACAATGCTATAGTTCAGAGAAAAAAAAAATGAAAGAGAAAAAAGATAAATCAAAGGAAGACACAAATCAACTCCCAGACCAGCGTTTTGGGCTACTTAGTGATATACAAAGCATCGTGGCCCATCCAAAGAAAAGATAAAGTTCCTGGCAGGACTTGAGGGACCCAACCTGCACAGCACAGGTTCCATGTCCAGAGCACCAGGCACTGGTGACCAGGCTGGGCTGGGCAAACCAACCACTGCTAGGAAGGGCTGAGCTCTGCAGTCAAGCTCCAAGGGTCACTACTGGTGGTGCAAATGAGGCTCATGAGGGAATAAACAGCCTTGCAGTATAAATAAAAAGAATAATACAAATGACCAGAAGACAGAACTACTGAAGGCCTAGTAGAATTTTCTGTTGTACTGCTGCAAACGTCAACTAGAATTAGGTACAAACATTTCTAAAAATGCCAAGGAAGTTAATGTTCATTTTTAGGCAGAGGAAGAGTGTCCATTTCACAGCATTCCCTTGGTTGCTTCTCTTTCTGTGGCTATCAAAGACTTCAGGTTCAGTTGGAGCTTTGCTGGGGAACTGAAGCCAGCTGTTGGAACTGGTGCTTCAGATTCCCTCATCTGAGGATGTGGTCCAAGCCTGAGTCAGACTCATGGGTGCTGCTCTCTGCCTGCCTGAAACCGTGGACCATTCCCCCAGCAATGCTCTCTGAGCATTCAGCTCCTCTGATCACCATTCCTAAGCCCCCTGTGAGAGAAGCAGATGTTAATATTCCCATTTTATGGCTGGAAACTGAGGCACAGAGAGTCTGAGTGCCTTGGCCAGAGTCACAGAGGGAGCATCTGGTTTAGCAGAGAGCTGAAGCCCAGCTCCCCAGCACCAGGCGAGCAGCCAAACTCCTGGAACAGCTTCTGTCAGGAACAATTCCCATATGGAAACATGCCATGAACACAAGGACAGCCTAATTACAATTAAAAAGGAATCTTCCCATACACAAATAGGGTAGCAGCACACAACGGATATTTAACCTCTTCCAGCACTGAGCAGGAAGGCTCTCACCATCCGGAGGGCTTTGGAGAGCACACAGCTCGGAGGGCACAGCCGTAACCTGGTCTGCTGCTCAGGAGGGTCCCACACTGCCAGGCTTCCCCGCTCCTCCCTTTGCTTGGAGCCACACACAGCCCCATCAGAGAGCTCTGTCCCAGCACGGCCCAGCTCCTTCAGAGCCTCCTCTCGCCCGCCCCGCTGTCATTTCCCTGCAAACACACTTGCTCACTCTCGAAAAATCCCCTCTGTGCTTTCCTTCGGAAGGGAGGATTTCAAAATTTGATTTGTTTTAGTCACTAAGTACTCTCTGGCATTCCCAGCGGATCCTTTAGCTGACAAGGTTTGTTGTACTTGTCGCCACTTTGTTGTGTTTTATGAACGGGGCCCCGGCGAAGCCCCAGACGCCGTTTGACACGGCTCACATCGGTCTCTGCCCGCGTGGCGCGGCATCGCTCTGCACCACGGCGCTCACACAAAACGCTCCCTGCAGGCAGAGCGCTGTCAGGGAGGGCATTAACTCACCCCAGCACAGCGTGTCTAACAAATGCCAACGATCCCCAGGGTTTAAAGCGTGGCGGAGCAAAGCTTTGTGCAGATCCGAGAGACGCCGGCCCAGTTCAGGCCGCGGTGGCGTCGCGTGAGGCGTCCCTGGCAGGACGCGGGGAGTGTGGCAGTGCCCACCTCTTCGCACGCCTGCTCTGGGCTTCCTGGTGCTTCTTCCCAAATCCCAGGCTGGGCTGCCATCCCTGGGAGGTTTTAGAGCACCTGTGTGAGCAGGGCTTCTGTTTCCTTCCCCCCACCCATGCCCTGCCTTCCTCACCTCGCCCCGCCGCTGGTTAAAGCGTGTGAGGGACCACAGAAGGTTTGCTAAAACCCCTTTCAATTGTTTCCTCCTCGACTAAAGACACAACTGGGCAGTCCTGGTTTGCCACCAGGAGTCAAAAGGTGTTTCAGCAGCAGTGGGATGGAAAACCTGCGACAATCAGATCAGCCACAGTGCTGAGGGAGAGAAGAGCCCACAGGGATGGTGCTGCCCCAGCAATGCACAAAAAGTTCATCCCACAGCATGATCCCCCATTGCGGGCAACCGGAGATGGCAAACAGCAAACACAAAGAGAAGAAACTGGAGATTCCAGCCAGTGTTCACCCAGCACATCAACTCATCTCCCACAGAAGGCAAGGAAGAGAAGCCCTGTATCAGGGAATGACGAGAAGCTGCTGTACAGCCTCTGTCCTCCCTCCTCCATGGAGAATATTTCACCCATACAACGCTGCACTCAAGGCTGCCGGCAGAACCAGCAGTAGGATTCCTCGCCCAAAGCCCTTAACAAAGTTTGCTGTCTTTGAAAGTGCATTCTGTAAATTCTGTTCCACCGTGCTGTCTGCTGAGCGGGTGTTCAAAGGGAAAGGCAGGGTGTCTGACAAACAAGATTTCTGACCTTACCACCTCCAAGTTCCTCCCATTACAGCCACAAACCCGCTCAAAGCCACCCCTGCTGCTGCCTTGCACTGAGAAAATGTAACTGGACGAGAGCATTGCAGGTTACTCGAGTTCCCAGTGAAATTAGCAGGAGTTTTTTCACTCACCTCCTCAGGAACAAAACCTCTCTGAATAATTCCTGCCTCCCACCAGTCTGCTGCTCAAAAATCTTTTTGGCTGGGATTCATCAAAGCAAGCCATCAAATTTCAGTGAATTTAATTTATGCTTAGGGTCAAGTGTACGGCACCTTAAACCACCCAGACTTTTACTTTATTTTCAACAGAATTAATTTTTCAAGGCATGTAATAAGGTGAAAGTAAGACCTTTCCAAGTATCTCTGCCTTTAGAATTTGTGTTGTATCATCTTCATTAGCATCTGTCACATTACACCCAGAGACAGAGTTTACTGTGAGTGACAGAACGCGGCAAGTCAGGACACGCAGGTGTGTGACAAACAAAATCAGTGTAATCACGAGGCTCAGAAAATTGCTTTTAATGTTATGTTTATAGATGCAATTCTGTAAAATTACCTGGGCAGGATATAAAAGGATTTTGCTTTACACAACTGCCTGGAAATCCTAAAATTGCAGGTATCGAGGTGGGACTTCACTCCCATTTTACTGCAAGGACATAATGCAGAAAGTAACGATGCATCAAGCAGCAAAGTGAAATTTCAAATAAATGGTAAATAAAATGGCATTCAATTCTTTCCAGTCAATGGTGGGAAAAGGTTTTAAATACAAGCAAAGAGTTCAGGAGGGGACTGGGAGCAGAACCTTCCAGCCCATCCCACAGACAGTCTAAGACCTACAGCAAATACGTTAAAAACATTGCATTTGTAACTAAAAATAAAATGCCACTTCATTTGGTGGCTGTGCAATAGTGATTTTATACAGTGCCATTAAAAGTAAAATTCAAACAGGAGGAACTGCTGAGTGCTGCTAAACTGCAGAATTTTTAAGTTCTTTTGAGGCAAGAACATGTCAATCTTTTATATGTCTGCAAAATGCCACAAACATCTACAGCAGTCTATAAATCATAAAGGGAATGATACAAGCAAACAGGAATTATGGGATCTTATCTCTCTGGCAGATTTTGCCCTATGGATAAAGTAGCTTACAAAGCAATAATGGAATATTATCAGCAAAATAAAGTTTTAGTGGCTTTTTATTCTTAGCAGCATTTTCCTAGCACCATGTCAATAGAAGCAAAGCTTCATCTGGGACCAGAAAGTTCTGATTTGCATATGTTATCATGCAAAATGAGATTTTATTCTGCCCTTGCCTTCAGAAACACTGAGCCATGCATAAGATCAGATCACAAAATTAAAACAATTTATTGTACTGGAAGTCTCTTCTGTTAGTCTTGGCCAAGTTCCCAGTTCAAGCGATTAGTGAAAGCACAGAAATACTAATTAGCAGGGCAGGCTCCTCAGAACCCGCCCCGCTTGTGTTCGTGGGGTATTAACAGGTAGACTAACCATGCTCATATTAAAATTACTGTCTGCTCCATCGTTAATCACCAAGACAGGAAATTCAGTGAGCACTTTCAGCAGACAAATAATTTATGCCTGGAGTTTGAGCCCTCCCTACCACGGCGTGGTCCTTCCACAAGGGCCCCAGAACATCACCAACACACAGCCAGGAGCCCACCCTCAGCATTCCTGAACCTCCAACTGCTCCTTCTTTGCTCTCATCTTTCGAGTCTCATGAAATTTTCAAGACTTTTCATCACTCAAAACAAGCAGAATCTTACTTTTTACATTCAAATGCAACAGCAGTCCTTCTTCAAAATCACTTGACTCCAGAAGTCTGGGATTTCGAATGTAAATATTTGAAAAGACAAAGGAGGAAAAAAGAGACTTGTCAATATGCATCATCATCACTGCTTAAAAAAACTCTTCTGTACATGAGTGCCAGCACTGCCCTGGTGTCTTATGGCAAATAGGTGGAATCAAAGCCGAAATAACAACCAAACAAAGCTTTGATTAGCAGGAAACCAAACTAGATTAGCTATGAAGAGTCTTTCATGTCATCAGATAAAGGGCTGCTTCCTGGTTTTTTTGTCAAACATCAGCTGCTGGTATGAATTCAGAGTCTCCCTCTCGATCTCCCAAAATCAAATGGTCCCATAAACTTTTTAAGAAAGCCTTGTAGCATGAGACCTCCAAAAAGGAAACTTTCCACTTGCAAAAAGCGCTCAGAAAATAACAGTAGAACTGGCTGCATTCTAGAAAATATCCAAAAAGCAATTAAAAGGCTCCTCCTGGACTGGGCCCTAACCCTGCCACATCCCAACTGCAGCACACACTTCAGATTCCAGAAGGCAGCTCCCACATAATGGTTCAGCAACCTACACTGTTGCCAGGAATAGAAAAGTACATCAGACTTAAGCAATTAAGTTTTTCTGTGCTACATAAGCCGGAGAAGAACCCTACAAAGAAAATAGCAGCACAGAAAATGAACAGGATGAATTACAAGCATCAGCAGTAACAGATAAAAGAATAGCTGCTTTCTTTCATTCAATAATGTATTTGGAGGAAGAAAGCTTGTGCTGACAATGAAAAATGTAACAAGTGGGACTACAAATAAACTTGCAGTTAGCATTCATTTCATCAGAGAGAGTCCAAAATTCAGCTTAAGAGTCACATTTTGTAGAAAATTTCTACCTAGGTCAAAGACTTCTCCTACAATTTAGGGCCACAATAGACCTTGAAATTGAATTTTATTTGGAGTCGGAAGACAGATTGGGTTAAGGAAGGTCAGGCTTGCCAAAAAACATTTTGGTTTTGTATTTAAGCATGAGTTATGAGTGGGGGGGAAAGAAAAATAGTAAAATATAAATGGGGGCTTTTGTGTGCTACTATGCTTTGTTAAAAAAAAATCCTTATCTACAGTATAAAAGGTACTAGAATCTAATCAACTGCTCACAGCAGGAAGGCAGGAGTAGCACTTACAAAGTGCAGCAGACTGACATATAATCATGGCTGAACCAGAATTACAGCTCACAGAACCTCAGCACTCCTGTTGATCTCTGCTGGAGCCTCGGGGTGGAGGAAGAGGTGGAGGGAAGAAGTCCAGCAGACATCCCCTCATCAAAAAAGGGAAAGCAAAGGATTAGCTGGTGCCAGCCCCAAAGCTTCGCCAATTCACTGAATCACAAGAGGCAAAACCACAAATTGTCCCACTGCAGGTGATCAGCTGCTTGTTCCAGTCAGCCGGTTCCATTCAATTCCTGCTCCCACCCATCCAGTTCTCCAGCTCTTTAAACTATTTATTGCTATATATATAGATAAATATATTCTGCAAAAACATCAGAGAGTTTGTTCTGTGAAACACCAAGAAAGGAGCCCGACGGTGGCTTTCAACACTCATGCAAAGAATGAAGGTACAAATGCCTGGAGAGCTCCAAATCAACAGACATCTCCTGGTATTTTCAGCTTTGAAGAAAACTTTTTTTCCCCTCCACCACAGTCTTTTCAGGACACGTCTACGTTCATCTGGCTCGGGGTTGCCATATATGTAAAACATGAGTAATTGGAAAAGCTGAGCTAATTGTGGAGCAGCAAACAGCTACTCAGAGGGGGCTCAGATCTTCAGAGCCAGCCTTGGGAAAGGCTTCTGTGGGATGGAGAACACAGTGAGATGAGGGCTTGAACTTCTCTTTCCCTGTCTCCTTGTAACGAACGGGAAAGAGGAATGTTTTGGGGTGTGTAGTGAGGAGCAGAGCACTGGTTTCAGCCTGAATCAGATCCTATTTCGTGCCAGTGTCAGCTTTTCGATGTTCCTGCGCTCCGGAGAGCTCTCAGTCTGAGTGCTGACCACACTGCAGAGGGGCAGGGCCTCCCATTTAAAGAAAAAACCCTAAATAAAGCATGCAAAGCAGAGAGAACAGCTGCTCTGGCTTGGTGAGCACCAGCTGAGGCTCTGTAGTGAGCTCTGTGGTCTGTCTGTCCACGGAGACCTGGGGACAGCGTCCTGCACACCAACACAGGTACCAGAAATGGCTTCTTGGAGCCCTGCGGTACTGACTAATGATCAGCTCATAACAACGATAGGATGACAATTGGCAATCAAATGAAAATATTCGGCATGAAAGAAGTAATTTTCTCCTACAAGGTGTTGTTAAGCAACAGTCACAAGGTGTTGTTGACTGAATAAATAATAGTTTTCATTATTAAAGCATTCATAGTCAGCATGTTCCATACTCATCATTACCATTTTTATTTTAAAAAAATTAAAATCTACTTTTCCTTTATGGCAAGGCTTGGGAATGACAGATGATCCATCAGCTTATCTGCTGATTTTTAATGACAGCATTTTGCATTCATTATTCCCTACTTAAATCACTCTTTTTAAAAGAGGAAGAACTTATTTCTTCCTCTTGTCACCAGAGAAATTAACCGGTACACCATTGAGAAGTGCTTGTCTAACAGAAAGATACAGCAGCCACAGTCTTAGAAAACCAGCATGGACATAAATTGTCCAAGAGGGAGAGTGAGAATAGGAGCCCATATATCCAAAATCCTCCACTCTCCCCTCACTGCCAAGGTCAATAATTCCAGATTGAAATCTCCACGCTGAAAACTCCCAAGAGAAAAGACCAAAGAATTATTTTTGCTTGTGCAGGGCTGATCCCTGCCTGGGCTGAGGAGCGGAGCCCCCCTGTCCCAGCTGCCAGGAGCAGGGATATTTCCCTGGGGAAGCCAAGGCTCCAGCTCAGCCAGCAGCTGCAGCAGGGCTGTGGAACCAGTTCTCAGCAGGGGGACACTGCCCGTCCTGCTGCTGCCCACCAGCCAGCACTACCAGAGAGCCCCAAGGATGCAGCACCCCACCCACGGCCGCAGAAGGGAACCCCCCAGCAGCAAAGCCCTTCTTGGGACTTGTACCTGCCAAGCTTTTGAGCCCAGCGAGCCCAAGTAACTCCAGAAGAATCAAACCAGTTCATTAATGATACCAACAACAACAACAAAAAAGCATTTTTGCAAGATCAAGTTATTGGCAGTTGGTTTTAAGGAAAGCTTTTTTTGCTCAAGCTTTAGTGATTTGCCTTAATGACTGCAATATTTCACAGCAAACCCCTGAACAAGAGTCCTGGGGAAACCCACACAGAACAACTCGAACAGAAAGAACCAACACAGCTTCCGAGTGGGAGCTCCCGAAGACAGGATGGCCAAGTTGATAACAAAATGGGATTTCCAGCCAAATGCCAGGGAGAGATTCCCCTGTCACAGTGAGAGGAGCTGGTGAACAGTCCTGGTGCAAAGTACTTAACTCCCATTTAATGCTCTTCCCAAATAAATGCAGAGGCTATCAAGAAACAAACAAAAATCACATGCTGACACTGACAAAAGCAGCAGCCGATTTTCACTTTTTCAGTTTACAAGAGTTTATAATTTTTAGGTTAACCATAAAAACATAAACATTAAAAGTTTGTACCTTTTTAAGTTGTAAACACAGGTGAGACATATTAATGGCAAAATGAGTGAAAAATTCTAATGAAAGTAAAAAGTAATTTATGCAAAGTTAATGCTGGCCTGTTTTATAATGTATTTGGCACAGATGCTCCAAATAAATCAATGTAACAAACTTAATATTTGCCTGTCTAGCAACAGCACCTCCTAACAATAAAATGAGTTTAAGTTTTGGCTAAAGGCCTAATAAATGAGTTGTTAGCTTTTGTACTTTAATGCACTGGCTATTAAATAAGCAAGTCAACACACCACAAACGGAATCCAAATGTGTGCACTAGGCTTTGCTACGAGCCAAACTCATAAATTGGTAAAAGAGGGAATTAAACACACCTCAAATACCAGCTCCCCGATTTCACATTCATTCAATAATCTTTTCCAGTCTATTATATCAAAGAACAATCCAATTATGGTACTTAAATCCCTGTGTACAGTTGCCAAAAATAAATTCCTTAGCAACCCTTGAAATATCCCCAGAAATGTTCCTGCGCTACAGAAAATTCCAGCTTCTGATTTCCACGGTATTTCAGGTGTGACACGCTAATGCCTGTCATTATACAGTACGTGGCTCACCAGCAAAACTTTTATTTTCTGCGGATTGGTGTCTCTAATTGCAGGCTCTGAGTACCTCCTTTATCATTACACCTGCCACACACAGAAACGAGGCAGGTACTTCAAAGCAAGTGGGTACTTAAGTGGCACCCGACATAAAGGGTCTCTCCTGAGTCTGGAACAGGTTTGCAAGCTGGAACTACATTTTAAAAGTACAATATTTACAGAACAATCAGGTCACGCATCTGTGGCGTAAAGGTTTGGATCATGTCTCTTGTCTGCCTCTGAGATTTCCACAAGGATCCGTGAAGATTTCCCATCAGTGAGGGCATGGGAGATTTCTCAAGGTGCTGCACCTGTACCTTAACTTGTGCAGACCCCACATTTATAAGATTAACTGTACTAAGAATTGTGTTTCCTGGGTATTCCCCCCAGCAAACACCAAGGCAAGGGCTACTTCAAGCCATCAAGTGGAACAGCAGATTAAATTATGGAGACAACCCCCCAAAATCCAACACACAACCATTTTGTTCCTGGAGCCAGGAGGGCCCTTCTCCTGAGAGTGATGAGTTCAGCAGCCACGGTCAGCTGGGCTTTATCACTCCCACTTCAGGCATCAACCAGCACGGCCACACAGTGCCCACAGAACTCTGCCAAGCTTCAGAAATTCCCCACGGCCGCACAGTGCCCACAGAACTCTGCCAAGCTTCAGAAATTCCCCACGGCCGCACAGTGCCCACAGAACTCTGCCAAGCTTCAGAAATTCCCCACGGCTGCAGAGATTTTGGTCACGCAGCCCACGTGCCACCATCCCCGTGGCCACTAAAACACCCCGGCAGGGAAGGGCAGCAGGAAAGCAGCAGAGACTTGGAGAGGCCCACGGGCTGTGAGCATTGCCTTTGGCACCCAAGGTGGAGAGCACACGGAGCTCCACCGGGTGAGTAACGATTCCAGCAGCCGCTCACTCATCTGCATGCATCGGAAATTGGCTCCCAGCCTCCCTGCCACGTTCTTGCAGCCCTAATTATACAGACCACCCTACCCTGAAATTAAACTTTCCCAACTGTTACATCAATATTAAGCTTCACATTGAGGAATGATACACTCAAAACAGAGGTAATTAGGTCAAATTAAAAAATAAGACTAAGAGCAGAAAGGTTTGGTTTGCTTTTCTGCTGCTCAGAATAGGGTTTGGATCAGGTTCTGTGGACTACACTCATGAAGAGTTTATTTAAGCTACTCCTTTGCATGTTCATCTCTGCACCAAGGCCAAAGGGTCTGGAGTTCCAATGTTTGGGTTTTGTTGCTTTTTTTCCTTTTCCCCTAATATATTTTCTGATTCACTGCAGTCCCATTAAACAAATGCTGCCAGAAGAAATTTTCTGCATTTTTCTCTGGATTTCCACAATGCTTTCTATTGGTTTGGCAACTCCAGAGATCCTAATCAAACACTCATTTTCTAAGTGATTTTCATGCCTCTGTTTGTATTGAGTTCTTCCAAAAAGATGTTCCTTATTTTCCAGAATTTCCAGACAACAGAACATTGGCTTTACTGGGGCTCCCTGCACTGCACACCAGGCTGCTCCAGCTACCAAAGATGCATTCGTTCAAAAAGATTCTTTTGGGTCGTAACACAGGATGGAAGAAAATGGAACAAGAAGAGTGGCTCAGCCATCCCCTTCCTGGGCAGGAGCAATTGTCTGCTCTGGCAGTCACTGCTCCCTCTGCCCCAGCTCTGCTGGAGGTTCTACCAGAGCAGCGCTGGGAGAGAGGCACAAACAGCCACCCCAAAGAGCTGCCTGGCCAGGAGGGAATTCCTGTGGCTTCCAGGATATTAGGCTCCCTACAGGAGATGGAGACAATTTCATTGTTCTTGGCCTTGAAGGGAAAAAAAAAAAAAAAAAAGAACCTCCAGAAATGATATTTGATCCTTGCACCACAGTTTTCTACAATAAGCTGTCCCTCCTACTGCTGTTAATTTGTCTATTATTTTTAAGTCCTCTCTAAGCTACTGTGTGGTGGCAGCACTTTCATCTAACAGGAACATTGCCAAGCTGGCCTGGGTTCTTTCATACAAAAAGGCAGAGATGAAAAGAATAAAGGTTAGTTAAAATTCTTCTAACTCAGGTTTTCTTTGTGACTCAGTAGAGTCGCTTACATTTGAAAATGTGTGTAGATGCTTCTCACTGGAGCACTCTTCACACAAAGCAGAACAGACTCCGTCACTCACAATAGAGGTCACAGCCTGAAAACTGCTGCCTTACAGATAAAATCCTCTTCATCAATGGCTCAGGAGACAGAGCTGTCTTGGGGGTGGCCAAAGGCCAGGAAATGAACTCCTGCAGGAGCTAAAGGCCATGGGCATCCTACACCCTAAGGAAAGCAGCAAGAGCCTAAAGAAGAGGGAAACACCCAACTACATCACCACAGCATTTTTGGCTTCTTCCCACACCTTAAACACCCCTAATTTTTAATTCAAACCTTTCCTTTCCAAAGTAGCTGGAGTCTGGCTTCATGAAAATACGGCTTTCATGGTGGGAAGAGCTCCTGAGAAACTCCAGTGTCCTGACCCTCATCAGTCAGGCAACAGGTGACAGCAGTGGCTTTCCCTCCCCATCTCCTTGGCACTTTCCCTTTCCATTTCCCTGACTTTTCCCCTTTCCATTTCCCTGGCTTTCCCCCTTTCCATCTCCCAGGCTTTTCCCCCTCAGCTCTTCTCAGTTCTTTCCTGCCTGCTTTACACACCTCCTTGTGTTTCTGTTCTCCCTCTGCTCCTCTTACTCACTCACTTTATAGTACTGTGTGAACTCCATGGCATCCAGCCCACTGCCTTTGCCTGGCCTAAAATAAGACCGAGCAAGGCTGTCTGTCTGCACCAGTTACTGCTCTTTTGTGCACAGCAACACGTGCAATTGATCTTCTGTCAGACAACTGCTGCTGCTGGTGGCACTTCACACACCCGGTGTCCTGGGGCCGAGCGAGTTCTTGTGGCAATAAACACATCAGGCAGTGTTTGAGCGCCTGATGCCTTCCCCAGCGTGGGGAGCAGCGCTCTGCTGTGTGCTGCAGAGCCTGCAGCTCGTCTTTCTGGGCTTATTTATCTTCCAGGAGCACCAAACCCCTCACTGCAGCATCAGCCTGCCCTGTGCTGGACTGGCACTGGGTACAAGCACAGCTCAGCCTCCAGGAGCCAAGTCAGGGCTGTAAATCAGCCCAGGAAGCCTCAGGCTGCAGGTGGAGCATCACCCCAGGAATTGGGGACTGGAATGTGCAGGGGGAGCGTCCCCACAGCGGCTCCGAGCTGCCCCTTGGCCACAAACTCTGCCAAAGGGAGCACACACAGGGGAAAAGCCCAGTTCTCGTTTCCAAGACCTACCCAAAGCCTTGAAAACAAAACCAAATCATGCATCTTTGCTCAGCTGATCATCCACTCAGTAACGCTTACTTACTTTAAATAAATGCATGCACAAATCTTAACTGGCAGCAAATTTCCCATCTTTCTTTTGGCTGATATTCCTGGTTCAAAGGGTATTCACAAGCACAGGAAAAGAAGTGAATTATTTTAAAACAGAAGGATGTATCTGCATGCCTATAAATACACAATATAAATACAGAAAACTGCTTTTCCTGTTTTAAAGATACACTGCAGGGGTAGTTTTATAAAATAAACTAATTTTAATTCTGTAAACACCTCTTAAAACAGTAAAGAAATTGAATTATCATAATAGAATCCTAATTTTTCATTCAAGTTTAAAGACAGAGGTTGTCAAATGTTAGAGCTGAGCTGGACTGCATCAATTTTAAAATACATATAAATTTCCAGCTAACAGAATAAATGCTTCTGAGGAAAAAAAGCCTTCTGAAGATTTCACTCTTTCTACTTCTGCATGCTGAGTGCCCCTCATGCAAGCTTAATTTATGCAGTGATGGATATCCTGAGAGACAGAAGTGTATTACAGACATCGAGATAAAATAATCCCTAGGTGAGAAGAACCAGTTTGGTCTCAATAACGCTCTACTCAGCACTGCAGGTTAAATCAATTTTATTAACTTCGCTAGTTAGCATAAATATAACCTTCCTGATTAAAATACTAGTTTGTCAAGGATCAGACTCTCTTTACCTGGTAATAATCCAATACAATTTAATGACTGCTCCTGAGGAAGGAAAACGATCTCTCAGTGTATTCCCTTTCAGAGCTGTTGCAACTCTCTGACCTCAGCTTTTGTGCCGGTGCCGTCTCTGTCCTGAACCAAAGGCTGGGTCACGTGAAGTGTTTGTTCCTCAGCTCCCAGCAAGGAGAACACCGAGCACCATGAAATATGTTCTGTTCTGGAGCCTTTCAGATGAGACCATGGAAACTCAGCTCCTGCTCAGCGCTGATTTGAAATAACCTAATCCTATAAAATGCTAAATCACTCTGGCCAAGCTCCTGAAATCCTGTTCCTCAGGACATCAGCCCCGAGCTATGGGGCACCACAGCGTGCCAAGAGGGACCAGCCTCTCAGGGCACTTTTTGAAGCCCTCTTGCCCTGGTCCCACTGCAGACTAATCCATGGCATGTTCCTGAAGTGCTTCCAGAGAATTCTCAGGAGAAAAGGACACATGAATTGCAAAGCTCCATCCATCTTTTGGGAAATGCAGTGGAAAAAGCCTGCATGGTCTTTACAAAGTGGGATCTGTTCGCGGGAAACCACCGAGGACTCGCGTCTGGTAGATTCCCAAATTTTGGCTGCGTATTTCAGAAGCATTTCTTGCACTAATTCAGCACTGACAGCACTGGGTAAGATCCCAGCCCTTCAGCAGCTCAGCTGTGCTGCACAGAGGGCTGAAAACACCTGATTTTCAGCAAAGCCCCCCAGCCCTGACTTCCTTGCAAGCCCTGCAATCCACACAGATCCTTTCCCATGGAAGGGAAATGCTGGGTCCCAGCTGCAGGCATAGAGCAAAACTGTTTGTTCTTGAAGAATAAATGATGTCTTTGTGAACCAAAACACTGCTGCTTCAACTATCCCCACCAAAATGGGATTCTCAGAGTTCTGTGCAAGGAGAGAGCTCGAGGGAGAAGAGATGCAGATGGCAACAACCAATCTTCTACTCAATGAGCTGCCAAAAAAATCCTTTGAGATAGCAAAAGTAAGGGCCAAGCAAGGTTCCACACAGATCAGAAAAGATGTGGGCATACTGGTGAGGGTATATTTAAAATAAATCCCTTCTTTTCATGCTCTTTGTTCAACTACATTATCAAAAAAAAGAGGTTTTAAATACAAGCTTATGGGACTACTAAAGAGGTGAATTTATGAATGTATTCCTAACAAAACACACTCTGGAAGGCTTTAATCTATGAATTGTGACAACCTTGGACAAAATGGATTTTTAATAGAATATAATGTAAACTGCCTGAAACATTGTGATAAGGATTTTTTTTTTTTAAGTAATGCACAAAAAAGGCAACGATGCACTCTGCATGAAAGGAGGAAAGGTCTTAATTTAAAGCATTTTAATGGACACTCAATTTGCGTAGGGAAATGTGAGAAATGGAGATGAAAAACTCATGATAGCAGTAATGACACTAGAGAGGGGAGAGGCAGAAAGATTAGAAAAGTAAGTAAATTTGAAAATGCTCCAGCTGATAACAGGGGCTGAAAGGAATGCAGACAGGATTAGAAGATGTCACAGCCCAGAGTCACTGCTCTCCTTGCAGGCTGCGTCTGTCACGGGCTCTTATCAGAGCTGAGCACGGGGCACAGCCCAGCCCAAGGGCAAAGCAGACCTGGCTGGGCTGGAGGGCACCAGGAGGGCACTGGGCACAGACCTCAGGGTGGCACTGGGCACAGACCTCAGGGTGGCTCTGGGCACAGATCTCAGATCTCAGGGCAGCTCTGGGCACAGATCTCAGCCAGGGTGGCACTGGGCACAGACCTCAGGGTGGCTCTGGNCTCTGGGCACAGATCTCAGGGCGGCTCTGGGCACAGATCTCAGGGCGGCTCTGGGCACAGATCTCAGGGCGGCTCTGGGCACAGATCTCAGCCAGGGTGGCTCTGACCCCGGGGGTTCCTCGGTGTCCCCAAAGCTCCCGGGGCTGGGCCAGGGGCTGACAGGGCTTTCCACCCTGCACACAGCTGGAGAGAGGCTCAAACCCACCAGGAACTCGGCCGAGTCTGACCCAGAAATAAGCTAAGCTCAGCCCAGAGGCTCAGTCCTGGCTTACCCACTGCTCCTGTACCAGCTGGGTGAGTCAGCAGAAGTGAAACGAATTCCAGGAGAGAAAAAAGCATTTCCCCCTGCGTGGATACAGTTGTGCTCACCGAGAGCTGCTCTGCCACAGCAGAGGCTGATCCTGCCCTCCCACTCAGACACAAACTGCCTTCAATGGAGCTCCTTGGATTGCTAAAAGGAGTAACACACCAGCCAGGTCTAGCGACAATTTTGTCATGTTGACCTTAACAGAAGCAAGTTCAGGTCTCCAATCATTTAAATGAAACAACAGAACTTCTACATAAACACTTGACATTCCTCAAAAGAAACAGGAGGGCCATCCTTATGACCAAAAAGACAAATTAAAGGAAAGATCAAAGTTAAATATTTACTCTAAGCACTACAATATTTGCAAATCTGGAAGTGATCTTTCAGCAGTTTCTATTTGCATACTTTAATTAATCCAAAAATATTAAACTAATCTCATAAAGGAAAGGGTCAAAGTATTAATTAACTTGAGATGCACTGCTTTTGTGCAATTTAACAGTTCAACACAAAGTAAAACTCAGTTTTAATAAAAACTAAGTTACTGTGACAGGTATAATTTCATGGATTAGTGAAACCACATACAAGGCAATAAGTTTCAATGTTCAGGCTATTTTTTTTTTTGTCCAACTTTAAAAATAGTTCCTTCATTTTGATTTCAATAACATCAGATGACCTTAATCTTCCTTTAACCTCAGTATTTCACTTTTGAAGTGATGGCTTTGCACCTCGCTCTGGTGGGAACAGAGGTCATGGTTGTGAAAGAACCTGATGGGGTCACAGCGAGCAGACCCTGCCCAGCCACCTGTTGCCTTTTGGGACTGCCTAACAACAGAGGGCAGGCAAAATTAAGGGAATAAAAGCAGTTCTATGTATTGAAAGGCCTTCAGATACATTTTGGGCAGACCAAGCCCCCAAGGGGTTACACCCAAAAATGGATGGTGGGTCATGGGTTTTCATATTTTTGTAAGTTTGGTCCGTTTGCACATTGGGGATTAATCTTCCAATTACAGCTGCAGGGAATGAAGTCATTTACCCCAGGTTTGCTCCCCCCGAACCACTTTTGTTCACATCTCTCAGGCCTGAGGCAGTGAGGTGTCCTTGACTCCCAGGCCTGGAGAGGAATTGTTGAGTCTGACCAAAACGGGAGGGCAGCAGCTCACACTGTGTATGGAGCTCAGAGCTCTACACTAAAGAACTGCAGGATTACAAATAGATGAAAATAGGAAAGCTAAAATCCCAGGGCATCACACCCACAATAGCCACTGGAGCCACCTGCCAGCCCCAGCACAGGCGCCGAGGTCCCCCTGAGCCAGCCCCCCATGCCTGAGCTCCCAGCCCCAAAGGGACTCCCTGCCCCAGCAGCAGCTTTGGGAGCTGGGACACCTTGCCAAAGGACAAGGGCTTGGAGACAAAGAGCCAAATGCAGCGGCCAGAGCTCTGCGTTAGCAGAAACCCCAGAAAATAATGATGGGAGGTGGCTGGAATTCCTTGCATCCCCTCAGGACTACAGCTTACAAGTGTGCTCAGGAAAGAAGAGCGGTTTTTCCTTACGTCCCTTTCTTCTGTTTATCCTTTCTTTTCCTCTTCTTTCCTTTTTCCTTTTCTTTCCTATCCTTTAGTATTTTTTTCCTTTTATTGGGGAACAAGCACACAGAGCAGCAAATGAAGGGAAAGGCTTGCCTGGAATTGATGCCACGAGGCTCTGAAGCACCTCTGCAGAGACTCTGAGAGGGGAATCACCTCCCCTCACTTCACAGCTTTCCCAGGCAAGTGTCTGCATCCCACTCAGCCACCTCCGCCCTGCCTCGGTGCTGGAGACACCCAGGCACTGTTCCCTCCTCGTTCACCTTGTTTTACACAGCCAGGAGAACTCTCCTCAGCAGTGCCTGCTGCTCAAGAGTCATTCAATGTCTTCCCATTAAATATCTTTCCTCTTTAAATATCTTTCCTCTTTAAATATCTTTCCTCTTTAAATATCTTTCCCCTCAACACTTCTATGGCAGGTACCCAGGGCTGGGTGGGATTCGTTTGCTCCTCAAACACAGCTTCAGAAACTAAACAGACTAGAAACTCTTTTTGTACTCCAAACCTCTGGCAGTAACCTTCCTTGGTCTAAGCAATTACCAGCAACCATTTTCCTCCCTAACTGGAGTTTTCAGAGAAAAAGATGGATGCGAAAGACTCTGTGAACAAAAATTTTGACATAAAGTTTTGTGATTTCCTAATTATTATACAATTTGCAGCTAAATTTATGCACGGTGTACTTTAACTGCAGAGTAATTGCAGGATACTGGGGAGAAATTGCTTGTTCTGTAAAATCCATAATTCTGACTAACAATGTAAATTCCTCATTACTTTTGATCCAGCTGGAGGGAGCATTCCCATCACAAACGGACAGAGCATTCCAAGAGTTCAGAGACACTCAGAGGTGTTTTGCAGCATTAATAAATAACAGTGAATGGCTGTTACTTTCACAGCTTTCAGGTAAAGGAGGCTGCATCGTCCTATATTGCTTATGACTGTTTTCCATCTTTCTCTACTTTAGTTTGGTGTCTTTTTTTTCTGTTGGCTCTTTGGCAAGAGGAATTCTGCTGCCCTGGAGGGTCATGAAAAGCAGATGTGATTTAGGACTGGGGCAGGGGGCTGCTTCCAGTTTAATTCCATAACCCCCTCCCAAAAGCTGGGGAGTGAAACGAGAGAGAAGAAAGCTCTCGTCAGATCACGCCCAGCTTTTCCAGGGAGGCTGGGGAGGAACGCTGGGAGTGCAGGAAGGTCCTGCGTGTGGCTGGCAGTGTTTGGCACGGGGCTCACCTGTCCTGGGCGCCGGGGTCGTTGTGCACGCAGGTGAGCGTGGCCGTGCTGCGCGCGCTGTCCGTCTCCTCCTGCACGCCCCACTGGTCGGCGTCGCTCACCCTGATGTCCCAGATCTTCACTCCTGGCGCCGTCCTGATCCTGGGGGGAGCAACAAGGATTGCTTAGCTACAGATCTACGAAGGCAGAGAGGTGAGAAAGGAGGGGGGGAGGAAAAAATGACCCTCCCATCAATAACAGGTTGTGACCTCGAGTAACTCTGCTTTAGAAACATCCAACGGGTCCAGTGGCTTTAAAGAGGTGAGGTATGAGTTGCATTATGTGCAAAGCCAGTCAGCTTTAGCTTGAGCAATGTGGAGAGAATTAGAATGGTTTCTGCTCCTGTGGCACCGGTCTGATACAAATGAAACAGATGTGATGAAGCATAAGTTGATTTAATTTGCTGTGTCTGTCCTGCAGCTCAAGATGGGGAATAAGAGCGATGTGACATAAAATACATCCTCCTGCCTGCAAACCTTTGGGAGTGAGGTATCTTCTAATACTAGGGCAATCCACATAGAAAAAAAAAAAAAGAGTTTCATAAAAGAGTTTCATTGCTCAAAGACCATAAAGCAGGAAGGAGAGAAAAGGAGTAAGTTATCCTAGACCGAGGGAGGAAAAAAGTTATGTCATTGCACCAGGACCTATCAAACTGGGCACATCAGACTGCTGCTGCTGAAAATAATATGACGCTGACATGGAAAACTTTGATTTCCTGAGCATGGCTAGAGTCAGAGCAGTGTGGTAGCTGGTAAATGTCACTGCTTTTTGGCTTAGAAAAAATAAAACTTGCCAAAAATAAAAAGTCCACGCTCCAGCGAGGCTCAGCGTCAGGAACAGATTGCCAAGGAATAGGAAATAAACTGCTTTTAATAGCAGGAACTTCATTTGTGCAGCTTGACTCCTGAAACAAGCCTGGGATTACACCAGGAGTGCTGCAAATATGCCTGGAGAACAATTAGGCAGAGAGAAACTGCTGCAGCGCCACACTCGCCACTACTGTGACTTAATTAATTAAAAGCAAAGCCAAGAGGGACCTTTTAGTTATACGGTGGAAGGAAACAGCACTGCTGGGACCTGGAGCATTATTTAACAGCGAATTGTGGTGGGTTTGCCCCGTGCCTCATGGCCAGCTGGTGCTCATGCTACACCATTAAAAATTTCCTTGAAGCTCTGGTGGGTTCATGGGCTTGGATCAAAGTGAGCTCACGACTCCATGGGTGGTCTTCTCCTCTGAGAAGGAATTAATTCATCCTGCTTTTATAATATCCTTATTTTTGCCTGTAAGGCTTTACTGGCTTGATGGGTTAAATCCATGCCTGGCATAGCCAACCTGATAAGAAAATATTCTCTCTAACTGAATTTTACTTGATATTTTTCTAATTGTCTCCTTCCTGCTTTTCCACAGGCATTCATATCTCCAAACAACATTCCTCAAAGCTGGTGTGCTCCTTTCCTCTCACCTCCTCTTCTTTTTTTCAGAGCAACATTCACTTATTCTGCAGTAATTACACAGGACCAAATAATTCCTGCAAGACACCTGCATGGCTTCATTTCAGACTGACTGGTAATTCACATGAGATAGAGAATTAGAACCTCAGCACTGGATTCAATATTTTCTTTCTTAGACTTAGTCAACCACTTTTGAAAAAAAAATAATTAGGGCCTGGCAAAAAAAAAACCCAACACCTCAAAAATCAAAAACCCCCAAACAAATCAAAGTTCCACCTTTTAAATTTTCTTTCTCACCCAAAACTTTTTTTTTTTAAAAGAACTTTACATCACCATTCTCTCAAGTTCCCATGTTTGTCTTGACAATGTGGCTGAAAACTTCTAACCTGACCTGTCACCCAGGTGAAATCCTGGTTAATGAAAGGTCAGCTGAAGGGCAGGCGATGCTGGGGGGACGCACACGCCAGGACAGCTGGATCCCAGCCACCATTTCAGCATTCATCAGCCTTTTCCCATCTGCCAGAAGCTCCTTCCGTCCTCCTACACAGCTTTTGCACTGCAGATATCTTCACTCTGCAGCAGCTACCTTTGTCTATTCTGAACCAAATCTAGGGATGAAGAGGATGAGGAGCTACAAGGAGGATGAAGAGGTACAATGAGGATAAGGAGCCACAAGGAGGATGAGGAGCTACAGGACACAGTTCCTGCCCAGCTGGGCAGGATTCAGCCCCCGTGCAGCTCCTCCTGAAGCTGCCCCCTTTGCCTCTATCAGTGATCCACACACACATCAGGAGGCAGGAGCTCAAGCATCCCCCTCTCCCTGCCCATCCAGCTGTTGCAGCCTCTTTCACAGACCCTGCACACCCCAAAACACCGAGCTCCTCTTGGCCCAGCCCCTCAGCTGTGCCCCCCTCCCTCGGCCAGGGAGCTTTGCTCTTCATCCCCTTGTTTCTGAGCCACAATTTGGTTTTTGCCACCAGCTGAGACTCTCCAGCTGACCCAAGCCTGGTTTCCCCTTCAGGGTGACCCTCCACAGGGTTTTTTGTCGTGTTTTTTGGCCGTGCTGCCCTGCTGGCTGGGCCCCCCTCTCCCCTTGTGGGCAGCCCTGCCTCGCTGGGTGAGCAGCAAGTGAACAGCGCTCGCTGCTCCCCAGCCGCGTTTTCCAAAAGCGTCTCGGGATGCTGCATTTTAGGAAAAATTCCAGTCTCATCCCTTGCATTGCATCTGCTCTGGTGGGCTGAGACAAGATGTCATTTTGCATTTTTGGATACCAGTGGAGCCAGGAAGGTTGAAAGAAGGAAGAAACTACGTTCAGATTCTCACTTAGGAAAAGTCAAGAAATTCAAATGAAACCAGCCTACATATGGGAGGTTTGAGCCTACTGTTCCTCAGATAAGTGATTCATATCTTTAAATCTGCCCCCAAACTCCACAAAAATTATTGTAAGTGTTGGGCACTGAGGCTTTGAAAAAGAGTAAGAAATTCCTACCAGAGCTGACACGAGCTGGAGAAAGGATGGTGAGTGGCACGTGTGCGGGCCCTGCTCCGTGCCAGGCTTCAATCACAAGCTGGGGTTAATCACTGAAGTTTTCTTAGACCTCCCTTCCCCACGTATAAAATACTGGAAAGTGTTGCTCTGCCACCTCAAAGGGAGCCATAAGGATAAATGGAATTGCCTGAAAAAAAAATCTGATGTCCTTTAAATTCACCAGCTGACAAAAATTCTCCCATCTCTGTGCTTGAAACCGTGGAAAGGAGCTGCTGAAGTACTTCATAGAACTGTGACCCAAGAAACAACTGTTACCAATAAAATGGCTTAATTACTTTTTTATAAAGATAATTTTTAAATGAGAGGGGCAAAACAGGAACAAAACATGACAGCCAATTGGAAATTTGGCAAAACAGACATTTCATTCCCATGAAATTCTTACTTTCTGAGAAGCAGAATTGTCAGACAGAAAAGTGTTCTGTTAAAAGCCCACCTTTGAAACACTGCAGCATCATCCATGGCATTTGAAAATGCAATTAGCAGGGATGTGAGAAGGAATGCTGACGGAGCTGGGCAGAAATCACCCTGCAACGGGGCCAGTTTATTGGGGATATCTCTGCTCAGGGGTGAGGGAGCCCCACAGAAACGTGAGCCCCCCATCACGCCGTTGCTGCCACGGTCCCTGCAGGATCTCCAGGGGATGCAGCTGGGGAGAAATGCCAGAAGTGCTGCAGAGTGAGCCCGGCCCCTCCTGCAGCTCCAAAGCCCCAGCGAGGAGCTGCTGGCAATGGAGATTTTGGAACACGTTCCGTAGCCCGGGCAGGACTTTGCCTGGAACACAATGGGTGTCCCCCATTTAAGAAAATAAAGAATATAAGGATGCAAACGTGATGGAGCAGCATTCCCAGGCTGTCCACCTGGAACGCAGAAACTTTGAAAATGCAGCCCCAGCCCAACGTGGATTTGACCCCGTGAGCTGAGCCGGTCTAAAGCTCTTCCCTCGGCTCTCAGAACACAAGGAAAGAAGGGACAAGGAATCACCAGGGCTGGCAGGAAAGTGAGGAGCTGCAGGAGGGATTGAAGCACCGAGCCCTTGGTGAGGGGAATTCCACAGCTCCAGTCAATTAAGTGCAAAATCTGAAAGGTAAATCCTTGCTCGTCACACACGCCCAGCCCCGAGCCTGGCAGCGGGAACTGGGAGGTAAAATCTTGGCAAAAGGAACATGATGATAGAAAAAGAAGGAAAAGATATTTAGGAAATAAAGCAGAGATGTGCTCATAGCAGATGGGAAATGCTCAGAATGATGAAAAAAACTACTTTTTCAGAGCTATTTTGGAAATCCCCTTATCCCCTCCCCACTCCATTATGGGGGAAAGCATGATCTGAGCTAAATTCCCTCTCAATGACGTACTAATAATAACAGTTATGATAAATTTCATTTGCAACTTCCAACCATTTCTGTAGTCAGCCCTTCCACACGCATTTTTATCCCAATTAAAAATAAAGCCATTTTCCTTTCCCTACAGGAAACCCAAGCTGTAAACAGTTCAGTCAACTTGCCCAAAATTAAACTGCCTCTGCAGAGCCAGAATGAGGGTTGATCCATCGCAGTTCCCAGCTAGACACCCCTCCCCATCTTTAGGGCCAAACCAGAACAGAGCTGAGTAATTCCTCACAGAGCATTTAACATATTTGAAGAATTGCACAAACAGCAAGCAATTAGTTCTGAACAAGGTCCCCGGGGAGTTTCTAGTTAAAATACATGTGGTTTAGGATACATTAAACCAAACATTAGAAACTGAATTCATCACTGAACTCAGACATAACATCTGGGGATTTCTGGGTGTGGGTGAGATGGGCAGCGTTTCTATAGAGGAAGGAAGATGAGGATTCCTGGAGGGGTGGAGGAAGGAGAGGGAGATGGAAGCAGGTGTGTGATTCACAATTGGAGTGTGTGAATCAGGAACCCTGCACTGCCTCACCTCTCAGGGAATTCACAGCAGCTCAGGGGATCAGCTCCTAAATCTTCACCGGCTAAGCAGGTGTTTATTTTTCAAAATATTTCCCCCAGACCTTTAGTTCTTTGTTCTTTTATATTTTAAAAGACCTGTCACAGATTTATGTTCAAATTGCTTCCCCATCAAATTCTCCTTAAAATAGCAGCACTGGGCCAGCTGTGTTTGCTTCCGCAATTCCATATTAATGTCACTATAAGCAAAGCCATTTTTCCAAGCGTGTAAAATACACTGCAAAATACACAAAGATCCTGCAAAAGCTCGAGCCCTCTCCAAAAGGTTGCAAGAGTAGACACACAAAGAATATTCTGCTTTATAGCAAAGTAAAACAAGCAGCCTACACAGCCCCATGGAGAGGTGTAACTAGATGGCGAGCAGATGGCAATTTGGAAATAGCAACTGTGAGGCACCAAACTAAAGGAAACCCCAGGTAAAAGGGTTTGACTGAAGGTACCAGCAGGCAAAAAGCTCAGCGTGGCCCTGGGAAAAAAAAAGGCAGTGCCAATAAGTGTTGCCAGTGAAACAACGGAGGGACAAAACCCCCAGGTTTGCCCTTGGGCTTAAAGGCAGCAATTTCCAAAGTCAGCTGGAGTTTTACTTAAGATTTGACCTCTGCATTTCATCCACGCTAAAGGCTGCTCCAGTGGCTGCCCCCTCCGTGCACAATTGGCTCCAGTGTGTTTCCAAAGCAAGCCCTGGGTGTGCTGTGCTGTGCCTGCCTGGCCCCATCTGCCCCAGAAGAGCTCAGAGCTCTGCCAGCCCCCAGCCCTGGCACTGCCCTGCACCTCCTCACCCCAGCACCCTCCCACCCTGACGAGCTTGAAGATATAGTAATAGATATAAAGCAAGGAAAAGTTGTAAGGCGTTATTAGCTTTCCTTCTTCTTCACCTTCTTCTTCATGAGTTGTGTAATTAACTAGAAAAGTCCGCAGCAGGCAAAAAGTAACTAGTTATTTACAAGTAAAAATAATTCAGCTAGCAAATTTTAATTAGTTAGTTTACCCTTGAAAAGCCTTGTAAAGAAAGATTATCATCGCCATTTCTACCTCGTCAGTGCTAAAACACTCACAACTGGTGAGACTGTAATATAAATAAGAACTAATAAACATCTAAGTCCAAACAAAAACAGTGTCTCTCTAGCTTTCATCCCAGCCCTAAAAGAAACAAATAAACTACAAAAAACCCTTTCTCACACTGGCCCTTTGAAATCATGGAGGGGATCAATGCTGAAGATTGAGAATTACACCATTACCACTCTTCTACCCCAAAAAAAGTGAAGCTATCAACAATTTTTTTTTTTTTAGCCCATCAACCGCTTCAAATTATGTAAAACATCGAGCTCACTAGCATATTGGATTTTGAATAATGAAAAGAGTAAACAGGATTTTAATTTGGATTCTGACAGTAAGGCGCTTTCCATGTGATAAATTAACTATTAGGGAAGACACCTTGAGTATGATGGCTTATGATTTTGAGGAAGCTTTTACAGAAGCATGATAAAAATAAGGCAGGATGAAAAACAGGATATGATGATGGAGGGAGTATTTTACCAAAAATTCTTCCTCCTCCTTTTCACCAAGCTGTGCATATAACTCCTCTTAAAAGAAATGCTGCAGTTTCTCTCGAGAGCCCCTCATTTTCCTAACAATGTCTCAACATTCTAGAAGAGTTCCTCAGCTGCTCTAGATGACCAGATTGATGAATTTTAAAGTGCTTGTTTAACACTGAGATGTTAAATTTGACATCTGTGAAGCAAGGTCAGAAGAAGAGGTGTCACCCCTCCTCAGGAATCTTTTTGGAAGGGAAGGTGTCTGAGAAACATTTTCTAGGCATAAGACTGTGCTCATAAAATCAGCAGAGGATGTGATCAGCTTCAAAGCAGTCAAGCATCATGTTAAATTTCCATATCCAAAGGAAAACTCCCAAGTTTTGTCATTTTTTAAAAGGAGGGAAGACATTTTAAGATTTCATCTTCACATTTCAGCAGCAACTCCATTTTTCAATCTGCTCTCAGGTAAGCAAATACAGCTTAGAAAAACAGCAGAGAGGCATCCTAATTGGCTTGAAATTAAAGCTATTAATTTTTATTCTTATTTATTCCTGTCACAAACCAGACCTGTTTTATATGGATTTCCAGCACTGCTATGGAAACCTGAGAGGTTCTGAAGTCTTTATGTAACACGAGATGAAAACGCTGTCTCCCACAGTGAGCACTGTTTTCTTTGAAATATGTCAACAGTGGAATTTTGTCCCTCTGGGAGAAAAAGGGTTGCCAGGCACTGAGACAGGAGACATCAGGTCCAAATCTATTGACTCAAGACATGCTATTAACCATTTAACTCGCCGGGCAACTTCAAAATAAGGAGGTTTACTCACCTCAGCTTGGAAATTCATGCAAGGAGTAAAAACCCTACTATTTCTATGGAGACACCATGTACTTGTACACCTAAAAATTGTACAGATACTGAATTTCAATATATTCCTGTAATTTTCCAGTCGTACTTCCAACTGCAGGTCAAAAAGTTCTGTAACAATTGGCATTTTCTTACTAAAACTGAGAGTCACAGTTTGTTGGTGTCCACCTGAAAACATTGTTGTACTTCTGATACACAAATTACTTTAATCAAAATATAAATAAGCGTGGGTCTAGATTGTGCTGAAAGCTCCTAAATTCCAGCAAACTCGTGGCAGCAGTGGGACAGGCCTGATGTCTGTGTTGCCAGCCCTGCAGAGAACGCAGCACGGAAGGGGAGCAGATCCTCTGCCCTTTGTCTGCCTGGAGGGCAGGAAAAACTGCCCAGAATTTGCAAATAAATACACACTTCCCAGAACTCACTGGACACTTCACGCACTCAAAGTATCCAATAAACATGAATTAATCATTCCTGCTGTGACTCAGAAGGAGAAGGTCTTTTTCCAAGCCTAAGTGGTTCTTGTCGTTCCGAACAGCTCCTGACATCCCCTTCTCCTTCGGGTGCACCAGCAGCTCGCAGTCTCCCCTGAAAGGAGAGATGTTTTCCTTTATGCCAGAGCCTCCATGGAGTTAATTGAGCTGTGATGTGTGTGGATTGTTACTCCAAGAGCTGGGAGTGCCCTCAGACATCTCCAGGACTGAACCCCGTGCCCTCTTCCCTCCAACACAACAATTTGTGCTAAACCTTCTCTGCAGAGAGAAGGGGGGAAAAGCTGGAGTGGTTTTGTCACACATCTACAGAATGAAAATCAAAGCCTCCTTCAGTCTCTTCAACCTTCCTCTGAAAGATCTAAAACACTCAGACCACGTCCTTTGCCTTGAAACCAATGCAATGTTCTAAGAAATAAAACTCTTCCTTAAAACCTAGACGTTTTAAGGGAGAATATGCATTACCAGCCTGAAGGAGTTCAAAGCATTTGCACTTGGAATTCTTGCAATCGGGCAGAAACACAGCTTTGGAAACCATAATGAAAAAATTAAAGTAAGGCAGAAGTTTCCTCCTGCAAAGACAAAGCTACTTACAGGTTTCTTTTTATTGAAAGGTTCCTTTCAGAAATCAGCACTGCAAAAACATTTGCAGCCCGAATAGAGTTCAGGCCTCCAGGGAGACAAAGAATTGTTATAAAAGGGTCATTTTTCTCCTCTACAAATAAAAAGAAGCTCTGAAGGTCACCAATTCTCGAAGCACCTAAACAACAACAAAATAAAAACTTTCCATCCCTCTCCTTGCAAAAGTAGATAACGAGCTCCATGGCATTGTCCTGGTCAACACCTGACCAGGGTTTACAGCATTTCAGACACTCCATCACTGCAGCTGAATTTGCTCACCACCCTGGAGTCTCAGACATTCCCTTTTAAAAGCTTATTAAATACAATAATATATTATTATAATTAATTCTCCTTTACCAGACATCACTATACATGCTTAGGGCCAGAGGAACCTTCCTGGATTGCTTCAAGCTGCACCAGCAGAAAAATAAACTAGAAATGATCATTCAAAAGAGCAGATCTTTGAAAACTATGTACACTTCTAATTCCACTGAACTCATCCCAAGCCTTGGCACAGCCAGCAGCTGCTTAACAGCATGGAGTGGTTTTTTTAGGAGATCTGTCCTGCATTATCCCATGCTTGCTCAGCACTGGGAATAGAAAGCAGCAGAGCACAGGTCGTTATCAGGACCTCCACCCCAGGCTGTGGCAAGGAGACACTGATCCTGACTCCATGGGGATGGACTTAAAGTGAAAAAAAACGAACAAACAAACAAAAAAAAACCAAAAAAACAAACCACAGCAATGAAAATCCTCCCAGAATTAAAAAAGGCCACAAGAATTTTGCCTGAACTAGTAGTTGTTGTTTTTATTGGAGTATTTTATGGGGTTTTATGTTGTTTAATCGAAGAAAGAAAATGGATGCCATAAAATATGCAGAGCTAACTGGGGCTGCAGAGTACATTGCTGAATATTGCTAGTAATGCCATTTCCCCTTCACTGTCAAAAAATAAAAATATCCTTCTTTATATCCCTGTCACATGGAACAGCAGTCCTCTCACGCTTGCCAATCAATCATCCTGGAGTGCACCTTTACCTTGAGCACTATGTGCTAGGACGGTGAATAAGGAAACCTTAGGAAATAATCTCCCTTTCCACAAGATAGAATTCAATTTCCAGCATAGCTCAGGCCAGTACTTTTCTTGAAAAGGTGGCACTATATATCATGGCAGAAAAGCATTTTTCTGCTGGTAGTGAAAACTTTAGTGAGCATTATGATTATGTGGCTTGTACTCCAGGCACCAATGACCACCGAGCAGGCTAATAACGAGCGAGATCTGATGAGAACAGCCCTCCAGCTGGGATAAAACATCAAAGACCTTTCTCACCCTGGGTTTTTCTTTTTTTGGGTTTTTTTTTTTTCCCTCCATTCTCCTTGCTTCACTATAAGAATTTTTTTCCTAAGGTTCAGACAATTTTCCAAGGTCCTCCTCAGGAGTCAGCACTTCGCTCTGGTGCTCAGGTAGCCCAGTCAGACCTTTGGCCACGGTGCCAAGAGCATTTATCTCTGCCAGCCCGCTTTGCTTCCTTCAGGTGGTGCTTCTCACTCACTGAACACTCTCTGCAGGTAGACTGAGCCTTCACCAATGACCCCTTGATCCCCCTTTGGAACTCTGCAGCTTGGGCAAGGATTTTGCAAGTCCCAAGCTTTGTCTCTGGTCTGAACTCTGTTCAGCCTGGGTCCATAATCCACCACAATAAAATCCAGGGAAAGCCCCACAAATGGATGGTGCCAAACCCTGTCTGCCTGGATTTGTTGCTATGTTTCCAACTAAGAAGATGAACAGACAGTTTTTTGCCTGTGGACACCCTGAAGCTCCAAGTCCCAGCTTTTTCTCTTGAGATCTGGCCAAAATATCATTCTGCACGCTGATGCCTGACAGACAGAGCTCAGCAGCCCCAGAGCCAAAGATGGGCAAAGAGTTCAGGATGATTCAGCCCTCCAAAGTGTGTTGCTCACAGTGCTGCCACAACTTAGAGAGCTTATCCAGCCTTGCAAAGCTGTCAGGAAAATTTACCAGCCACCACACAGAAATTACTTGCCGTTTACCAGAGTGATTGACGGTAATGCAAGAAACTAAGGGCATTTCATTTGCCTGTCAGAAGAAATTACTCACCCTGGACCAGCAGGATTGGGGAAGGATTCTTTGATCCTTACAGCAATTTTTAAATTAAACTCTGGTGTTCATAGGACTGAAGATCAGTCACAGACAGCAGCTGGCTTCAGGATGGATTCCAACATGATACAGCATGGACAGACAGGTCTGGCACAGCAATAAGCAGGGTGACAGGCAGCTGCACACTCTGCTTCAGGAGGCCAAATCCGTCTGCAGATTGTTAATCTCTAACAGAGACCTAAATCCTGGCACCGTGCATATAATAAAAAGTTGAGGACATAACAGGACAGAGACCATAACCAAAATCTGCAGGCTTCGGTGGCAAAGCAATGTGCTCCCATTTTGTCTCTGTGTTCAGAAGAGTATTCCAGGATTAGGGATTCATTCACTTCCTGAATCAGTAGAGGGATGGGACCGTTCCCTCTTTAGCTTTCCCCTTCCTTCCTAACAACCTCCTTTATCTTTTAGCATTTTTCCTTTAGCATTGCAGCTGTTGCCACCAGGACTCTCTGTTTTGGTTCCACCTGCAGAGCCGACACAGAGCTCCCACGGAAGGTCAGCAGATCCTTCACCACAGCTCAGCCACAACATCCTTGGTAAAGGAGCTACTTCTCTAGTTTGGGGCAAACAACATTCATTCAGGAGAGTGCCAAGGGGGAAGGACTGAATAAATGTCCTTGAGCAGCAGCTGATTCTTACAAGCAGAAGCACAGGTGGCTCCAACACCCAGCACTGCCCTGGAGAACTTCTGCAAGATAAAAAGGAAAGGAAGCCAAATTTTTGAGGATATGAATGAGCCACTTTCGCAGCTTTGATTTTGGATAGCCTGGGTTCTTTTTGTCTTTATGATTCAGGCTCCTTACACATCCTCAGACACCAGATGAAAAACTATCCCTGCCAAAAGCCACAATCAAAAAAAGGGGAGGAGGAACAATTCATGTTTGATGAAGACTACACAGACCTAGGTGCTAGATACCGAGAAGCCTCTTAAACGTTCAGCATGTCAAAGAAAACAGTTTTTGGAATAACACTCCAAAACCAGGCTTTGCCACTGAGGGGGCTGCGGGGCACAGAATCAGCTGCCTCAAAATCCAGCCACAATCCATTATAACATGTTCAGTGATTTCCAAAGAAAAACACTCACAGTGAGACACTGTATCCAACTGAGCATTAAGCACTTCCCATTCCCGTTCTGCTTTCCCAATTCTACTAGTCCCTAACCCTGTTAGTCATGAATTCTTGATTAATGAGCCTTGTTTAGAGGATGTGAGTACTGAAATTGCTCTGATATACAGGCTCTGAGCACAGAAAGACAATCTAATTCAGCGAGGGAATCTGCTGTGCTTAGGGGGGGATTCCCAACCTTCAATAAAGGAAATCAGCTGTTAAGTCATGCTAACAAGGGACAGCACGCTGTGCTCCCAGCTCCGTGCTGCCGTGTGATGGTCTCACAGCTTGGCATCTGGGGGCAGAACCATCTTCATGTGTTAAGGATGTTTAACATCTGCTTGTAAATCTGGGGCCGGTCAAACAAGGCTGTGAGTGGAGCGAGGATGGTGCCAGCGTGGTTTCACACCAGAATCCTTTAACATCGAGGAGCATGAACACACACACACACACACCCATCTCCTGAGCTTGTACAGCAAGGACCAATAACCCAGGGCTAAACTAATTATGGCTCGTTATGCTTGAGCAGGAAAACAGCAGCCGCTCCTCTCCTGCTTCAAGGGGACGTGTAAAACAAGTGTCTTCGTGGTTCTTCTTCCCTGTGCCTGCAAGGGAAGAGCTGTCTCTAGGGAGCCTTCAACTCCCAGAGGAGCAGATTTCCTCCACAGCTGGGGACGTGGGGACAGGCAGGACAGCTCTGCTCTCCCGGCTCGATAGCAGGGCTAGGCAAGGCCCTCAGCAGGCCAGCCTGCTTGTTGGCTCTAAATACATAAAAATGTATTTCACAGGACATGAAAAAATCCGATAGAGCAGTGCAAAACAAAAAGATTGTATTTTTCATTCAACAATATCGCTTGTCACGTGCCCATGAATATTCATAACGATTTGGAGGGTGGAGGGGGGACCTTAATTGAAAGGGTTGAAAATGCACAAATTCAAATTTCATATGCTTGAAATGATTCCTAAAATGCACAGAGATGGAAGAAATGTTCCTTCTTCTCCTAGAGTGGGCACTTTCAGATGTGTTTCAGGATCCTAGAGACCAGGGCATTAATTCCTGCAGACAAGCCCTTTTCCCCCCGAGCTCCTCCCCAGCTCTTCTCAGAAAATGACCTTTTCTGATCTTAAAGCATCTTGAAAGAGACAGAAATATTAATTATGCTTCTCCCTACTTCATCTTCACAGAACATCTGAGGGTTTTCTACAGCTGCAACACCTTTATGTCCACAGCCCACTCCTTTTGACTGCTGAGCTATTCAAAGACCCATTAAACCAAAGGGGAAGACCCATTCCCTGAGACTTCACATGCAAAGGAGATGGGGAGGGAGGCTTCAAATTATCTTCTACTTAAGTTAGCCAGACACAGTTGGAGAAGATGTATTCATAAATCAGGCTCTCCCCTTTCAAAAATGTCACCTATCCTCATGGTGCCCTGCCCACAGGAGATGCTGTGGGGACCAAAAGGTTGAGAAATGCAGCCTGATCCAATGATTCTGCTTCTTACGAAAGAAGATCCATGGGATGAAGAAGGAAAAGCAGAGCAACCTGCCCTGTGTTTTTATTGACACACTTTTGCACCTACAAGTCACAATTGTTTCCCAACTGCAACATTAACGCCGAGCTGGATGGAGCTCACGTCTCAGAGCAGTTTCCCTGCATGGGTGATGTTTGTTGATGCCTGCCTGATTGTGGTTGTAATTTTTTCGTCCAGCAATTATTGTCACTGTATCAGACCTTATTCTAGAGTCAATTGCTGAGACAATTTAGGGACAGTGTCCTCCCAGCAAGTAATTGCTGATACAAAGCCTTATTCTCAATTACCAATGTCAATAACTTGTGGATATTAAAAGTGAAGACAGTGTGTTACTGGGCTGAGATTGCTTTCTGATCTGATATCTGGGCTATAAATGATCTGATTTGCTGAGGAAGAGCTCAAATTACCAGGGCACCATTCAAAGAATCACTAAATATAAGGCTGGAATGGTTTGATTTTCAGTGGCACTGAGCGCTCCGTTCCTGCCCGGCAGTGCTGCCTTCCTGACCTGAGCCTTCACTGTCAGGGCATCATCCTCAATTAATTTCAGGCACAACTATTCTCAGTTTTAACACTCCGCCCACCAGGCTAGCAGTGGGTTTCACAAGTGGGTCTGCAAGCTGTAATCCCCAGCTCATCTATCAGAAATACCAATATTATCCATCCTTTCTATTTTTTGGAGCAGTGAAACCTCAGAAGTATTACATTCAAGTTTTGGCTTAGTCCTGGGAACATTTTATCTTATTTTCACTTGGAGAACCCCTTTCTTTACTGAATTTTCCTGCAGTTAGGCTCTCTCTGCAGCTTTATGTGAAATTAAGTAGCCAATGTCATACACATGGTGCTGCAAAGATTAAGTCTTGGTATTAAGCAAAGTCAGGGTTTAATTTCCCTGCACGCAGCAGGTGAGATGGAGAAAGGCTAGATTTGGAGAATGTAATAAGCAGTCACAGGTGAACATAAAATATAAATGCAAAATGCATTTCCTCATATTTATTGCATTTTTTTACATCTAAATCAGGCAGATTTCATTTCACAGATTGAGACTGATCTGAAGTAATTTAGTGGGAGGCTGGTAGTTGAAACACATAATCACATTTCTAGAACAATGTAATTACATTGAATTTAATGTGATTTCCTGCCACAGGTTTAAAAGTGCAGCCTCCTCCACGTTCTCAATTTATGCTGAACATGACACTTGATGTAAGACTACTTTGACATAGCCAGGTAGAGCACTGTGTAAGGGGACAAAGCACTCTGTGACCATTTGAATTCCCCAGCACCATCCGAGGTGGTCAGAGATGCCAGCCATGAAGCACCAGTAAGCTCAAATCTTAAATTTCTAGGAAGATGTTGTTTCAGCAGATGACCACTGATTTTAGATTTCATTCTCATTAAATGTCTCGCAAGGAACAATTATGCCCACCTAAAGAACTTGTGCACAAGTCAGCTCTGCTCTGTGACGCGAAGAAATTTGATTGGGAATTCATAGCAGAGGAGTTTTCAGGATTTTGTGGGTTGTAGGTGTTTCAGAGTCCTAGGATAAAGACTTTTTATAAAGAGCAGGCTAATAAATGGATAGGGCAGGTCATACCCATTAAGAAGTGCTAGGAAATACTGGGGGGAAAATTAATTGCAACCTGAATGCAGACCAAGAGCTCGAATACTAAAATAAACATGAGGACAAAGGGCTGAAAATGTATCAAAGGTAGGAATAAAATAGCAAGTCATTGGTGTTTATTTAACTCCTACAAATTAGTTAAAAGTTGATCTAGAGAAAGTGTGCATCAGGACAGCCCGTGCTGCCAAAGCACTGCATAAACAGGAGGGTTACTCTTAAAAATAAATAACACTACGTTACAGCTGATCAGATGAAATTCTGCCTCCTGTGAGACAACTCAAGTAATCTCTTTGCAGAATAATTCCAAAGTTGTACAAATGGAGGCATATTCACAAGCAATTTGCAAACAGAAAGAAAAATGAATAAATTGATCAAAAATGCTATTTACTGCTGGCAGTTCATTTGATTTTCTGCAGAATGCTTCAACATTTCTATTCCTTCATTGGAATAAATAAGTATTGAAATATAATGGATAATGAAGCAGATGCTAAAAGGCAAAGTGTACAGGATTTTTTTTTCTTTTTCCCCAAGACCAATATAAATCTGAACTAAATGAAAGTTGAAAAGTGTGTTTTAAAGCTGGGGACTTCTATGAAAAGTAAACAAACAATGGATTTAAAGCAGTATAATTACTGATGAATCACAACACTGTGGAAATGACCTCGGAGAGCTCCTAATGCATTATACACTGGGGAGGAGGAAGGAGAACAAGGGAGAAAAAAAAACCCTAAAAGGAAACAACAGTGAGCCCTCACTCAGCTCAATCACCCTGTACTGATATCACAAAATCAGCTGCATTTAGGTTATAAAGCCAAATCTTAGGATCACCCCATGCATGGAAGTTTTCTTTGGCTTCAACAAGAAAAATCTCAAGGTGTGTAGACTTGAAGCAAACCAAGGAGAGACCTGAATGTCTTTGAGTGGCTTTTTGTCACTCCCTGCAGAGCACTGTGCTGTGAAAGGCTCCCACAGCCAGCAACTGTGCTGAGGTGGCAGCGACAAATGCAGACCTGTGACAAAAGCAGGGGACAGGAAAGCTTTGTCTGGGAGATGACAGCGTGCATTATTGATGGCTCAGGCACCTGCAGGCCTCAGTGCCTGGAGAGGATAATGGCTCTGTGCCAGGAAGGACCAGAGGAGGGCTGAAGGCAGGTGTGAGTCCCCCAGGGCGCCACATCCACCCGCCACCGACCCCAGCTCAGCTCCAACACACAGGGCTCAGCTCTTCCTCCTGAGCCTGACAAGCTTCCCAACAGCTGCAGCATTTCCAGACTTCAAACCCTTTAGCGGGGTTTCTTCAAGGAGCAAATGCATTTGCTGAAATTAATTTTGGGCTGCAGCTTCTTAAAAGGTGCCCATTTCTACATCAGGCAGATTAGCGGCAGAGCCGGCTGGAAGCCGCAGCCTTAATCAAAACCAAAAATGTGCTAAGCAGATTTTCCCTTTTGTTTACTGGAAAGCTACTTTCTTCAAGGTGACTCAAGACAATAAGAGATTTGCCAGAGGTCCCCCTTTTCATCCCTGATCGCTTCCTGTGGCTCAGGAAGAGAATTCTGCGCAGATACTCGGGAGTACGACGGTGGAGTCAGAACCTTCACCTCCGTCAGTCATTCAGCTGCAAACCAGAACCAGCCAGACACAAACACTGCGATTCAAACTTGGTCAGAGATGGTTAGAAATGAGAAACAATTTGGCTACAGCAGGATTAACCACCACAGTAACTGGGAGGTCAAGCCAACTATTCAGAACTTCCATTATGAAGCAAAAGGATGCAAATCTCTGCTTACCCCATCACCACTCCAGTTACATATTCAGATTTCTTTCTGGGATAAGTGCAGATTTGCTTGGATTCTATGACATTTCATCACTTAATACATTTATAGCATGTCAAGGGAAAACTTGACTGAATTCACAATGCTGTACTGATTGAGTTCCTAATAGGAACAGCTGTCAGAAGGACTTGTAAGGATAAATTTCAAAATCACATTCCCTAGCTGGCAGAGGACTTTCTGCACTTTCTGCGCCTAGGTACAGAACTTTTTGAGACACAGAGACGGACAGTCTCTCTCCTCCCAGTTTCCATCAGCCCATGACATGGCAGCTGCTGCAACCACAGCAGTGCCTGCACAAAACTTTTTCTCCAGAGTCCTGCACTTGATTCTCACAGCTGTGAGTCAGAAGAAGCTTTTGCTGGAGGCTCACGAACAAGCTGTGGGAGAGGAGTAGGAAACCAGTTGAGTGGAACCCCCAAGTACAAACTACCCAAGAGCAGAGCTCAGGTGTGAGCAGAGAGCACAGGAGGCAGCAGAGCTGGAGATCAGCATCTACCTTGGCTGAAAATGGGGAAAGAGGACACAGAAACCAACTCAATTCCCACTGGAGCCCATGGCCAGTGCCCCAGCCTCAGAGCTTCCTGCCCCTCTCAATCTCTACCTAGAATGGAGAAACATCTGGGGAGTTTTGCTCTGCTCCTGATCCCTCCTCGATATCTTCACTTCTGTTTGGAAAGGTCTTCAAAATACAGCTTCCAAGGGAACCCGAGCATTGCCAAATTCTTCTCAGAGTGCCCTTGCAGAGACCTGAAGTGACCTACCTTGAGTGCTCATGGCCCTGCTTTAATTAGGCAAAGAGGGGGGAAAAACAGTGCTTTTCAATGCTTGAACCCAACCCATTTCAAATAAATATTTGAAGTTGCCCTGATTTTTAGATAAGCAGCTTCTGCAAAGAGATTCCAAATGTTGCAATTGTTTTGCCATACGGTTGCCAGCAGCTGGAAGCTCTGAGATGCCCATTTCAATCCAAAATTTTCCATTTCAAATACATTTGGCTGTTCCTTCGTAGTGAGAAATGCTTCCCATTACAAAAGCTTTCAGAAGACCACAAGGAGTGAGGCATAGGTGGCTTTTCTTGAAGTGGGGGCAAAGCACAGCTTTCTGTAAACACTCCTTTTGATCAGTAAATAAGTAAGAAAAGGTGCTGTGCCACACTTTCTGCACTGCTATTAGGCAGCTGAGAGGCTCCTGCTAGACCAGACAAAGCCTTCAGTCAGTCCCACAGAATATTCCCAAACAAATGAAAAGAACGGTGGGAGGAATTCACTTTAAAGTGCATTCATTGTACTTTCCTTTTCATTAAATATAATAATATGCAACAGCTCCTTGTGGTGTTGAACGGACAATACTCTTCACTCTTTTTTCATGCCAGCACTTAAACCACTTGTAGTTACATTCTTCCACCTAATCACTACCTCACTGTTGTTAAAATCCATCGTGCACTAGGGGCCAAATCTTGAGATCCCCACTCAAACCCTCTCTTAAATGAGCTCTTAGGAGGATTTTTGCATGATTAAGCATCACAGGTTTTTTCCCTAACTGATATTTGAATAAAGAACACAAGAATTGGCCTTGATCATTACCATAATGCTTTCATGTTTTCCACAATGCCACTCAAAAGCCTAAAAATATGGCATAGAAGCCCTGCGGGGAATTAATGTAAAGTGTCTGTATTTGCACCAGGAACCAATTGCTGAAAGAAAAAAAAAAAAGGATATCTGAAATAAACCTGGAGGATGCATTAGCAGAAGCACTTGTGAGCAACTTGCCCTTTAAAGCACGCATGGGACAAATTCATCTCGAGAGTCACTTCAAAGGGAATGGTCTGTAATCAAAATTAATCACAATTAATTTGGCCCTAGGTTTCTGCCACAGAGAGCAGGCTCCTGCAGTCAGCGCTGCGGGCAGCGGATGGCAGGGATCACATCCACAGCGTCCACCTCTGCTGATATTGCCAATTCTGCTCTGCTGGTGCCATCATCAAATGCTGCAACAGGATTCAGGCCAAATTTGCTTATCAGCTCTGAACCATGAGGCCAGCCAGCAATATGTGCTGAATGGTGCTCTTTTGGAGGATGTCATCTTTCTATTTATATTACCTAATTCTTCTCCTCCAGCTCCCTGTGGCAAACCAACAGTTGAAATCAGCCAGTAGAAGCTAATAGGGTTATGTAAGTGTCCATTTGCTGTACATATGCTCTCCCCCCTAAGGCAGGCAATCACATGAGAGAGGTGCACCTTCCATTTCTGATGTCTAAGCACATCAGCGTTTTGGAGATGCTCCAGACAGTGTCTCCACCCTTGCTGGAGGAGCACTTGTAGGGAGCTGAGCAAGAAGCAAGCAGCAGAGAACTGTCCCGGGGGCAGACTCGGAGCCAGGCAAGAGATGCTTCTGGGCTGGGCACGGATCCTTTTCTGCCCGTGAAACACTGCCCTGCTAAACCAGGCCATGGCAGCTCCACATGTGGCTCCTCTCAAGGCATTGATGAGTAGACACAACCCTCAAACCTTCTGCCCAGGCTTAATCCCCTGCTCTGCCAGCACAAAGGCAAACACTTCCCTGATATGGAAAGATGCAGCTTCCCTGTCTCTTGATCCCTCTCAGTCTCTACCGTCTGCTTCCGAGTAAACTGTGATAGTGGACCTGGATCAATCTTTTGTTTCAAAAACATCTAACTTACAGAAACAATATTAAGCTCTGTAATCCATTAACTATTGTATTCTTCACACCAAAGTATGTAAAAATGACACAGGCCCTGTACATGTTGGCACCAAATCTCCCGCTCTCTGGAAGTATCCAGGGTTTAAAACCTCAGGAAAACTGCCTAGGAAAGCTGAACTCCTTCATCAACATCAATTTAGTGCTAAGAACGTGCCATGAAGTTTGAAGTAGGTATTTTAATTATGCATATTCACATGTTTTATTTCCTGAAACTTCGTCTGAATAGACCTCACCAATATACAGCACTAAGGTTTTACCCACATTCAGAATCTGTAAATTCACTTCAGTCACGTGAAGACAAAACTGATTCCTGCTGCCCCTTCTCCTATCTCGAGTGTGTATTTTGGGAGGTGTATCTTCCCAGAATACAGTACTATCACTTCAAAAACACCCCAAGTTTTTGCACGTAAATTCCTGTGACATATATCCAAGATAGGTGAAATTCAGCAACAGCAACTGGAAATGCTGGAATTGCACAGAGCCCTTTCTCCCTCCTGCCAGCAGATGGGTTCAGCTGAACCCAAAGATGATCCCAGCCTGTGCCAGGCTACAACTCGGCAGAAAAAGAAGGAGCCATCGCAGCAAATGAGGAATGTGTCATTTTCCCCACCTTTTCTCAGATGGTGAAAGAGAAACACAAGGAAAGCAAGAAAATCACTCACGTCCACGGCAAGAATAGCACCGAAGTCCCCAAGCACAGGACACGCCACATACTTGTAGTAACAAAAAATATATCTGTCACTTGCATGTCACACGAGCTCATTCAAACTAAAAATTTATCACTTGCTTCGGACTCCAGCCAGGTGACAGCAAATATATCATGGAGCTGTCAACAATCTGCTAATCTGGGCTGTGAAGTGTAGGAATACAAGAAGCTTAAAAATACACTGCTCCTTCAGAAACCATAAATTTTGCTGGCTCTTTCTCACATACCACTGGGTAATAGGTCTGCTCCAGCTCCTTCACTCCCACCTCCTGCAGTTCAACAGTTTCATTTTGCATGTCTATTTAGAGAGTGACAATCAGCCACGCGGGGCAAACACCCATGGGTATAACTACAAAGCAACACAGACCCTCTCTGCCTCTGTGACTGAAGAATTACCAGTGGCAGATTTAACTGCAAAGCTGGTACAGAAATCCCAGGACAGACACAACTAGATTTTCAGAGACAGCTGGAATAACACTCCTGCCCATCTGGAAACCTGAGCTCCTGTGCTCTTTGGAGCAGAGAAGAAAGCAAAAAAGGAGAGAAGGAAGACCTTTCCTCGTCCATCTGAAACCAAACCCTGTGTCTGGCTGTCCCTTTTTGGAGAGTGCAGAGGATGCACAGCCCCATGAGTGAACACTCAAGAACTTCAGCTTCTCCTAGCTCACATATTGGACAAAAATGCAAACCAAGGTGGGGGAAGGAGCTTTGATTATAAACACAGGAGAAGTTTCAAAGAATACTTCACAAATAACAGCTTGTGACATTTCACAATGGGCACATTTCTGGGAGACTACAAACGAAAGCAAACTTCCTTGTTTGCTACCCTTCCAAGTCAGGATGCTTCATGGGCATCAAGTTCACTAAGGACTGCATTATCCTGCTTAGCCTAAACAGCCCTGCCCGTGCAGCCCTGGGAGCTGGCCTGGCTGGAGAAGGCACTTCAATTCACTGCTCTTTGTGAAAATCCAGTTTTCTAACTGCATTTCTCTTATGCCAAACACCTTGGTGTACCTGCCATTCTTCATTTCCTCCTCCGGCCACAAACTTCCATTTTCTCTCCTCGGCTCTTAAACAGCGCATAATTACAACTAATCATCGATCACTGAGGGATTACTAGTTGACAAATCCAATTTCCACACTGTTATCAAGCGTGACTGACTGGGGCCCGGGGAGGATCCGAGGTGCCTGTGCTGCTGCAGGTGCCTGACTGGGTGGCACCGGCGCTGTCACTGTCACCAGCACCTGGATCACGAGACTCTCTAAACCCACACCCAGCGACAGTCTGTCAACGTGTTCTGTTCAATTAAATTCACCCTTGCGTTCTATTTTTTCAAATATCCTCACCAGCAAGCGAGCTGGCAGCGATGTTCAGAGAAACAGCTCATTTCGGGGTAAAAAAGGCCACTCCGTTTGCCTCAAAGCACATTTTTAAACTGCTGTGCTGCTGATCTCGACAAGGTGGAGAATGAAGGGAAGGGGAGCAAGGCCGGTGCCCCCGGAACGCGGCTCAGCCGCTGCCCAAAAATGGCATTTGTGAGCTGCAGCAGGCCAGCTCCCCAGAAATCAGGAGTTTGCTGCCATGTGCTCTGGGTGTTGGACAATAGAGGCACTGTGCACACAGAGCATTTAAGGAAAAAAAAAAATTAAAGGGAGAAATCTGAGAGAAAAATACATGGAGCTGCTCAAACATCACTGAACGGAGTAAAAAAGCAATGTTTTAATAAGAAGTCACATGATGAATTTTTTCCCAGTTGTTCTTCAATGGAGTTATTCACATAATTCAAACAGACACAAATCCCAGTGGGAAAATATCTGTGCTCTTGTAGCCCAGTGGCAGCCCTTCCAGCATGACTTACAACAAAAGGCTGGAAAAGTCCACTCCCATGGTACACACAAATTGGTTTATTATTAGAGCTCATCCAGCACCATTATTTTCTGACACTAAATGTGTTTTTAACAGAATTGAAATTGCCATGAAGAACATTTTTCTTGCAAATGTTTAACTATTCTTTGGGGGAAAACCACATTTTTGTTTCACGTCTGTTTAGCATTAAGATACATTTCCCTTTCCATTCTGTTCCAAAGGAAGCACGACACAATTTAGAAAATGCTGCATTAAATCTTCCTGGCTCCTAAAAGAAAAAACCCTGAGAATGAGCCTTACATAAAGAAAGATTGCAAGTGCCTTACTAAGGACTTTATTCATTAAAAAAGACTCAAGTCTATCCTGCTTCTCATCTACGGAAGTGAAATATGATTTTATTAACTGAAACCCTTAATATGTTTGCTAAGACTCTGTCAGGCTGAACATTAACTACATTTCCATTGTTTTTCAAGTCCAAAAAAGAAAGTTGTTCTGCAAAGAGACAATCTCACTTAGAGATTCTTAACCTTCAGACTGGCAGGAAAATTTGCTTTATGAAGTGGGTTTGCAATATCCAGCTCACACACAGGGCACAGCACATTCATAAAGAGAAAATGCTACAGAGGGAAGGGAAGGGAAGGG
>VWZN01014851.1:138478-186615 GCA_013396955.1 Regulus satrapa
AAGGAAGGAAGGCTCCCCCCGTGGAGGCGTTTTTAGGGGAGGTGATGGTGATGCGGGGGATCCAGCCCCCACTCCCAGCCCGGCCCGGCGCCCCCGAACGCCTCTCCCCTGGCTGCGGGGCTCTGCGGGGCTCCTGCTGCAGACACGAGTCCGCTCTGCCCTCTCCTGGCCTGCCCGGATCCGAGCCGTGCCGGGATGCGGGACACGGATCCGAGCCGTGGCATCGGGACACGGCGGGGATGGATGCGGGGTGGACGCGGCGGGGATGGGCACCCGCAGGATGGCACCGCCCTGGCTGCTCTCCGGGCCACCCCAAATCCCGGGTAAGTGGCCCAAGGGACGAAGCAGGAGCATCCCATCGAGCCCCGGGCCTCGCTGACAAAGAAGCCTGCGAGGGTAGCAGAGCCTTCCTCCGGTTTTGGAAAGCATCTGCTCTTTGAGGTGTATCGCTGGAACACGAGCAATAAAAACAGGGATTTGTAAAACGAAAGCAGCGACAGACGTTTCTTGTACAAACACTGCGAGACGTTACTGATAAAGTAACATTACATAAACAGGCAAAGCATTTGAACTATTATCACCAACAACAGCGCAGGGGACGCAGCAGTTTAGCAAAGGAAGTGAAAAATAGCGGATGTGATTTAGGAGGCAGAGAAAATCTGAGCTGGCAAGTTGTAATTACTGCAGCTGAAAGCCAGCCAGGATCCTGGTTGACTGCCTCCAGGCTTAGGAAATGCAACCCGGAATCTTTAAATGACCAAATAATTGGGCCCTGGGTTTGATGTCCCCAGTGAGACACAACGGTTGATGTGGCCACGCCATGGCAGAGCTCCAGGAGAGCCACAAACACCGTCCTACCCGGCACTCCTGACTGCAGAGCCGACAACCAAATATTGACCTGAACCACATCTGCTCTGCAAGGTCATTTTTCTTCCTACAGTGGTACAGCTGCGGGGATTTTTCGACCATTCTTCAGCTTCAGCAGCCTGTAAGCATCTAATGTCTAGTCAAAGGACATCATTCATCCGTTTTATGGTTCCCAGAATGCAAAGATATCTATCCAATTTCCTAAGAAACATTAATATTAAAGGATGGCTTTCTCAGCCCAAATCATGCAAGCTGAACAAAGTTCTCCTGACGTTTCATGACAAGGTGATTAATAATACCAAGAAGAAGAATGAAATGATACCAGATTATAAACTATTGTAAATCTTTCAGTCATCCCAGGAATAATGAATGTAGATTTCTTAGGAGAGCAGTACAGATTTAAACAGAATCATTTCAGTTTCCTTGTCAATCAAAAGGCTATTTATGTAATAACAGAAAGAGACAATGAACTCACGTAATCTTAAAAGGAGAGTGTAGCACATTTCTTTAAAAACAAAGGATTCCAAAGACCATCCTAAGCTAGAATTTGCAAAATTGTTTAAGAAAATGTTGCAGCTCGACCATTACTGTTTATCACTGACCTGCCCTTCTCCAAGCAAGAGCCACAATGACAAGAATGCAGTTGGACTTAAAATGTCTGAGCTGACATGACCAACCTTCCTCAAACACTGAAGTTTAAGGGTATGGTCAAAGCTGTCCTGGCCTAAGAATCCACTGGACCAAAATACCCCAAATTTCCTCGACGTGGGTTTTGGAGTCAAGAAAAATACAACTGCAAACTCTCACAAGTTGTTCTGCAAATGCTGTTAAGTTTTCAACCCCCACCTCAAGGCAAAGTTTATGGCCTTACTCTGCTCTTGGCTGCACGGGGAACCCAGTGACCCCTGACCCAGCCCTCGGACCCCTTGAGGCAGTCTGTCCTAGACATTACCTCAACACAATAATTAATAAGTAATAATACCGAATTTGAGCTCGTGGAATCTGCACAGGCTAAATGTTCCAAAGAAAAATGAATAATGCATGCAGAAGAGATTCATTTGGGGGAAAAAAATGTAACTTCAGTTAGAAATAAAGCCCTGGTTGCCTTGGCAAAGAGGATTTAATTGCTGTAATCGCTACATCTCACATAAGGTCGCTGTTTGAGGGAGTCCACAGTACTGCTATTCATTCTGTGGCTGCTCTGTGGCAAATAAAGGACTACTGGTCCCAAGAGCATCAGGGGGATAATTCTGAAAAGGTTTAAATTATTTTTAAAGGGTTATTTAGCTTTGACAAATGAGTCAGAAGTCATCTTAGCCGAGGAGCATAGGTACTTAGACCACATTACGGGGGTGACAGCAGGAAATGCCACAATTAGGAGTGTTCCACTGGTGGTACTGTGTGTCATTAAAAGCAGAGCTCCAAACATGACCGTTCCCTCTCCATCTGCGTCCTGCCCGCCCACCCACTCGGGGCTGTCGCTGTCCCTAAAATATTTCCCAGAGAAATAACATGAAGCCAGGACACAGGCCTTCACACAACCAAATCCACATCGTTTTACTGGCACAAATCCGAAGCAACTCTACGGAAGTCAATTAAATCACCCCTCTTTTTCTGGGTAAGACTGAGAAGATCCTGGCCAGGCAAATTAAATTAGAGATGGGCCAGAGCCAAACTCCCAGATCCAAAACAACCCAAAACTCACGATGCATTTGGATCCAGGTCCAGATTCTCACAGTCAGCTACCGCTTCTCCCTCACCCTCTGTTACCTCCCGGCACAGGACAAACTCCTCAGACTGTCCCCAGGCATCATTTGGTGCATTTTATCCCCACCCTCCACCAGGGATCTGCATCGAAGTGCTCATCCATGCGCTCCCTGCGGCTGCTTGGCACATTTCTTGCCCAGACCCTCATTAACTTGAGCAGATGCTTGGAAAGCTCAGGAACAAGGCACTGCCTGTCCCACACTTCTGCTTCTCTGCCTTTCCCACTTGCTGTCCCCTAGCACCGGCCCCATTAGAGATGGGGACTTAGTGAAAGTGTGTTTGAGGACTCCTCATTAATACCACTGGGGGTTGGGCCTCACAATGAGAAAACAAAGGAAAGAGGAAGTTCTCTTGGCAGGAAGCTTTTCAAAAGGATGTAGTGGGGGGACAGGAAGGTACATTTTGGTCTTAGTGAGCCACTGGAAGGAAAGCATGGTGGGGGCAGAGGGAGGGTGACAGGTTTGCCCCACAGACATGGGTCCCCAAACGTGGCTCTGCCAAGAGCACCCTCCTGGGTGGGATACCCCCAGAAATACTCTGAACAATTCCTCCTCTGCTGGGAACACCCACAGCAGCATCCTGAGGAGAACAGACCTGAGAGACAGTTCCCTTTTGTTTAGTGGACAGAACAGGGCAGGAGAGAGGGGAGAGGAGCTCAGGGGCAGCTCCCTGGGCTCAGGAAAGCTCCAGAAGAGCCCCCTCCATGGCAGCCCCCCGTGTCACTCAGCACTGGCCCCACTGCAGGGACTCTGGGGGCTCTGCCAGCCCGAGGTTCCCTGTCCTGGCACTGCTACACTCCAGGGCTGCCAGGGAATGGTGCAAGGAGTGGAATAGCTTTAAGTGAAAGCACCATTTGGTGTGCCTCAGCATGGCAGACTCATTTGTCACTGTTTTCTTCTCCTGCAGCTCTTCAGATTCATCTGGGATCCAATAACTTTGTTAATACGATTTCTTTCATAACCTGGCCGAGTACAGCATCCAAGGCAGACGTGGCAGCTATTTGGAGCATTAAATACCTCACACACAGCACAGCTCCCTGCTCTGCCTTGTCCAAAACCATTTCTTACCAGTCTTTTATTGACATAAATTGCATGGGGAGCAGGAGCAGCACCCAAAACAAGAAGATATATTGACAATTTTCTTGCAATATTTGGTTTCCTGCTCTTTCTGAGAGTCCTTCCTCCCCAAAGCTGTAAGCAAACTATCACACTGGGCTTCTTCTATCAGACCAGGCAAAAACTCATGGGTAAACACAAGGACAAAAGCAGCTCTCTGTTGCATCAGGGGGAACATGTAGAAATTGAGATCTATGTGCTCACTCAAAGCAATACTTCATCAGCTTCACGGGAGAGTAATCCGGTTTTTCCCAGGACAAAATGACAGCAACGTGTGGTCTAAAACATCTCAGCAAAAAAGGAAATTTCAAAGTAGTTGCATTTTTTCTGCTTTTAATACTATTCATTACTCTGAATGTAATGAATAGAAGGAGAAGTAACTGCATCAACGACCGAATCACTGTTGTGTCTGACTTGTTTAAACAAGACTGTGATTTACTGCACTGCCAGCTAATGAAGAGCTGTACAAGAAGCTGATCAATGCCATCATTGTCTGGCAGCACAAAGCAGGGACTACTCAGCATATTGTCCAAAACAAAGGCTCCCCCCAAGCTCCCCGCCAGGGACTCGTTTATGAGGACACACGGTTTGCAGAGAGCCACGGTGTGCCCCAAACTTGAAATGATCACTCACAGACAGGAACCTTGGCTGACCTGTGTTTCCAACCTGAGTACAAGGTAAAAAATAAAAGAAATGGATGAAGAAAATGTTTGTCTAACAGCTGTGTTCCTTAAATTGCCCTTTGTGATACTGTGAATTGAAGCAGTTTTGTCACCCCAAGGCAGATTTGTGTTCATTAACGGAGGTAACTGAACTCAGAGCTGGGTGCTCACAGGCAAAACTCAGCTTCTAATTCCATCTTCTGTGGTTTCCCTTCCCATTGCAGAGCTGCCCCAACATTAATCACAGCAAAGGTGAGACAGGATAGCAAAGCAAGCTCTGGAGAAGAGCAGTGGCAATGCCCTGAGCTGACTGGAGAGGCTGAACCTTCAGGACCCTCACCCAAAGGGATGCCCACCCCACTCCAGAGGAGCCGAGCAGGTGCCACAAACCAGGGGTTAGTGATGTCTGCCCCAAAGTGCCCGTCCCAGCAGGCTCAGCAGCACAAGCACGTGGAGCAGAGCCGTGCCCTGCTCTCAGAGCAGCCAGGCAGCGCTGACAGAGCTCTGCAGATCCACACCCAGCCCCGAGCACCCCCAGCTCTGCAGGAGCTGACTGCAGTTCATTAGCAGGAGCTGTCATGTCGAAGCTTTTGGAGATGGGGTTCTGCTTACAACAAGCTTGTAGGACCTGAACCACTTAGAAATGTAAAATCTCTTTCCATTACCATCAGCGAGGCAGAGCTTGTGTCAAGCCACGTGGCGTATTGGCGCCTTCCAGATCCATGGGAAGTGCTTTTCACATCCTCTCCCTCTGCAGAGCACAGCAATGCCTGCTAACATTGGCAGGCTGGAGCTTGTCAGGGCTCCTCTCACTGTCCTGATGCTCGTGCCAAACGAGCTGATGTGTCCAACAGGGTGCAGAGCCAGCAGGGACCCAGCACCACGAACCCACTCGTGCACCAAACAACTCAAAACCAACACGGCCACCTCTCTCCTTTCCTCCTTTGTGTTCCTGGATATGAGATACAGCAAAATCCTTTACATGGCACTGCTGAATCCTTCCTGCTCACAGGTGCAGATGGGCAGATGAATGAGATGGCTGAGGTGCTGGCAGGGCTTGAATGGAAGGAGAAGCAGAGTTTAAGGCAAACCAAATGCTTTCCCCAGTGGGAAGTGGATCCTTGTTTCTTTCCAGATGTACTCGGTGTTCTAGCACGCAACATGAAATATTCCCAAACCACCAAAATTAAAAATAACTGTCAAACTCCTCACTGAAAACACTGCTGGAATATACACACAGGCTAAATATTTGTAATTAATAAGAGAAGAGAAGAGAAGAGAAGAGAAGAGAAGAGAAGAGAAGAGAAGAGAGCCAAGGCTGTCTGTGGAGGCCGAGGGAAGGAGCAGGCAGCAGGAACACCGGCCACAGTCACCAGACCCTGGCCCCAGCCTCCTTCCCCTTCCCAGCGCCTTCAGAACAGCACAGGAACCCGGTTTGTGCACAAAGCAGCACGTCCAGGAGCCCTTTTGCAGGGCGACAGAAATTTCCATCAGGAAACATCTCAATTAAAACCCCCTGTTTTATCAGCACGAGGCTGCAATCCCATCTGGAAGCGCTTCCAAGCCAATATCCAACAGCTCCCAGGGCTTCTCTCTGTCGCTGGAGCCGCTCTGCCTGTGATCATGGACAGCTGATTATTGCAGCACATAGTTGACCTTTATCTAAAATTCCATTAAAAAGCTTTATTGACTGTATCTTGCAGGGTCTTTCAGGATTCACTGGGTCATTTATTCCCTGTCGGAGATCCATCGCTTTCTAAGCTTTTAGAATTGCTCCAGCTCTGAGGAGGAGTTATTTTTCTGTTATTTTGAACTCTTTTTAAGACTGTATGAGGGGGTGGCTTCTTTTCTTCTCCCTCTCCAGTGTGGCTAGGGCAGAGGAGGTTATCTTAAGCCACATGAGGAGGAGAGAGAAGTTGTTGCCAATTATTTCCAGGATGCAGCAGAGCCCTGGACTGCCAGCAGCTCCCAGGGAAGAAATCTTTTTCCCTTCAGCCAAGAGAGATCCGGGTCTAGCTACTTCCCAGAGCATCCCTGTGACATTTCATACCAACAATACCTCTACTCTGTACCATCTGTGTCAGGTTTTCACCAGCTACAGCCAATTTTTCTGGGCCATGAGCTGGTCTCAACCAGAAATAAGAAAAACAAAAGAATGGTTCGACCTTTCCTGAAAGAGAATTTATAGAAATGGTTCATTCAAGCCAAAAAAACCATTCTGGTGACAGCTCCCCCAGGCTTCATAGGAGTGCCCTGAAAGGATGTTACTCCCTTTCCCATTGAGTAACAAAAAGAAAAGAAAATAGTGGGAGAAAGGCAATATAGGCATCAAATGAAGCAGGAGATCTGAAAAAAAAAATAATGTGGATCTGTCTCGGTGGAATATGAAACAGTGCATAAGTACTCAGGGACTGAAGGTTGCAGAGACACATCTGGCATTTCCAGACTTAGCAGTGCTTGATATTTTTATTAATATTACATATCACTACTTCATCTTTACATTTAGCTCCATGGATATTCAGAGAGAAAAGATAAAGCAAAAATTTCAGCATTCATCCTGGGTTTATTAAAATTTTGGACTAAAAACCAAATTATTCCCAAGCTACCAGTAAAGGTTTATCTCTGTGATTATTTCCAAATCTGAACCAGCATTTCAGAAGAGCTTTTTCTTTTCCCTTTCTCTGCAGCATGTTCGTCCTAAGATGATGTTTCAGTGAACCATTTCTTCTCCCCACAATAATCCCAGTGACAGTGCTTCCCCATTCCCACCAGCTTGCTTAGGAGTGATGAAGGCCATGTGGAGCCTCCTCCTCACAGGCAGCCAGGCTGCATTTCCCACAGCCTGTACTCTCTCATTTTCTATGCATTTCCAGATTCAAAACCTTCTGTTTTCTTTCCCTTGTTTGCTCTTGGCAGCTATTGGCAGGAGACATCCTCTTAATGATCTTTTTCTGGCCTTCTAGACGACTGCTCAGACTTCTCCAGATCTTTCATTATTAACGCAGAAGCCTTGTAAGTCACTTTTAATGGTCTGTGCAATTTTTATTCCTTAGCGGGAGACATCACCTCCTCCATATGGATAGAGGTGTTTATTAATATAAATCCCTAATATCATTTTGCCTAGAGAGAGTGATCAGGAAGGGTCTCCTGGCACGTATGACACCTTGTCCTGGTTCATCCCCTGATCCAAAGGCAATCTTTGGGCAGGGAGCAGTGGCTAATCCTTCTGCTGAGGTTGCCAAGGCACCGAGTGACACTGAGGGCCCTGGGCAGGGTCCTGTCCCCCCCATTCCCTTCCCAGGCATTCGTTACCTGCTCCCAGCCCCTCACTGCTGGTCCTGGAGTTTCTCCAGTTCTGTTCTGACTGGGCACAAGAGAAGGATGGGTGGCTGGCGTTGGGGACGTGGACGGAATGCCAACAGACCCACGTTTTGTGTGTGACAATTTGCTGTGAATGCTCAGCTTTCAGGAGCAGCACATCCCCACTGACAGCTTAGATGGGAAGACTTGGAAAACAGGCCAAAAATCCATTGTTTACTCCTAAAGAGACTGTCCTCATTTCTTCCCTATAACCAAGGGGCAATTGTCCATTTATTTCATTAAACGTTCTCCTGCTGTACAAATTGACTCCCATTTTTCTTTTAAATGCATCCCCTGAGTCTCAAGATGGAGTTAAATAATAACAAACACCACAGAAGAAATAGAAGCCATTCCCAGTGCTATTAGATGAGATTTCTGTTCTTCCAGTTGAGCAGGAATTGTTTTCTCCCGTCTCTTTTATAACTCCTCCATGTATCAGGAGACTTCTTCTCTTTAGCAATTAGCACTACAGTTGCTCTTACCCCTTCTCTAGTCATGATTTCCGTCTTTTCTTTCCTCATTTACTACATTTCATCTAAGTTTGTCAACAAAGAAGGAAACAAAGATACTCCAGCACATCAAAGGAACAAAAAATGCCTGAAAATTTGTGACACTGAAGTATGTACAAGTCCTGCTGGAATCTCAAAGCCGTCCTTCATTTTTACCTTTTTTTTTTTTAACAAGGTGGTCCATAAAAGAGTTTAATCATTGCAACATAGCCCATTTCACCTACCTTTACAGTTAAACTGTGCTTAGTGACAAGCCACTAAACATAACGAGCAAAATTTATCTTCCCAGATGGTGAATTTTGCAGTACAGATCAGACCAGCAAGGCCACAAATTAATCTCCAGTGTCATAAGCATTTCATGGCACACATGCATAGATCATCTGTCAACAGAGGCAGCAATACGAGTGGCAGGCACAGCAAAGGCACTAAATGCACACTTAGTCCCAAATCCTGCCCCTTGACACATCCCTGACACCAAACCCCGCTGGCTGCATTCCAGCAGGAAAAGAAACAAATCTGTTTTATCTAGAACACGGCACCACTAGAGCGCTGACTCCACCTGAAATTCAAGTTATGAACGAAAACAACCAACCAAGACTTAGCCCAAGCCAAGCAAAACCAGTTTGGATGGATGGAAGGGACGGGAAGTGAGAGCTGGAGCTGCACAAGAAGCTGCAGTGTCACCCTGGAAGCGACAGGACTGGGAGCACGGGGATCTAACAAGTGGCTGTCCCCAACACGGCACACTGCTGAATCTAGGAACTGCTTCCACCTGATTGTTTCAGTTTCCAAGCCTGGTTAAGAGTCACATATTTCACCAAAACAAAAAAGAATCCGCTCCCATATGAGAATTGAAGCCAGTTCTGCTAGGAAAAAGCCAGCATAAAATAGAATACTATGCAACACAGCATGAAATAGTAAAGAGGTACATAAAATTGGGCATATCTGCTCCTTTGCATCCTGTCAGAGCTCAAGGCTGGCATCAAATGCTGTGCTGAGAATGACTTGGTTTTGATCTATCCTCTCATATGAGCCAGACTCTGCTTCCCTTACAACAGATATGATTAAAAACTATCAGTTATATTAAGCAAAAATATATTTCCCAAGGCAAACATTCACTTCAATGTATTTTTCTCTGGCTATAACACACAGAAATTCTATGTATATAAGAACCTTCTGGGTTTTCACAGACATTAGCATTGAGCAAAAAACCAGGAAGAGCTGGTGAGGGAAACTGCATAAATCAGATGTAGTGCTTGTATTTCCCTCAGCATCATTCCCTGCCTTCCACATAAACTTCAGCTAGAAAATCTCTCCACGGACCCAACATACATCACTCAAAATAATCACAGCAACAGCTGCAGGTACTCTTTCCATTCTAAAGGACAGGTGAACCACCAGCAGAATTGCATTCTGCCTCTCACTTTCAGCATTCAACTGAAGGGTAAATAAAATACTTTCAGTTTCTCTGATGAAAAGCACAATGCAAGCAAAGCCAAATAAAAGCCCAGACAGGCTAGACTACAGAGAGCCAACAGCGAATTTTCCAAGGAAATATTTCTGGGCACGTAAAACATGCTGATTTATTGTAACAGAAACATTTCCTGGAGATGAACAGATTCCATACACTTTTCAGAGAAGGCAATCCCCATGGAAACCTGACTGCCTTCCCAGCAGCTGGGGAGCGCTGAGATGGACGTTCCACATGTTGGGAGAACACCTGGCAGCTGGAGCCATGCAGATCCCACGGGCTGGGGCACAAGGTCAGCTCTCAGCAGCAGCCAGGCTCTCGTGGATCATCCCGGGGCTCCCCAGTCTGGAAGCTGTCTGCTCTCCCATTTTCTGCTTCCCTGAAAACCCAGGTTAGTCACTTGCTCAGTGCTTCCAGGACCTATTTTGCTTTAGAAAGACAGCATTTCAAAAGTGTCTCTGCAAGAATTTTTTTTTCTTTATTTTTGTTATTTCCTGGCTAGAAGAAATATCAAAACTCAATCCTTGCACCATTTGTTACGAGATAAACGCTATTTTAGAAATTCCAGTGGAAAGAAAACATCCCCGTCTTAGGTTGCCTCTAATACCTTGGGAATTTTATCTGTGGTGTGAGGAAGAGAACAAAACCCTGAGAATTAAGAGCTGATGTTAAATCCTTGCAGAGCCTTAGGCAAATTCTATAATCTCTCTGCTATAGCACCGAGGATCAATACAGGCCTGCTGAAACCCGACTGCTCCGTGAGGCCAGTCCATCTACGGAGGGTGGATGCTGGCCAAATCCATATTTAACAAATTAAAACATGTAAATCCACGGAAAAGCACGAATCAGTTGTGTTTAAAGGAAGACCCTTCCTGACCCAAACCTTTTAAAATTTGGTTAAACCCCATTATATTTCTCACACACTTTCCCCTGTTAGCAGCGCTGTGCTCTGAACCACTTGTCCCCATTCAGGCAGCAATCTCTAAGTTTATTAATATGCATGTGATATTTCACAAATGCTGAATGATTTGAAAGTGCTGCATAAGGTTTGCTGTCTGTTTTCTCAACATCTGTCCCCAAAGTGCACTTCTGTCATGTCCTGCTCCTGTTGTTCTCAGATCCAAAAGTTGGAAGCAAGTCTTTTATCTGCTCTGAGGTTTCCTTGCACGGGCTGCAGCTCCTTCTTCCCCAAGAGTCTCACATCCTTACAGCAGATGACACTTTCCAATTACCTTCTGGCCCTTTTATTCCCCCAGTTTGGCTCACATTTCTCTCTGAATTGGGTCCCTGTGCAGCTCTGAACCCAGACTCTGACAGCTAAGGACACGACAAATAGGCAGCACTAACCCTCGGGGTGGTTAGAGATGCCTGAATTCTCCTATTACAGGCAGATTCTCAAGGAAAAGGTCAACAGAGAGTCCCCAAACTTAAAACAAAAATGGGCCACAAAACAAGCAGACAAAAGCTTGAAGAAGCTGGGCTGATCTAACAGGAAAACTGAAGACAAGTCGCAAAGTTTGGCCTGAAATCCTTTGGCTCTGCCAGAGGATCCCTACCCAGGCTGAGCTCATTTCCTCACCTCTCAGCTCCCCTCTGTACAATGCAACAAAAGAGTTCTCACCGCAGAGTTTGACCTGTGCAAGACGTAGCCCATACATTTCGGAAAGATGACGATAATAAAGTCAAAAAAAGCAGAGGAAACTTCACCAAAGAAACAGAAAACCCTCCAGCAAACTCTTTAGCGAAACACATCGCAGCAGTCACCCTGGCTGACTTACAGAGGCAGAATTTAAGAGGCAGAATTATGACTAGAAGCAAACAGAATTAAAACAAAAAAATAATCAAACAACCATTTATAGCCTATACTTTAAAATCAATGCCCATGTTCCAAAAAGTGTCATCCACAGATAATTTGAGACTATTTATAGTTTTCCCCTCTTGAAGAACAAATGCAGAAGTTCTCTCATGAAAACACTAAATATAACCAAAGATTTACACCCAGCATTGATTTGCCCCTATTTTTTTCGCATACAACACTTAAAAGATTCTCTTACCTTAATACAAACTGGTCTGCTAGTGAGTAATCAGCCAGGAAAACATGGAAGGTCACAATGTCGCCCTCTCTGACGGGGCTGAGGGGTAAGTGAATAATGATATTTTCATCCACCCTCAGCGAAGACTGCTTTAATTTGTCCTGATTTGGGTAAACAACGATGCTACCAATCCTCTCCATAGCTGACAAAGCTTGGTGCTCATTCTCTTCACCTGCATGGATATTGTTTTCCCATTTTGCATCCTCTGGAGAACATTCCCCATCCACTGCATAAATCTTATAGAAGAGCTCCACGGTAATCCCTTCCAGAGAGGCTGTTTCCTCTGAAACCAGGGGTGGAGGAGAGCTGAACCAGCTGGGAGACAATTCCAGCTCCACAACACATAATCCTAGGTGGCCTGTCAATCTGCAGCTGGCCACCACTTCTCTGGACTCCAGGAAAGCAAACATCTTCACACAAGGCAGCATCTCCTCGGAGTCATAATCATCCCAGTCCTTCCCCGCAACGTAGAACAAGGTTTGTATTTTAGGTTTGTTGGAATAGATTGAGCTGTTGATTATGTGGGATTTTAATTTCCAATTAAAAGTGAATTTATTTGTGAAACCAAAAGATGCAGAAGTCAGCATGAGGTCCAAGGGCACGGGTTGCTCAACAGAAAAGGGTCCATACGTGGCATTTAGGACAGGTGGCTGTTTGGCTTTGTATATAAAGAACGAATCCACCCTAGACTGCAAGCTGGAGTTCCTCATGATATCCTGGTTGGCTTCTTTGAGGAAGAAGGAAATATCAGCGTTGGAGATGTGAGGGCTCGCAGGAAGGTACGTTGGCAGGTTTGAGAATCTCTGGATGCTGTCCATGATCCCTCCTCGACTCTCCACCACTGTGAGCCAAAGAGAAAAGGAAACAGAAAGACAACTCAGATGTTTGCCTAGCATGGCCCTCCGTTTCTGACAAATCAATGGATTACAGGAGATCAATGCTGCTGGCCACAGCTGCGGAACAATCGGACACAGGTACTGTGGAATAACACTTCTGTTCCAAGCTCAGCCTGGAAACTGCATCAGCTCTACAGCTCCCTTTCCACCTTCCCCAATCTGTTATCTGCTGGAAAGCCATTAATCAAATACTGGGTACCACAAAGAGAGGATTGATTGGCCAGATTCCAAACTAACTTCCAAAACTTTTTACTGGCAGTCTATTTTTTTTTTTCTTTTATCATCAGATCAAACTTTCAGCTTCTTCTCACCCGTGTTTCAATGTGCCTAAGAAACTGGCATATTGAATATCAGTAGCAGTAAAACAGAAGAGTGTAAGCAGTAAAAACTGAACATTTTCTTTAATCTACTATCACTAACACACAAAGAAATGGGGGTTGAACATCTGCATCACTCCAAATCCATTCTGCCAGGTCAGCAGCTTGGAAGTTATTGAGAACCTGATAAAAGCTTCACGTTGTTGAAACCAAAACTTTACACACTAAAATATATGGGGTTTGATGGAGGTCTCAGTGGGATGGATTCAGAGGAAAGGTGAGCTTGAGAGAAGGAGAAATCCTTTACAAACAGGAAGTTCTCAGACTCTGAGAAGGATTTTTTTGGTTTCCTGAGGAGAAGGAAACACATTTGGAAACCACAGAAGTTTCTCTACAACACAATGGTCAATCCTCCAGCCAACACTGAGCGGTTTTCCCATGAAAGAAAAGACTCCAGAGGGAGGGAGGGATCAATCAGACACCTTTGCTTTGGGCTGATCTCTAGTTAACAGTGAGATATATTCAGTGTGGGCGGGGATTCTAGCAGAAACAGTGGCTCTTTCATCTGTACGCTCCAACAAAAAGCCGGTGAATCCGAGCTCCTGGGAGCGCCTCAGAGGAAACAAACAGAAACGCAAGGAATTGAAATGCAGCGGTTCCAAAATGCACCCAGATAACCAAGGCACAGTGACAGAGCCTAAGGTCAAAGCTCTCCTTGTGTCTCTGAAGCTGAGTGGTGATTTCACCGTTTGTCAGGGCTGGCCAGAGCAGATACGCAACACACAAACAATTACACCTGTTCGAGCCAGATGACTCAGATACTTGCAGCCACGATTTAGCAGAGATAAAAGCTCTAATATTTAGGCTAATTTTTTCAGGTTGTGCATTTTTAAAGCTGACATTTATCAAAGACAGATTCTAGGGCAAATTCCATCCATTTGACTTTGCCCCGCTCCTGTTCTCAGTTGAAATTCTGGTCATTTGTTTTTCAATAGTTTGATATTATCTACACTTGTTTAAAAGCCTCTCATTTTCATCCACAATATTTTTGCCTTGGCTTTTGTTGCATATTTACTCGTGTCAAGGGGGGGTTTTTTTAGCCATTGAAATATTCTTTGTGGGAGTGAGTAAACATGCAGAAATATACAAAAGCAGCTCAGCAGGAATCACTCTGCCAGCAATCTCCTCTCTCACCACTGCACTTGGGGATCAGGTCAGGGTTTCCTCTCGGCTCCACAGGCAAACACAGCTCCAGGCAGGAGTCCCCTGCCTTGCTGTCTCCTAAACACCAGCCCAGCTCTGGAAGGCCCCAGCACAGCCCTGGGCGAAATGCAGAAACCCAGATGACGAGAAGCTGGCAGTGCCATCACACACACATGGGACAGCCAATTTTGGAGTCAGGAAAACTGACCTTGGTCCTTCCCCTGCACATCTTTCACCCACGTGTGGGCGATGGGCAGTGGGCGCTCTCCCTCCCTGGCAAAGTCACCGAGGGATGTTTCAGCAGCCCCAGTTCTGCTCTGGGATTTATTTATAGGGCACTTAGACCCGTCCTGCCATCGTGCAGCTTCCCAAGCCTTCTCCAGAAAGTGAACTTCGATCTTGGGAAAGCTGACGGAGCTGAAGGAAGGAAGGGTATTTTTTCTTTGCTAAAAATTCAAATGCAGACAAGCCCCTTTGCGGATTAATTGTAAATAAATTGAACTACATTTGAAAGCAATACTTTTGAGAAATTGAATTTATCATAAAAAACTTTTCAGCCGTACAGATAAACAACCAAGCAGATAAGCAAGGAGCCAGAACAGCAAGAGTACCCTCTGATTTCTGGAGCAAGAGCTAAAATCTCCTTCTCCCGAGGCACACCAGGTTTCAGAGGAGATTTAAACAGAGTTGCAAACCAAAAACAAGACAAAGCTTAAATGCATTTGTGTTTACATTACAGGACTCCCACACACACTCTATGCAGATATTTTCTCTCTCTCAAGCAGTGATTTACAGGAAGTTTAAAAGGGATGTTTTTCCCTCTCCTCCATTTCATTACAGTGGCAACTTTTCAGTGCCTCTGCTCAGAACTGGTACGAGGACTAGGATATCATCCTGCTGTAACTCAAACAAAATGAGATACAAATTTTGTCTGAAGGCTTATATGGGGAGCCATAAACATCAGTAGACAGGGCTGAGCTTTGTCCTAGAACCAGCCTGCAACAAAATATGATATCTGAATTTAGCAGCATTTTATGATGCTGTAAGAAGATCTAAAAAGAAATACTTCATACGATGGCAGGCCAACACCCCACCTTTTTTAATTCAGCATATCAGCACCACAGCATCAATCTCTTTACAGCAACAATCAGAAACCAGACACATTTGGAGCTTTCTGGCGTGCAAAAATGCGATGAAAAAAATCACATGCTCCTTTAATAAGCAATCCAGCAAGATCAAAGAGGGCAGAACATTAGACCAGAACGTGGGTTAGTTCTAATTAGGTACCAAAAGAGAGCAAGAGCTGAGGAAAAGTAAATGGAGACCAAATGAGCATCCCCAGAGCACAGTGCTTTCTCAGACAGAACAGTCTGACTCGCTCGGACTGCTGGGGCACTGGGGGCTCTGAGGGGAGATGTGTGAAATAACACACTGTTGGATGTGAATTGAGATATCTGGATGGAATTTTGGAAAAAAATTTTTTTGAAAACTTGTACCCAGTTCTCTGCAGGTGCTTTGCCCCCGTTAAGACACAAATTTGGATTCATCAACTACTGACCCCTAGAGAAACAGGTCAGCTTTTAAAACATCAGCACTGCAATTTTATGCTTAAAATCCTTCCTTCCAGACTTGGGCCTCATAGCCCAGCTCATCCTGCAAACTCTGAGAGTACAGATGGAAGGAAAACACCCTTGAGATGTTCCTGAGGTGCAGAGAGGGAGGAACGCAGGCACAGGACACCACGCAATGCTGAGCGTCAGAGATCTCCCTTCCTGGTCCTTACCCTGCCCAGCTCAGGCCTCAAACAAAGCTTCTGCTCTTAATTATCTCTTGATAATGTTTTTTTATACGTTTTTAACCATAAAATTATCCATCATTTTTGGTTTTAATCCCACTTGACCCTGGACTGCCACCACAAAAGGTGGCACAGGACTCAAAGAGACGCAAAGCCCCAGCTGCAGGTCAGACTGTGCAACAAAAAATCTGCCATTGAGTGGAACTCAAGGCTTCATCAGAGCTACATTTCTTAGATTCCATACTTTTTAATAAGAAATAAAACAAGTATCCTGCTGGAAGACAGTGGGGGCACTGGCAGGTCAGTGTTAAAAACAAGGCACCTATTTTAAGTTATCGTAAGAGGAAAGTCTTTTAAAACCATTCTTTTGTAGCTAAAAAGGAAAATAACTCCTGATGGAACACAAATCCAAATTTAATATCTAAATCTTCTCTGCTTTAGCAAACTGCTTAACAGGAGCCAAGTCTTCCATAAGCCATCAGTAATTCTGAAGCTGGAGGTGCAAGGAACAACAACTGTTTAAAATTGCAACTCTTTCAATATCCTTTCTCTCTGAAAACAAACAAGAAGCCAATCCTGCACCTGTGGAAAAACTGTGAAAATGTTCAAATTCATCTTTCCTGCAGCATCATCAGAACTGCAGAGAGAGCTCATACAGACACTCCTCTTTGTAAAAGGGGAATAATTTCAAGTATGTGGTGCCAGTAAGTGCTATGATGTTATCCATGACTCATAGAGGCAATCAATGGCTTGTCTGTACAGGAGAAAAATCACCAGCCCCTCCCACCAGCCCTCACTGAAACACCATAAAGATCAAACTACACATGTACATTATTCCACTGTAAAAATGGCTCTATTCATAATAATTATTTTGTTCTGGGATTGCCGGGGGGTAGCCTTGAATAAAAACACACTGTATCCCAGAATAGGGTGTCTACACAAGAAAACCTATTCTGGAATTCATAAATTATAGGAAAATAATTCATTCTGGACCAGCTGTGCAGGTCACTTTCTCTCATCTGGCCAGGGGATGCTGTTGAGAGACCCCAGCCGTGAGAGGCTGTTCAAGGTGATTTGGCCTGGCTACAGCTGGGAAAACTCTGACTCCTGAGCCTGGCAGGAGGAAAAGGAGGAGGATGATTGCAGTGTGGAAGTCTACTACGAGTTTACTCACCGTCTGAGCCCTGTGAGTAGGCTAAGGCTGGGCTGAGCGAGCGCTTCGGGAGCCCGAGGAGCCCCCGCCCGGCGCTCTCCCTGACTCACCCACCGTGCAGTGAAATGCCCAGGAAAGCAGGATGGCTCTGTTTGCTTCCTGCACGCTGAGCCCATCCTCTGACTCATCCCCTCAGTCCTACATTCATAAGGAAAAGGAGGAGAACCCTCCACAATCCCCCTGAAGGGTAAAACTCCCACTAAAGTAGGAAAAATTCCATCACCTTCCATTCATTCACAAGCGAGCCTTACTGCTCTGCTGCTTGACTTCGTTATCCAGCGAACCCCACTGGCACAGACAAAGAGCCATAATGACAATTTGTGTTTTCAGCTGTAACAGAATAATTTGAAAATACAAATGATACTGCAAGAAGAGTTAAGAAGTGCTCCCAGTACATTTTTAACATTAAAGTCAGATCAGAAGCTGTCAAGATATAAAAAATAATAGTGTGATAAAAGATGATAAAATCCCTTAAAGCTTTTCTCTTTCTCTGTTCTGCTTATCCTAATTTGATGTAAGGATAGAACTTGATGTAGAACTTGCAACCAATTCACAGTCCTCACATTCAATCTTGATTACTCACTTGTGGAGACAGAGATTTGATTTGCAAAACATTACTGGACCAGCAGCTTGTTTGGAAAGACAAGAAAAAGCAGGCAATTAAAAAAAAAAAATCAACTTAATCCAAATATCTAAAACCGAAGAGAGGTTAATTAACTTTTGTTGGCTTGGGACAATGTCTCACATCCTTATCTCCAAATAAGTCTGAGTCAAGCTTCTGCTGCCCAGGCTCCTCTGCAGCTGCACATTCTGGCCACTCCCTGCTGGAGCCGGCCCATCTCGTTCCAGCAGGGCTTCAAAGCCCAGCCACACCAACCTCCCTTCCAGCAATGGGGGGGGATGCCCAGGATCCCCTGCCCCTCTCCTGGGGCCGGGGCTCACCCTGGCAGGAGCCCGTTGCCAGCACTGAAGGTGGCCAGCGCAGGGCTGCCCATGGGCAGAGCACTCCTGCCACGCCAGAGCTCTTGGCTCCCTCTTCTCTAAAGCTTCCCCTCCCAAAAGCTTTAGAGGCTTTTACAGCTCCCTCTGCACCTCGTACAGTGGGAAACGTACCCAAGGCTCCTGGCTTTATGGGCTGCAGTAACAGAGAAACCACATGCCCACGTTTACCCAGCACTCGGCTTCCAACAAAGCTTTGAAAGAACATCTCTGCCCTCATAAATCTTTTGTCTACTAAAATACATTTTTAAGTGCAAAATTAAACCATGCATATGAATGAAATCCCTGATCAGGCCACACGTTCAGCCATAAATTGTGGTGTTGTGTTCCAAAGCAAGGCAAGTGCTTTTCCTGCTTGCCACTGCCAGCAGGTTAAGTTGATGGTGAAGTTTCTGAGCTGGTGCTTTCTAGAGTTTTTAGCTTGCCTGAATTTGCACAGTCACCCATACTGAAAGACATATGTGCAGCAAGGCCACCTACAGATAGTAATAAAACCGTGCTGTCTGAAAGGCTGCCTATAAATCTTATTAAAGTAATCCCTTCCCTGAACCCAGATTATTACATTCACCTTTATGGTAGAATAAAAATTAATTTTCTCAGCTATAATAAGTGTATGATAAGAAGGCATCTCTTGGGACTAAATAAAGATTATAATTAACTCCAACTGAATAAATCTAAATTTAGCTTGGACTAGCAATTTGCTTTCATGCATTTTCCTCTACGACTGAGTGAATAGGTACAGAAGGATTAGCATCCCATGCCAGTTCCAGCACTGCTGTCGCAGAAAGGACTGGGATAGAGTGTAATCCAATACCCAAGGGCCTGGAGATTAATTCAGGGTTCTCTATCAGCAAAAGTTTGGAAAACTGAAGAGAAACAAAAAGGCTCAAAATTGCCATTAGCCTGGCAAGGGAAACGTGAAGTGTTGGACTCCAGAGGGAATATTGCAACCCCTGGTCCCTAAATCAGGGTTAGCAAAGGCAGGAGCTCTGCCCCACATGCTGAGAGCACATTTAGGGGAAGCCCCACCTGGGATTGCTGGATCTTGCTCTATCCTACCAAGCATCTGCTTTTGGGTGCTATTGCAAAGGGCCTGCTGGGCCAGCTGGGCCTGTGCCCTGACCTGGACACAGGTCACTCTTAATTTGCTTTCCCCCACCTGAAACACGTCACAGGTAACCCCAAAGGAACTGCAAAGCAAGACACCAAAACATGAAACAAGGACATTGAAGCAACCAAAACAGGGTGAAGTAAATGCATCAGACAAATAAGCAAAGTTTACCCTGCCTTTTTACTTAGTTGAAAACAAAACCCCTTGGAGCAGCGCTGTACGCAGCAGATTAGAGATTTATCCTTTTTCAGGGAAATGAGGCTCTACTTACAAAGGGCTGTGGAACTGCCTTCTTAAGCCACTACCTCATTATTTGTGTTGTCTGGGAAGATGACTGTTAACAATGTCGTTACTGGGAAGGAGGAGGTCCAGCTTGCTCATCAAAGTGGACCCTGCATTAATCCTAACCAGCACACAGAAAAGCTCCCGTGCCACCTGCTCCTGGGAGCTCCACAGCAGCCCCTTCCCCGAGGTGGAGAACAGAGTTCCTCCCCACATCACACCAGCACAGCCAAGGCCACTGGGCAGACACCAACAGAGAGCAGGGAGCCTGCTGGAGAAAGGAAATCTCCCCAGTTTTGTCATTTATTGAGGCTGTTGCAGTCGCTCAGGTTGCTCTGCTGGGCTGATCAGTGGCCTAGGTTGCCTTTTGAGTTTCAATCAGGGCTCTTAATACAGTGGTTAAAAGTCACAGGCTGCTGTTGGCAAGTTTCTCTGCGTCTCTTATACAACAGCAACAGGGAAATTGTCCTGCCACTTACAATTAGAGGCATTAGTACAGTGGCTAAAGGTCACAAATTCATCACCTGAAAGAACTGAAGGACAGAGCTACTATTGCAAGTTAAACTGAAGCTTAAAAAGCATCTGATTAACCATGGAGGGGTTTTGTTCTGGTTACCTGGAGAGGAGAAACAACTGCTAATGCAGCTGCCAGCACAGACAACCCCTGTGCATCCCTCCTGGCACCTGATAAATAAGGTTTGTCACGGCCACTGGAGGTTCTCATTGCTAAAAAGAAGGTTAGGAGAGGGCTCCCTACCATTATCCGAAGCAAAACTCATTTTCCCTCAGAGATATTTCATAAACAACAGAAAATGGATATATGTATGGGAGTGTCTGGATATATTCTCCAAATAACAGAGAGGCTTTACAAGGCAAACACGTTCACTAAAGGCGCCAGGTGATTGCAAAAGTAAATCTTTTAAATATGTGCTCTAAACCATTAGCCAACTGTGAAATATTTGTATTCTGTGTCAAAACACCTCCACGTCACACAAAGCCAAGAGACTGACAGGAGAAAGGCCAGGATTTATGTTAGCTGGGGTCTATCTGTCATGGAGATAGGAAAGCTGAGAGAGAGTCCTTTTATTAAAATCACTCTCTGCCTGCAGATATTGATCTAAGCAGCTAAGGTTGGACGGCAAAGTGTGTCCCCATTTCTCACAAAGTTCCTCCCTGGCACAGCAGGAAAGCACTGGGGTTAATGCCCTCACCCCCCAGCAAATGGCACCCCAAAAGGATGGGCAGGGAACAAGGGGCACTGGCACAAACAGCATCCCACAACACCACGGCACAGCTGCCTTCCAGGAACCACAAGGCCCCTCTCAACTCCTCTTCCCAAGTGTTCAGGAAGCCTATTTTACCCCCCAAATCATTAAGGCAGGTTGCTTCTACTCCCAGACATTTTTGCATTAAAACAATGCAAAGGAACACAGTGCTGAATGCATTCCCATTTCAAGGAGCAAATGCCATTTCAAAGGGATCCTTCCCTAAATCTGCTTCAGCATTTTCCATTTTTCCTCTAAGCAATCATTTCTCCCCTGGTTTGGGCTGATCTCTCCCCCTCAGCCTCTGGAGGACACAGATTTCTGGCTGTGCTTCTCTTTACAAACCCCAGCTGGTGACTGTAGTCAGTGGCCTTGAGTATTACACCTAAACCCAAAATGAAGGAGAGGAACTAGAAGCTCTACATACTACAGGCTTTCTACAATCCTGCATCCATAGGTACATCATTTCAGGGCACTTCTCATTCTCTCCGTGTAGGCATCTCTTTGGAGATATGGGAAAATTCCTTGCATGAGCTGAAAATTACAGGATATTAAAATGCTGATTCTCCAGAGGCACTGTCAGAAAGCAGGAAGGCTGGTCCAAAGCCCTTCTCCAGAACAATGGGCTTTCACTGGATTCTCCATCCTGTTGTTTCAAAGCTCTGGGAGGCAACGAGCTCCAAACTGATGGGCCCAAAGAGCTGCATCATGAAACCACAAAAGCAGCTTACAATAAACCCCCTGTAAAGTTATTAAGAGCACAGATATGTCTTGGATGCAGAGAAAATCCTCTGTCTCCCCAGCACGCATCCATATCCCACTGTGACTGCAATCCCAGGAGGGGTCCCTGCCCCTCATGGCCCTGCTGGGGACCACGATAAAACTGAACAGAGACACCTCCAGCAAAATCCACATGGGACAGCAGCCCCACAGCTCTGAGCTCACAGCCTGAGCAATTCTCTCCGCTCCCCATTTCTGCTGGAGCACTCACAGGGGTGCTGAACCTCACTACCCACGCTGGTTTGGGGCACTGTCAGCAGCGCAGGCAGTTGAGCCCCTGGTTAAACCTTTGCCCTGTTTGGGTCTGTGGAAAGAAGTCAGCTTTCACTTAGGTATCCCTGCTGAACTCCAGAGGTGCAGGCAATCCTCTGCAGCAAGATTTGTGTCCGGGTCCCGCAAACACACGTGCACAGAGATCATTGCAAGTGTGTGCAGCCTGGCTACCTCAGGGAGATTTCCCACTGGGAAATTGAAGCACGAGCTACAAAGTTCCAGGACAGAGACCTGCGAGGTCATGCAGCCTTTTAGCTGCTTCAAAAAAAAAATTCTCCATGGCTTTACAGATATTGGTTCAGAGATGTCTGGGCCTTTTTTCTCTGAACCCAGGCTTCAACCTGCACTTACAGCATTGCTCTCACCAGCAGCCAGTATTAGCTAAGCAGAATCCAGAGCAATATGTGCTCCCTGAGTCCCCAGGAGCAACCACAGCGGCCTAATTCTGCAGTTCAGACATCACTGAGTTATCAATTCATGTCTGCCTCTCAAGGAACAGCACATGAAAACAAGGATCCTTCCTCTCTAATGACAGCCTGCTTCTTTTCCCCTGCTCAAAATACCCAGAACAAAAGTTTAAGTTTCTGTTTTGTCTCAGATTCCTTTACTTAATTCAACATTTTATTTTCAGAATGACAACAGCCTGGAGCAACTCCGTTAATTTGTTACGGAGTGAGAGAGCTTTGCATTCCAAGTGTGATTGCTGACCTGCTCCCCTGCTTCTTGAAACAGCCCTGCTCAAGCACATCCCCGTACCAGAACAAAGCATAATTTCCCACGCTTGAATGCATTATTTTACTTTATGAATACCCATTTGACATCTTTTACAAATTTACGGCAGATGCTGTCAGAAAGGACAAAATAACCCTCCCCTGGTAGCACTTTTCTCTTACTACAGCAATCAAAGGCTGCAGCCTGTCATTCACACGTGGAGAACAGCTCCTCTCGGGCGAGCAGAAGGAGCCTCACCCAGGACTTCTTGGGTGTTTGTTTCTCTCTCTGTTGCCAATTCACAATCTCGAGTTTGATTTTCTAAGCACAATGAAAATTCCCAATGGCTCTGGAGGAGGCAGTTCAAGGAGATCTTGTCAAAATATTTGTGTGTAAAGAGAGTGAAACCTTATTGTGACTTTCATGCTGTGAGGCACCAAGTACAGTTACCTTGCTCACAGACAATTATTAACTTACAGGCAAAGAATAAAAACTCTTGAACAAAACCCAAATCTGGATGAGGTCATACTTGCTGTGTGGTTCACTCATGTCAGTGCATTAATGCAATAAAAGATAATGAGCATTAGCTGACAGCATTTTCAAACTCTCCAAGAGTCAAGAGGAGTAAATTAGACCAGATTTGAGATTGCCTGAGAAGGCAAAAAGCTGGATCTAATTCTTTTCTCAATGACAGGGAAATTACAAAATTGAATAAGAGTCACAGGACATGACTATCACAGCCCAGCATGGCTGGGCACAGCATTTGGGTGTGCTGAGAATGCAGCTCAGCATCAGCATCTGCCTGTTTGAAAATGCCATCATGGGCAGTGACAGGGACAGCAAAAGAGCCATGTTCACCTTCTGCTTCATGGCATCACCTCTAAACCTCTGTGTGGAAACATCACAACTGCAGTCCAAGTTCGAGTCAATTCAAGTTCAAGTCAGATCTTATTACATCCAGTACTGCTCACCTACCCTCAGCCCAGAGAATGAAATTCTGCAGAAATTCAGCATCCAGGTCACTTCAGGACTCTGCTTTGTCTGGCATTTATATCTAGAGCCAAGCACATAATTCACACTGCATAATTTATCCATGGGATTTTGCCCATGGAACAGCCAAAGCAGATAACAATTTCTTCATACTTATTTATTTTTTAGAAAATTCAGTCAACTTCTCCTCTGCTTCTGAACTCTGCAAAAAAACTATGAACCTCTGGTTTTACTCTTCCAGAGCTTGAACTCTCGGCTAGCTGTGATCAGACAGATTAATTCACCTCTTGTTCAGTCTTCTGCCTTTAGCAATTCTTGTTTCCCGAGTGGAGGGAGATGTGTACAAGCACTAAATCTCAAACATGCTATTCTAACATTTGGATTCCATTATCCTAGAGATAACATATAATCCTATAATGATATGTAATAAATTAACATTTAATCTCATATCGGAGAGTTCAAAGGGATCAGAGCCAGCTGGTGCTAAAATAAGCGTTTGCTGGAGGCTGCAGGACTGGGAGCTGAGGATGAGATGTAAGATCTGAGCTGCCCGGACACTTTGGCTGGCTGGAGTGGTTGGCAAGGAAAGGATGGAATAAGCCCTGGACACGAGGGGGACCATGTCTGAAACCACCCAGCCTGTGCCCTTCCACTGTCAGGGAAGTCCTTGCAGCCTTTCAACAGCAGGAGAGGATGATTCCCCCCGAGAGCTGACCAGCAGGGAAGGTGATCATCCCACAGTGCTGCTCAGGGGATTTGGTTGAGTGCTTCACTCAGTCCCTACTTATCAAGGTGCCTTGAGATGTGACGAGGCTGGAGCAAGCACCCAAGCCAGGGCTGAGCTCTCTCCAGCTGCAGAGAACCACAAAAACCCAATTCCTCCCCGTGGCCCTCCCTTATGCACATGCACAACTGATGGAGGATGTACAGTTTCAACACACAGAAAGCAAAAATAGTTTTTCCTTTTGTTTCCCTCTCATGTGCCTTCATACACAGAGCTAATACACCAATAACTGCACCATCTCCATTAATAATGACAGCTGTTAATAAAGTTTTCTCCGTAGAGACTTCCTTATTAAATGCGCACAGTGAGCCTGGTGTGAGGGATTTGTTTCTCTGGAGACAGGCACAATTAAACCCCTGGGAGAAGACGCAGCCTCCCAGCCAAGCGAGGCACTGATGATTTCTGAGGGCTGCTGACCCAAAAAAGAGCAGAGAGAAAACCCTGAATGGATTCCAAAGTCCCTCCAACTTCCACCGAGCCCAGATTTCACTGTTAGGAGAAGGGGATAAAGAATTGTCTTGATCTTCCCAGGTGCTCCATGTGCCACCTCCCTTGTCCCAGCCATGTCCAGGGCCTGGGACACTTTTCTGGAAAGCTGCAGACCTTAATCTTTGTTCATGGGCAGCAGCAGCCAAATACATTGGTATCATTCAGATTCAGCTTTTGTCTCTGAATCCCAAGACACACTTCACTGCTCCATCTCAGACTGGAGCACAGTGTAAAAAGGAGATAGCCTAGAGAGGCAAGAATCCATCAGACACAACAGTATTTTTAAAAATCTTGTCAATTCTCTCTCTTAGTTTTTAGTGAAGACACATCGACTTCACTGCCAAATTAACTTGAAAGCAAAGGCAGGTTTTAAAAAAAGGGGAAAAAAGGAAAAACAGACAGGACAGCCAATAAAAATATACAGTGAGAGAAGTTTCACAACTTGACAGTGACCACAGTTCTGTATCTGAAGAAAACTTAATAAATAAAAATAACACAAAAATTTGAAGTGTTACAGAGTTATCTCTGCTCTGGCATTTAACACACATTTCTATTACCCTTTCTCGATTAGCCAAATGAAGATCAATGTATCTATAAAACTCAATGACATGTTAATGCAGACCTTAAAAAAGATAAAATGCCTTTTATCTCAGTCTTAGGAAAACCTAATAAAGAATTAACAGTCCATGAAGCTGTGGAATTTCACTCAAGGCTTTACTTTATGCCAGGACTTCCTACTCCATTATTTTTTAATGGACAGGTTTCCCCAGGCTTTGGGACACGTCAGTACAATTGTACATTCTCATTAAAATTGGTCCTATATTTTCCTTCAGAGCTGGGACAGGAACTGCATTGAAGTGAACCTAAAATGCACACAACACCCACAGCAGATCAAAAGTGCAAAATCTAGAACAAGTGTTAAATAAACATGGGGGAAACTGTAAAAGGTAATGATTTTGATAATGATCTAACAATTAATGAATTTATGAGGTAAAACTTCCACCTGCAGGATGAGCACTTTGGATCAGAACTCATTTGGAGCGCCAGCATTTCAAATATCTCTGAGCAGCAACTGCCAGGAATCTACTAACGTGACACTAGGTGTTGAATCTTTAAAGGGAAGCAGACAAATATTAGCCTAGGCCTTGGCTCCAGATTGGTTCTCAGAATGAATAACCCTCCAGTGAGTGACACAGGGAGCTGGGATCCATCACACCAGACACCCCCAGGCCCAGGGGGAAACCATTCACATCCAAATTCCATCTATGCTTATTTCTACTGACAAACACACAGCAGCAAGGCCAGAATTCTCAAATGCCAGCACTTAAATCTAATCCACACTTTTGCACACGTTTTTAAAAGTTGCTTGTTCTCAAAAAGGCCTCAACACCTGCAGCTCCCACTGACACTAAAGCAGGTGCTTCCCACTTCGGCTTGGATGCCAAGGAAGGGACCCACTCCCTTTGGACACCCACGGGTGATCCTGAGGGCGCAGCAGCAGGATGCTCGTCACAGGGGGAACGTGCCAAGAGAGGCACAGCACGGAGCCTGAGCTCAGATACTCCTCAAGGCTGACAGGTTTGGCCTTGTGAATCAGCACAGGGAGAAAAGAGACAGCAGCAGGCAGGAAAAACACTCCCAAGGAAAAGCAGGAGGCAACAGTCCAGGAGAGAGCGATGGGAAAACAGCGAGCAAAGAGGAGGTGGCAGGAGCAGAAGTGAAGCTTGACTGTACACAGACTGACAACTCACAGTTTCCATTAAAAAAAAAACCCAAGCCAATAACGATTGGTCCAAAAAGCTAAAAAGCTCCTTTGGAACCTTTCTTTCTCCTCTGGGAAGAGGATGTCGTGCCCTTAACGCAGCCGGATCAGGTAGAAAAGCTTTCCTGCCCCCAAGTCCCTCTGGCACAGCACTCTCCCCCAGGAGCTGCACCTTTTGTACCGGTTTACCTGGGACCCTCCCCACCTGCCCTTCTACCCTGGCTCCTCCCCTGAGGCCAGAGAACAGCTGCTTCTCCCAGGCACTCTGAGATTAATTATTCTTAGCTCTTCTGCACGGTGCCTTGATCTGGAAAATGTATTTAGATAACTTCTCAGGCAGAGCATTTATCTGCTGTCCTCAACATCTGCCTGAGCAGAAAAGTCAACATCTGACTGATGACGAATGTCATGCCACTTAGGCAGAGACCGTCCTCTGCCAACCTCACCACCTTTGTTCTGCTACACTTGGGTGTTCCGGCAAGGAGCCTGAGCGTGATCCCTCCTTCCTCCTCGAGGAACAAGCACAGGTCTCAGCCAGAGTGAGAACTCGGGCACAGCACAGGAGGAGAGGGCACCTTGTCCCATCAGGACATGGGGGCAAAGCTCTATTCAGCCCCAAGGGACAACAGCACCGCTCTGTCAGTCAGATGCAAAGAGATGAGACCTGGTTTGGGACAAGAAGGAAGACCCCAAGCACAGCAGGGACCCCATTTCTGCAGTGCCACCCCAAGCACCGAGGACATTCAGGCTCCCTCAGCACCCACACGGTCCCATCACCACATTCCAGCCCAGGGTAAGGAGCTGTCCTCCCTCTCCTGGGAGAGCACAGGAACATGGCTTTACATGATATTGATGTCTTGAGCCACAGGCATTTCTGCCTCTCCGTGGATGGCTATGGAATAACAGCCCCGGATGCACCTCAGGCTGCAAATTCAATTGCTGGCAGAAAAGATTATTTTGCCATCTTTACTCACCCATCCTCTCATACACAACAAGTACATTTGGATCACCAAGGTGGGATGTTAAATTAATCAACAGGAAGCACTGCCTCCCAAAGGCAGCCTATTCCAGATCTGTTCCTGGCCAATCTTCAAGGAATGTTCTTCTACTCACACAGAAAATGTGTAAGAACTGCAAACACAAGAAAATACTGCTCTGTGCAGCAGGGTTCAGACCAGCATTCTTTGTTGCCTGACATGGAAAATTCCATCACCAGACCCCATCTGACAAAAATCCCTTCCATGAGCCGCAATTTTCAAGAATTCTTATAAAAGCCTACCGCAAGCTTGGAAAAACCAAACCAAGAGTAGAGAAATAAAGACTAAAGAAATAAAAAATCAAAAAGTCCTAGCACTTCCTTTTCAAATACACCCTTTGAACCTCATCATCTCTACTGAATTTTGGAAGAAACTCGGAGCCAAATATTTATAGGCAGCCAACTGTAAATGACCCTCCCTTTTGATGTCACCCTGCCGGCCCTCGGTGCGAGGCTGGGCAGACAGAAACATGAAGATGGAGGGTGAATTAGCTCAGGAGGGGGAACTTGTCAATCAAAGTTGCTAATGCAAGACCACAGCAAAACTTGGGTTTAACCTCAGCAGTGACCACCTGTCACAGCGTGGCACTTTGCTTGTCAGCGACTTGCTTTCAAAAGAGAGGATGCTGAGCAAGTCTTCCTGAAACTCAGCAAGGAAAAATGCACCTGTCTGCTGGGCAGCCAGCAAGGCTTCCCAAAGTCTGCAACCAAATGAATTTCCTCAGGAAAATCAGAGCACTTCTTGCAGAACCACATCTGACTGGGGTACAAGGTTGCACGTGAAGAGATCATGTGTGTTCCTCACATTTACCATCAAATTTAAACACTTCCACACGGGAATGCAAGGTCCACACGCCAGGGAGCTCCCCAGCACACGTCCAGAGAAACTGCAGGTGTCTGTGCAGGAATGGAGGGTGGCCCAGGGGAGGTAACCTTCTTCCTCTTGCCTCATACTGAACCTTTGGCTTTGTCTCTCCTTACCAGGAGCAGTGCAGAAGTTGACCTGGGTGCCTGACATGGACTGCCAGCAGGTTTTGTCTCCACCAGTTTATTTACACCAGTACAGACCTAGAGCTTGCTGTTTTCCCTGGAACACTTCTGCCTTAGAGGCCCATTGTCTGAACACCAACAACTGCAGGATTCACCAGAGATTATAATAATTTAAACGGAATGTGTGTGAGGTTTTTTTCAGCAGTATTAGTTTTCAGAAATGCTGTATGTTTATTCATGTAGTTAATTACATAAACCACAATAAAAACAAAAATTTCTCTTTTTTTTCTTCTAAGTGTAGGAGTAAAAGGAAAAAGTTCAGTTCTAACTAATCAACAGCCTTATCTTATTCTTTCCTCAGTGTTTAATCAAACTGTTTCCAGCACACACAGCTACCAACAAAGACCCAAACAAGTTAATTTTCCTTAAGCAAGAAGCGTTGCAAAACCCGCAAGGCAAATAAGCCAAGCTGCATCTTCTGAACAGAAAGATACCCCCCAACAGGAGGGAACGGAGCCCCAGGAATTCGGGTCCCAGGGAGCAGTGGTGGGAGGGAGCAGCAGAGGGAAGGGCAGAGGTGGAATCCCTGCCCTGCCACAGCCCCGTGCCGTGCCCAGCTCTGGGACTGTGCCTGCGCTGCCTCCCACGGCGCAGCCCACGCCCGCTCAGCTCTTGTCATTTTATCAATGAGAAGCAGGAATTTGTGAAGACCAGCTTTCACTGCACCTCATTATGCTTTTAGCATAAACCAAAAATCGATTGTGTCTCGTTAATAAAATTCCACCACAACAAACTAATTAGAGAGCCTCATTAATTTTTTATGCACGTTACTCCTGCGCATGAAGCCGCTGACCTTTCAGCGGCTGGTGTCGCATACATTACACACTTCATGTTTTCTGCCTTCTTTTCTGTGATTTACAGTAGTTGCAACACGTTTTCCAAAAGGCAAAGCCTGTTTTTGCCAGCGAAGCTCCGAGCTGGCTTCTCCCTCCCGCCATGTAATTCCTGATCACATCGGCCGAGCCCCGCGCGGCCGAAGGATCAGGGAAGCACAGGAGCACCTCCAAGGCACTTCCACCTGCAGAACAGAGGCAAGCAAAGCCTGGGCATGTCTGAGGGCACAGGGAAATGTGGGCACAGAGAAAACCCCTCTCTGCAGGGACTGAGGAGGCGCAGCCTCTGTCCTGCTCAGCCCCGGGACGATGCCAGCTTCCATCCCACACAAATACTCGGCCCGGTGCTTTCATAACGAGCAGCCCAAAGGTCAGTCAGTCCATCCCAAAGCTGGCCTCAGCACCGCCCAGAGCACGGCATGCACCAGACGCAAGTGGCCATTAAATCCGTAAAGCAGAAGTAAAAGAATTTAGGAATAAAAACGAAATTTCTGCTTGGGTAAGGTCTCCTGGATCAGGCATTAAATCTGCCTGGGATCTCTTTCCCGTGTCATCGCACACCTATTTTCTCCTTGTAAAGCACAGTATCGATTTTTACATGTTTTCATTCACACCTAGAAGCTTTCCAAGATTGGACTTTATTCTTCAATATTATCTGCTGAGCAGTGAAACAGTGGAAAGGATTGCCAGGGAGCACCGCAAGGTCTTCATGCCAGGGAGGCCACAGGGACAGGCTGTCTGTAGGGAATTTCACAGGTAGAGCTGAGCTCTCCTTGGGACAGGGGCATGCACAAGATGATCCTTAATGTTCCCTCCCAGCCCTATTTCTCTACCAGCTCTCTGCACCTGAAACAACCAAGGGAGTTCACCAGCCCTTTGGGACAGCAGCAGGGAAGAAAACAGGTTATCCTCTTTTATGTCATCCCTAGCAAATCCAGCAAGCTCAGGGCTTATCTGTAAACCATACTCTGAATTTCTCAGATCTTACCAGTCACCACTATGCATTGAACAGAAAGAGCAGCCCCTTCTCACGACTGAACACCCATTTCCAACAGCATTTCCTGAGCCCAAGGTAGTTTCATCCTGATACTGGCCCATATTCACCATGGGCAGCAGTCATGTTTGGAGGGTTAATTTGTTAAAACACAGCAAAATGGCAAGAAGCACTATCCAAGTGACAAGTGCTTATGCATATTTTATGAAGCATCTTCAACCTCAGTTCAATGTATCCAAGAATACTTCTGAAAAATGGCAGATTCTGGAGGGGATTTGGAGAGGAAATGACATATAGAATAGAAGGACAGATGTTGCTAATTTATGATGCAAAGGCCTTCACTGAAAAGTGCACATTTTGCTTAAGATTCTCTACAAATGCTATTTTAATGCTGATTTCCTCCTCTTTAGAATTTCACGAACTCTTGTCTGTAAGAACTTCAGCTTGGCTCAGAAGTTTAGCTTGGATCAAAAGCAGCATCTGTAACCAGCAATTAAACTGGGGCTTCAGTACTGTGCATGTTTTTAAAGCATAACCACTTTTTAACACCACCACTTGGAAAAACATGGCTAAGCTGTACGTTGGGAACGTGAGAGTGCATTCTGCCTTCCTGTCTCCCCCTCTTGCCAGGATTATTGGGACTTTTTGACCCGGGAATAAACTCAGAACAGCAAGAGAGTGGGAACCAATGAGATGGATGGATCCTAATACCCAAAGAGGTCAGAAAGCAGAAGCTAGATCATCCGTTAAAAAAACAAAAGCAGGATATATTGTCAGGCCCAAGTGCTTCATCAGTCATTCCCGATGCCTCATGCACCCAATCTTGCTTTTCCCATCAACACTGAAGAGCATTTCCAACATTAATCACTTGGTTCTTCTCTCCTCCCTTTCTGTTCTGCCCCAAAAGGTTTGGGCTACAAACGAGGAAGAGACTCATGTCCCACGTGCAGGAACCTGCACAGAGCCTTTTCTGCACTCCAGCCCTTCCAAATGGATGCGTGGCTTCATGGCTCTTCTGCAGCTCCCCACAGACAAACACTACAGAGATTATTTTCCGCAAGGCCTTGACAGAGAGGTCTGTGAAATCCTCCTTGAGTGTAAATATCGTTAAAAATAAAAAAGGGGAGCCATGCACTGACTTCTCCTTCTGGCATTCATTTCACATACTGCTGGATCATACCAAAGTGCAAACAAAAGGCAGACACCATCGTGTGCAGACACTCCTCTGAAAAACCCACACCAATCCAGGGTTTTCACTCTATCACAGGGCAATGTTTGCTCCTCAGTTAAGGCAGCGTAATTATTTCACATAAGGTGACATTTAAAAATCAAACACACACCAAAAACCCTCATAACCTGACAGTTACATAAGTCAGCAACTGAAAAATGTCGAGAGTTGGGGTCCCCTGTACAACCGCATTAGGGACGGGAGGAGCAGGGCTCAACTCCGGAGCTGGGACAAGGCAAAAGCCTTTCATCCACCAGCCCAGGTGCACGATTTGGGGTGCCTCAAGCTCAGCTCTGTGCTTGCACTGCCCAGCAGCACGAGCCCAAAGCACAGCCCTGCATTTCACTTCCAAGGGAGCCTTCTTGGCTCTGCTGCGAGCCGGGAACGCCGAGGTGGGACAGGGAAAGGCAGCTGAGATGGCCGAGGCAGCGTGGGCTGCGCCTCTTTCCTTGGCACCACGCACCAAATCCGCGCTGAGGGATTCATAATCCATAATTCAGTGGCAGTCTCTACGCCCATGGATCGTTGCAGCCCAAACAATTAATGACCGCCAGCGTTAAACGCTGCTGACAGCCAGATCCCGGGGAGCTGCGTGGGGAAGGCAGTGCTAATTATAAGCAGAGCTGATATCTGCGCTTCCCAAAAGCGGAGAGGACTGTGCTCCTCCATCGGTGCTGTCTGGGGTGCACGTGCACTGTGCAGGTCACACTTGGCCAGCCCCGGGAAGGGGGCTCCGAGTGCACCGACCCCTTGGTAGCACCACCTCTGGCCAGCTGCTGCTGCCCTGCTCCCCGTGCTTGGCAGGGTGTCCCCAGGGCCAGGGGGCTCTGGGAGGGTCCCCAGGCACAGGCTGTGCTCAGGGACCCGGCCAGACCAGCTCAGCCTTGGCAGCTCGGGGAGTCTGGCAGTACTTCATGCTCAACACACCCACGGTGCTGCTGGAGGAGAGTGATTACCCTGCACAACACTATCTCTCCCATCCCGAGCAGAATTTATTTACCTTTTTTTTTTTTTGTTTTAATCTGATAAGTTGAAATTTCAGTGCACTTGTCTGCAAAAACACTGCATTACAAAGACATACAACAAATACCGAGTGTTTATAGACTCTGTTATTTATTCCCAGTGTATCTTCCTACCTTTTACTGGCCATGTCTTTTATCAGCAATAACCAAGTACCTTTCAAGTTGACAACCTGTTTGGTTTATGGCTGGAAAATGTATCCAAGTGTCTTCCAAACCTGCTGTGGCTGCACAGAATTCAAAAGGCTCAATGAATGTCGTTTTTACAAAGTTTCATTTAGCTATTATTCACATTTTGTTTCTGGGATATTTGGGGGGTTCTTTTTATTAATCAGCATTGTCTTAGGATGGGCTTCTTAAGGCCACACAAACTTCAAAATTGACAGTGTGGGTGCCAGAACCAGGGTTCCCAGTCTACACATTGCCCAAAATTATAGTGTCTGAAAGAAAGAATAATCATAATGAAGGTCCAAAGAATTTTGAGATAAGCCATTTCCAGTCAGCATTAAAGGGAGCTGGCCACAAGGATATGGGAAGAAATCAGCTAATGAAGAGTGACAAAAGAAAATAAAATAGTTAAAAACTGATTTTGTGGCAGCTTGCAGGCACACCTAGACTGCTGAGACTTGCAAGACAAGTGCACAACTACAGGAGGAGAAAGCCCAGAAAAACCAGAGACCACACGTGTGTTCTGCCTGGACACTCAGACATGGACTCCAGCCACATCCACTGAAACAGAGAGGATGGTTCCACTTGCACAAATGACAAAATCAGCGCTGGAGTGAAGGCCAGAGGCTCCTGGGGATGTGTGGTCACTCCCAGAGCTGCTCCACCCCCACACCCAGGTACCAGCTGGAAGGACTCTGCCCTCCTCCTAGCACTCCATCTCCTCACCAAGGGCTTGCTTCACATCACTATTTCCTTTTGAGAGTGCTGTTTCTCAGGCAATAATCATGCTTTTGTGTTTTAATGTTTTGATTGTACTCAGTCTCCTGCTCCGAGTCCTCCAAGCCCCCTCCAGGTTCACGGCAGTGACACCTTTCCCTTCAGATTCCCTCTCCAGGAGCCATCATTTCTTTCCCTAACTGAATTGTTGTCATGGAAATCATTCCTCCTCTCCATCTTCCTGAAAGGATTTTTAAAAAATAAACCAGCCCCCTGCTCTACCACCTCTCCAGCACGCAGACACCCCAGGGCTCCTCCCCAAGCACAGCCCAGCCCCTCTCCCACTGCCCCCAAAACCCAGGGGAATATCTGGGTCCCAGCACAAGGGATGGTTTTCAGAGCCCCTTCGGGTGGTTGCTGAGCTGGCCACAGCACTTTGGCTCTCAGAGGTGCAAGCCCCTCCCCGCTCAGGAGCCATTAGCTCTGAAATGCGGGGTGCAGGCACAGCCACCTGTTCCCTGTCTATATATACAGGGAGAGATGGGAAGTGTTTGGGGATTTTGTACAAAAATGTTTCTGCTTACATAACAGGCAGAAATTCTGCAGTCAAGAAATTCTGTTTTTCCAGGCTGGAGAGTTAATTACTGAAAATCACCTTTGATGAACTTCCAAGACAAAGGCTGCTGGCTCCAGGGAGAGAGGAGGAAACAAGAGTGCCCAAAATGAAAGCCATGGAACTGCTGCAGTGGGCACCTATGCCCAGGGGGCCACTGTGACGAGGGGCTGGGGCCACCAAACCCAGGGCAACTCCTTCAATTTCGTTTGGCTGACACAAAGCCAGAGGTCAGTGCAAGGCCAAGGACAGTTTTTGGCACTTCCTAATAGTCAGGGCCTGCACGGAGAACCAGGATTAAAATACCCTAAATCCCAGCTAGGAAGACACAAACAGGCATTCAGCCATGACTAATACCCAAATATTCTCAAGATGGAAAACAAGAAATCTCTTCCATGATCATTCACTGACAGAGTCCCATAAAGCTACTAATTAGAATGGTGTTTACAGTCTATATTTCATTTCATCTGATGTTTTTACTCTGATTAGTTATTCTATCACCTGCAGAGAGCTAGTTAGCTGAATGCAAAGATGTCATTGGACTTAATCGAGTAAAGTAGCATTTCATAGAGGGAATTCAGCTAGCTCCATCCTGCTCAGTGCTGCTACCCCGTTAATAACTTCTTTTAAAATTAAAGTAGAATGAAAGCTAAGAAGAGTCAAGTTAGGCCAGTGCTCGGAAGAATAATGTAAAAAAATGGGTGAGCTGCAAAAAAAAAAAAAAAAAGTGCATTACTGATTCTCTCTTCTGCATAAACACCTGAGCCAGACAGCAGAGCTTCTGGAGAGATTACCAAACAAGGTTTAGTGGCCCTGCCTTCCCAGACTATCCAGTGCACCTCCTTGGAGCAGCAATGCTCCTCCCAGTGTCTTCTCACCCCAAGCCATCCCGACTCCCTGAACTGCTTTCAGATGTCAAATCTGCTGGGAAGGTGTTTCCTCCCTCCCAGACAGGCTGTCGGTGATCTCAGTCTCACACACTGTCCCACATCCTGCCGAGCTCCCCGGTGTCCTCCCTGCACACAGCCCTGCAGAATGGCTTTTGGCATTCCAGGACACGCTGATGTTTGTGCTGCTGAGACCCCACTGGAACCCCGGATCCTTTGCCTGAGGTGCTGCCTCGCCTGCTCTGCTGCAATCCTTGCCCCGAGCTATCACTTGGCCATTTCATCCCTTGTTCCACATCGCCATTTCAATCTGTCCGGATTATTTTGAGAAAGCTCTCTGGTTCTTCTTCCCCAAGCATCTGCAGTCTCTCCTGACTTTACACCACCTGTCAGTTTAACAAACCTACTCTCCATTCCATTACCCAGATTGATAATGAAAATATTGAACAGAGATGGACAGAAGCCAGCCCTGCAGAGCCTCACGGATTTTTCTGGGAATTCAAGACAAACGAGCTGTTTCATAAAGCCCTCCCTCCTCTCTTCCCTCTGTTTGAAACCCCAGTACCCCCTCCATCATTATCTGTCCTCCAGGCAGCTCCCACCTCGCATACACACTGTCCCTCAGCACTGCCACCCTGCAGCTGCATCTCTGGGGCGCCTCAAGCTCCCAAAATCCCTGAAAACGCCTCAGATCCCAGTGGATGGGAGCTCTCCCCTTGCTGAAGAGATGGTGGCACCTCTGGCCTTTCCCTGCCAGGGAACCAGCACCCAGCCTGCTGAAAGACACAAATAAGCTTTGGCTTTAGAACAAAAATTGTTGCCTTTTTCCCTCCATTTAGCTTCCTAATCACAGTTAGCCAAGCTTGAAAACGCATCTCGTGCATTATGCAATAATCCACCAGAGCAGGGGATTTTCGCATAAACTCTGTGCTCTAATGAAAAGCATTCCCCCCACTCTGCCAAGGGGCAAAAAAACCCCCAACCCACACAAAACAAACAAAACCTCTGTCCTCCAAGAGACTTTTACCAGCTCTTTGTTCCATTTGAGTCATACATCTACTGACAATAATTCTGACAAAAGCAGAGCAGGAAAAGCTCAATTTGCAAAGAGCTGGGCTGTGTTCACCTCTACAAAAGCCATACACTGATTTGCCCCAAATTCCACTAAAAAAAAAAAACCTAATAAAGGCTGATTCTCCAATTGAGGGGCTGGGGTTTCTTTTTTGAAGGGGAAAAAAGCCACTATTTAGTTATTAGAGTACAGAAATCTCTCTCTCTACAAGACCCAGGGCACTGAAATGTTCTAAAATTAATAAACTGCTCTACTTGGTGCATTTTAAAATTAGATTTCCTTTTTCAGAAAACCTGTATGCAAAGTTGCAGCCTGATGCAAATTGAAACAGTAATAAACACTTCAAAAACACGTTTATAATAGAAATGCTAACAAATCCTTAACTATAATGATAATGGCTTGCTAGGCAGCTCCATAATGTAAAATTAATCCTTAACATGTCTTAATTTTTTTTCCACTGGGTCATTTAATAATGTGATAACTCATTTCTTTCCTCTGCCTTCATCTCTCACATTGCCATGGAGACAATTGTGAATCAGATATAAATAAAAATACTCTAACACTGTGACACCACATGTTCTTTTGATCCGTTGCCAACACCATTTTAAAATTACAGGAATTTACAGGAGCTCAATAATTAACAATTCATTTGCTAAGAAATCACTTCTTTTTAGCTAGTTTCCTGGTGATTTGCTAACTCAGGAATGCTCACAACCATGAGCAAGAAATTAAAAGTTCTGTATTTCCTTTCAAATATCTACCTTGCATTTCAATTAGCAGCTCAGAGGAAAACAACTACTGCGGGCCAGAGCCCAAAAGACAGCACTGCATTTCCTTTTGTGCTCTCATCGGTCTCGGAATGATTCCTAATGGGAATCATTTTTAAGGTAATTTTTAATTGTTTGAGCTCAGGATTTACTTACAAGGAAAACCAGAAGTGTGCAGTGAACAAGTTTATTGCTGGCCTCTATTATCTGAAGTGTCAAAACGAGGCCACGGATCCCTGCTTCTGTATTAGTTCGTTAAGTACATACAGCAGTAGAAAGATTAAGATTAATTATGCATTAATGATCTTGACACCCCTTAATTGCTACCCACTGATAGAGGCCACAATCCCTGATATTATCCATGTTCTCCGGAATTCTGATGCAGAACTCTGCTCCGCCGTGGATTTCCCGGGGGCAGGGCTGGGGCAGGGGCTCGGGGAGCAGAGGCTGCTGAGCTCCATCCGTGCTGAGGAGCCTCCAGCAGCACCCACGGGAGCCTCCAGCACCCACACCTGGTCACTGCCGCCGTGCCTGACCCGGAACAACGCGAGGACAGCCCTGGTGCTTCGCAGCTGGGACCTGAGCGTCTCAAAGAGCTCAGCTGTGTGCTTGAACCTCTGAAGGCAGGGAAGAGCTCCCAGTCCCAGGTTCTACAGAGGTGTCCATGCAGCTGCACCATTTCTGTTTGCAGTTCCGTGAGCCCCTCACCGTTTGCATGGTGCTCTGTCCAGCCCCACCAGGTACTCCCAGCCCAGCAGCCCCACTGGAAATGTGTTTCTCTGCACAGCATTTGCCATTCTCTGCTGCCTTCGAAGTGGAAGAGCCAGCATGGGCTGACCAAGTTATTAATCACTGCCATGTCTCTTCCACTAAAACGTATCAGCTACAGCTCTCCAAAGAGCTCCGTGCATCACGGGGAAACCTCACGTACACAAGGTCTTGTAAAAAAGCCCCCAGCTCCAATAACTGTTTTGTCCAAAAGGATTCAAAGTGATTTAAGAGCTCGAGTCTGACACTCGAGAGCAACATAAGCACCTAAAGAGTTTAAATAATAGTGAAGACTCAATGGCTCAGGGCTTGCCTTACCAATATAATTCCTGCTATAACAGCTAATTATAATTAGTGATACACTTGATACCAGCCCCATCCTTTTGGAGACTTACAGTGATCCGCTTCTAGAGCGGCCTAGGGGAGAAAAAGAAAGAAAAAGAGGAAAAAAAAAGAAAAAAGGAAAGAGAGGAAAGAAGGTCACTCCTTCTTATGACAGCTGCTCGGAGCTGGTCCATGGGGAAATAACACATGTTGACCAGCCCCACCAGCTGTCTGCAGCCGGAGAACTCCAGCAGCAGCTGCTCCAGCTCTGCCCTCTGCTCCTCTGCCCTGATCACAGGTGGACATCTCCCCTGGCCAGGGCTCCCAGAAGTGGGACAGCAGAGCACCTGGGGCACCACCCTTTTTCTGTCAGCACCTACAGGGCTAAGGCATTGCACCCCCGCTTCCAATCCAAACCCAAAATCAGTGTAAGAGATAATAATTGGATAAAACCTAGTAGGGAACCTATGGCTGGTAACCAGCAGGGAAATATAAACACAGAGCACCAATTTTGTATGAGGTGAATTCAGTGTTTTGTGCCTCCCTGCTCCTAGATCTCAGTATTTTATCAAGCAAAGCCGGCTGGTATACCAGCAAGGGACAAAAATAACCCCAAAACGCAGGGAGGAAAACTGCCTGGTGCTCAGTTCTCACAGTGGGTAAGCCCAGCCCCATCACCGCAGGGCACGTGAGCAGGGACACACAGACCTGCTGCACACAGACAGCCCCTTCAGCTTCCTGGGAGATGGCAAACAGCCTTGGGAGGGGCAGAGAAATGAAACTCAACTGAGAAGGCAAAAAAGCGGGGGCAGAGGGGGCTCTTCTTCGCTTTTTGCACAATTTGACCTAAATTACGTGCTCGCTCTAAGCAGCCAGGAGTGGATTTGGAGGAAAATAAGTTACCACAGGGCTTTAGCCTCCTGCATAGCTCTGCTGCAGAAAAGCTGCACGACTTCCATATCTCTTAATGGGCAGCTTTTTCCTACTGCCTATATCCAATTTCTCCCTTTGATCTGGCCCAGTAGTCTAAAAATAAAGTTAAATATAAACATCGACATCCATACCACAGTGTCAAGGCAGGAGGGAATTTTTAGTTGAGGGAGAGAGTTTAATGCACAAAATAACTTTGACATTTTGTCATACTCGCTGAAAAACTCTTCAACACCTACAGCCTGGCTAAGACATTTGAAAACACAGATGATCTTCCAATCAATACCCAGCCTATCCTTGGGAGGAGAGCAAGGCAAAACAGTGCCATGTTATACATCAACTATCCCAGTCAGACAAATCAATAATTCATGATTTTTCCAAAGGCCAGGCTGTACCATAACCCTCTTCCTCCTTACTGGTGCACAGGGCTCTCAATTAGCCTGGAAATATTTCCACGCCAAAATGAACAGGCTTGGTGACCTGACTCAGCTGTGGTGTTGGCTGTGAAATTTCACAGTTAACCCTCAGAATGAAGACACCCCCCTGAGGAAGCTGCCACTGATGGGCAAGACTGGCATTGCTTGGTCTGAAATCCCATCAGCTCCAACTGCTGAGTCTGGAAAAGAGAAAACCTAATGGAAAAATGTACCAAGAGCTCTGGGGAGACACAAGAAGGAAGAAGCCTCAGTCCTCAGAGATGGGCAGGCTGGAGTAAAAGCTGACTAAGTCAGTAGGGAAGACAGATGTGCACAAAAGTTTTCCACCATCCAAACCACCTCTTCTCCCATTATTCCTTGTTCCTAGAGTCTGCTTCAGAAACAGCTGCACAAAATCAGCTTCCGCCTGGGGAGCTGCCATGCCCAGATGCAACCACAGAAAGAAGAGAGAAATTGGGAGCTCTTCCCATCCCAGAGCCCCTGCCTCACCACAGGGACACAAACCCACAGGGCCAAACCAACTCAGGGATGGAACTGACACAGATCCCAAGGCAAACAGAGCACAGGGCTTGCCTGGGCAGGCGAGTTCCCACTGTGGAGCTGGCTAAACGTGCTTTAACAAAACAACTTCGAGGGAGGACTGGTGGCATCCCTGGCCCTGCTGCCCACCCCAGGCACTGCCCGTGGGGAGCCCGTCTAGCACGGGAAGCCGGCGGGCTCGCGGTGGCTTGGAGGCAGCAGGCAGGGCTCAGGATGGCAGCCTGACTTTGCAAACGTTATCTCTGCTGTACGACTGCGGAACCGAGAGGAAGCGCCCGCTGAAATTCAAAGCTCAGCCACTCTGCAGAACTTAACACCTCTCTCTTGATCACAGTCTAATAACTTATAACACAGGAGTATCTCCTGCTCTCCTCTGTCCAAATACCTCCGTAACAATTAAACATTCAAAAGGGAGCAGCAAAGCCTGCACGCCAATTAAATCTTGTTGTAGGAAAATACCACCCCTGTGATTGATGCTCTGCAATATCTTGTGAGCTCCTTCTGTGGGGCTCTGCTTTTCATCAGCTGCTGGAGCATGGGGTTTGTAACACACAAATTCTCACTCTTGTTAGGATTTTGCTGCCTGTGTTCTCTCACAACGGCTCCCCATATTTATTAGCAGTTTGATAACAGTGAAGCACTTGTGAAACTGGCCCCAAGCTCCGCTCGCTGAACTGTGAATTAACTGTAAATATAATTAGAGCTGTACCTCACACTCGGGACTGGGAGGAACAGGAGGTCTGCCCCAGAGCTGTTACTACAGCAGTACACAAGTCCAGAGCTGATAAAAATAACAAATCCCAGCTAAAAGAGCAGAATTAATTACATCGTCTGTTAAAACAAGCCACACAGACTACTTGTTCCTCTTCTTCAAACTTAAGAGGAAATTCCTCCCTGCACTGTTTGGGGAACAAGCAGTGATTTGAGCAGCCACAGCCCCTTCCCAGTGCATGATGGATTTCCAGGAGGTCTGACTCCATAAAGCACTGTTCAGTCATGGAGAAAAATAAAACCAACATTTCCTTAGACAGACAACCAAATGGGTTTTCAAAAATACCCATCTGCAGCCTTTTAGAAAAACCCAACCTTCTGGTGAGATGATGAACACAGCCATCGTGAGCACCCTCAGGCAGCTCCTCCCCAGAGAGGGGACCACTGCTCTCCTGAGTCAAGCAATAAAAGATGAGCAGGGCTGCAATGGAAGGGCAGAGAGAGGTGTGAGCTGTGACAGCTGAAAACCCAAGATATTTTCAGGAAAGGATGCACCGTTGACCCTGTTGGACTGGGGAAGCCTCGGCAGGCAGGAGGGAAGGTGGTAACAGGGCAGCAAGGACCAGAAGGAGCAGAACCAGCTCAATTTGAGTGCAGTAAATAACAGATGGAATGATCCCAAAAGGGGATCTGTCAGGAAAACCGCAGCTACAGCCCAAGTTACAGTTCAGAAGACTTACTCTAAGGGTCAGGAAGGTTTTCCCCCCAGAGAGCACAGGCCCCAGGGAAGGGATGAATCCCAGTCCCAGAGGAGGATTCAGCAAAACCACTGCTGGTGTGGGCACCTGTCCTGCTGCGAGCAGGAAGCTGGAAACCTCCAGAAGATCCTCCCAACTGACATTCCTACAGTGGCAAGAGATGCGACCTGTGCGAGATCCAATGAGCTGCATCTGTAGGGGCAGGATGCTGTGAGGAAGAGGGGAGCCCAGAGGATGAGATGCCTTTCTACCAAAACTGCTTTTCCCTGGGAACAGTCTCATCTTTTGACACCCACAGCAGGGGGAAGTGCTCAGCCAGCACAGGAGCCCCTTCCCCTCCTGCCCAGGACAGAGGCTCCAAATCCCCCTCCCCAAAGGACAGAGAGATTCCCATGACCCAGCTGCCTCCCCCAGCCCAGGCCTTTCCCAGCCCGAGCTGCAGCAGGGAATATCTCTGGGCAGTGCAAATAAAAGCAGGACACTGCACCCATCACCGCATTTCTGACCTAAATCTGCGCCAGCATAGGCAGCCAGGCCATCCATCCAAAAAGCCTTGTAACATAATGTCTCCTTGTGTTGCCTTCTTCCATAAACAAGCAAGATTTATGCATTCCTGGGGCTATTAACAAAAGCCATTTGTCTTTATTTCTGCATGTAACTAATGGAGACACCGGCAGCATTGATGAGCCACGTGGGATTAATTAATAAAGCCGTTTTCAAGGGGGTATCTGTGGACTTGGTTTCTCTCATACTAAAGGAAACGTCAAAGCAGTTTTTTCAAAGCATAGGATGAAATTTCATTTAAGAGACCAATGGCCCATGTGAGTGCAATCATTACCCAGCCTAGCAAAAAATTATCAGTGTCCAAAAGGTTGATGACTTTCTCCAGTTTTCCTTAATTACTGCATTTTGCAGTTATGAAAGCAGCACAGTAAATCAAATCCAACAAGGCCACAAAAAGTAAAAATGGGAAAAAAAAAAAACCAAAAAAGCCAAAAAAAAAAAAAAAAGAAAAAAAAAAAAAAAAAAAAAAAAGCCAAAGGGTCCATATGGCTCCACTCTTGAATTGCTGATGGCCAGAATCAAGGTCATTCTTTTAGGTACCCTTTTCAAACCAGTCAGGATGAACCTGAAATTCAGGAATTTCCTCTTCCCCAGGAGAATCACACAAATCAGAACAAAGAAGAAAAGCTAAAAACCCTCATGGTTCCACAGTAAACCGAAGGTTGAGCATGGCTTAGTATCCTGTACTCTCATGTTTTACATAAATTCATCTTCCTATCGAGTGACCAGGTTGGGACAGGGAATAACCAAAGGACTGCCCGGAAATATTGGAGACAGTTTAAACTTTGTAAATATGAGCTTTCGCCAAGACGACACAAACAGATTTGAGTCATTAACTTAATTCATTTTATGAAAAAGTTGAATAAAGGTTAATAGGAAATTAGTCATCTTTCCTTAGGTTTTTCCTATCCATCCTACATAATTTAATTAAAAACGTGCTGTGGAGTTCCAGAGGATGATTAAAAATAACCTCTCATTTTCTATTAAACTCCTCAAGTTTGTACAGGAATTCCTATAGAATTTTATTAAATTTCTGTTTACCTCTGCTGCATTTAATTTCTATTCCGCACATCTCTTCCTCAAGTCCAAAGAGATTTCATGATGGCGGTTTCTCTCCCATGGCTGGCAGTCCAAATTTTATGTCAGTGCTGAATGCCACTGTAAAAACTCTTTTAAAAGCAACATTAGCAGCTTTGTTTTTTCTGAATGGAACACAGGAAGAGTTGAAAAGAACTTTTCTACCTATCACTGCTGTAACTTTGCAAAAGAAGACCCACGACAACTCAGACACTCTGCAGGCTTGCTGAAAGCCAAGAATGGTTTTTCCCAGTTTTCTGTTCCTGTGCAGCTACAGCACAGAGCTCTGCAGCACTGAATAAAACAGGGCTAGATTGCTTTAACACAGGTAGGATATATTCAACAAAAACAAAAACAAAAAAAAAAAAAAAGCCCAGAGCTTACAGGCATTCTAAACCTATTAAAAAGGGTAGAACAGCTCCGATTTCCTTACTCAAGCACATCCCTCTCGCTGTCAGTCTCCTTGAAAATTTGATCCAGCTAAACTCACTCAGCTGTTCTTGTGTTCAGTCCAGCCAGACTAAATCCAGACAAGCCAGAGGCCCAGAAAGGTTTGTACCAACTCCACAGACCTACTCCAATTTTTAAGGAGCAAACCTCACACCCAGCACCCGCCCTGCTGCGCATCCAATGCTGCAACAGTGAGCAACTGGCTTTGGGGCTGGCAGACCCAGCTCTGATATCAACAGCCTCGTGTGCAACTCTGGGCAAATACTGTAAGCTTGGCTTCGCCAAAACGGGCTTGCTAAAGATCATAACAAGGCTAAGGTGCTGAAATCCCTTATTGGAGCTTGGTTTGTTTTCGTGTTGCTGTTTCCATCCCATGCGAGCGAGCACATCCACACTTCCCCAGCTTAAAAATCACCTGTGAGCAGCCAGGCACAAATTTTCACGTGGGCTGGGAGGCAGACCTGGCACATGGCACATCCTCACCACCAAGGCTTCAAAAAGAGCCCCCCCAGCAGCAGTGCCAAAGTCTTTGCTGGCCTCCCCAGCACAAGATTGATGCCTGGGATGAATGTGCCTTTTTGAAACTAATTGCACAACAAGAAAAGATTCTTTAATATCATGCAGCCAATCCTAAGGGGAACAATTACTAGGAGATAAAAAGAACTGAGGGGGGAAAAAAAAAATAAAAAAAGACAGATTCACAGTTTTTACGTTTCATTAGGAAAGCCTGTGGATTTGACAGTCACCTTGAGCAGCGTTCCGGAGGGAAGGGAGGAGCCAGTAAACATCCAGAGGCTGTAACATTGCAGTTCTGCCCTCAGGTAACTGCGCTGCCATTACAGAGCCAATCTAACAAGAACTTGTTCTGCCTTGCAAGCCAGACAAACCTTCAATAATCAATTAAAACTGAGATAAGACTGCAGCTGATCCACGTACACGGAGCACTCCAGCCCGGGTCTCTCATCAGTTTTCCGAGATCAATATTCATCAGTGCACGTGGTCAGGCACATATCCATCACCCTAAAGGTTGGCACTGAACACCAGGCTCTGGGCACAGAGCAGGATCCATCCCTTATTTCTCGTTGCAAAGCCAAGCCAAGGCTTGAGCCGCTCTGCTCCCTGGGAATGGCGCAGAGGATTGAAGAGAAACCTTTTTGTTTGGAAGGAACACCAAATGATCTGAAAGGGACCTGCGTTCTGTAAGAGCCAGAATGAGAATCCTGGCTATAATCAGTATGCAAAGGACCTTACAGCAAGCGTCGAACTGCCATGGACCCAGTTCCCTCACGGTTTTATTGCCACCGAGCCTTGCCTAGCTTTCCATCCTAACACAAGATTTTCTCTTCTGAATAGAACGGAGTAATTCCTAATTTGAATTCCACTGCACAACAGAAACAGCCTGTAAAACCTTAAAAAGAAGCCAGTTCCCTCTAGCAGAATAGAAGATATATTAGGCTTCAGGACTGTATAGAGCAGAACATAAAATTAAAATAACAGACATCATAGAGTTTGATAGCATCTTCCAGTCTCAAAGATCTCAAAATACATTACTAAGTGCTACAGCCATTGCTCTGCTAGACAACTGCACAGCTCCAAAGTGAATCACATATTCAAGAGAGGAGTTGAAAAGTCTTTATGGAAATGGAAAGCACTTTGTCGATCCACAAAACGCTACCAGCTCTGGGAGGGAGCACAGCTGCACAACACAAAGGTCATAACATTCACCATAGGTGTGCCTGTTACTCCAGCCCAGTTTGGACAGCAAGAGTAAATTAGCATTTGCTCTCTCTCCAGCAGAGAAAGATCATCCCATAAATGCATTTTCATCAGCTTTATGTAATTCAGAATCTTCACTTTCTTTGCTCTCCCCAGTATTTAATGCCTAAAGAACAGATTCTGTTGTTAAAAATTGATATTGCTATAAAGAAATGCAATAATAATATCCTTCTTCAAGCCAGCTCCAACAGGCTCCTCACTAAATGGTTTAATCGAAAATGATAGTTTTGACTCAGTGTTTTCATTAGTGGCTACTTTTTCCTTTTTCAGGTTTTAGTTTTTACAGAAAAAAAAAAAATAAAAAAAGCAAGCACAATCTGTTCTAAAAAGTTTCTCAAGTTCCCAGTTCAGTGTTGTTGATTCAAAGCAGTCCAACAGACTTTCTTTTTAACTCTTATTTCTTTTTTTATTATGTGCCTTTTAAGAATAAGCTTGGTTTATCCTTTATCCTCTTTCTGCAGACACAGGAGAGTCAGATCTATCCTCAATATCCAACTTCCCCAATTCTAACAGATTTTTTTCTTTTTTTTCTTTTTTTTTTAATGCAAAACCTAGAATTCAATTTTTAGGTCTCTCAGATACCTTCCGATGCTGATAAACAGGAGCATAATCCAAGCAAAATAAGTGTCTCAAATCCTCACAGCTAAATTCCAATTTCTGTGCAAATTTTAAATGTTGCCCTCCAGTTCCAAGGAGTTACATGTTGCACAAGCAGATAGTAAAGGCACTGACCTGATTTGTTATGCCGAGTATATAAACTGCCACAAAAGGCTGCAGAGGAAACCTCAAAATTCCAGCACCTTCAGAATCAATGGAAAATACCACAAGGCTCTCCCAAGGCACCAAGCAGGTCTCTGAACTCGGATATTTTCATTACGAAAGCTTGTTTTCCAAGTCATTAATTTGTCAGCATTGCTACAGCATTTCGTAACTCCACAGGAGCAGCAAACTAAAGCATCTTGAAATCGAATGCCCAAAGTTTTCCCATCACAGAAACCTGCTGGGTTCCACCAAACGTCCAGAGCACAGTCGTGCCCTCAGTCCCCCACAGGAAATAATGGCCCTAAAAGCCAAAATCTGGGCAAGCTCTGCCTCCCCACTCAGCTCCGAGCAGCCTCGCAAAATCAGCATCAGGAGCAAAAAGTATCAGCCTGAAAAATTCTGGTTGAAGCTGGAGACACGGAGCATTTGAGCATCCATGAGGACATGGCAAAGATCCTCTGGTAGCAAAGCAAAAAAAAAAAAAAAAAATCAGCATCCTGCAGGACTGAGCTTGACTCCCAGGGCTAGGCAGGCTTTGAAGATCCAGCCTTTATGTGCTCATTCTCAGAAATTCAGTAGCTAAATTTTGCCATATTTGAATGCAGGGAAGGAAGGCTTCCCTGAGCAGAGCCTGGCTGGTTTATTATTGTCTCTGCTTCCCATAAATTTTTCCATCAGAAAATCCAAATTTTATATGCTTTTTTTTTTTTTTTTAAAGGAAGCTAACTCTTAAAGCTCCCAATATAGTCACTAATGCCTAACCAATCACAGAAGGCAATCTCTCTACCCAGTGCTCATTTGCACTGGAGAGACACAATTCTGCATTTTTCCTTGCCTCAAGCTCCTGCTCACCGGGAATAAGCTGGACAACACGAGAAATATTCAGCTGGCAGAGCAGACCATGTGCAAGCTGAGGAATCCAAATCAGACTGGAGGCACACCGTGGAAAATCCCACCTGTGGGAAAAGCACCGACTCCATTATTTACCGTGTCCTTGTGTCCATCACCACAAGGTGTAATAATAAATGACCCAGGGTGTATGAGCTCCAGAAAGCACCTCCTGCCAGGAGGGAATGGCTCCTGAGCAGCGGGAGGCTGGCTGTCACCACTGTGGTGCCATTTCCTACCTCAGCATAAAGAAATACCCACCTGGAATTACATACATACTGGAAATTACTTTTTCCTCTGTGCTGCCCTTTGCCGTTCACGTGCTGTAACCACTTCTTGTTGAGCGTGGCACCGCACTAGAAACACAACTGGAACCTTCAAAACCATCACTGCGACACCGAACTGGCCCCGTGTGGAACAAGGCTGACAGCACCACCTGAGACAGCTCTAAATTGGCCAGCTGACATGGTAATTGCCTCTGCTAGGAGAGGGGAACTATCTCCACGGGAAGAAAAATTGATTTGGGTCAGGATTTTAAACCTTTCAGCTTCATTTAGTCCCCATACCCACCAGGATAAATGCAGTTTATCAAGCCCCCATCCCTCCATCCAGGGCCTGGCTCCACACACTGATGCGAGGAAAGGCTCGTGCATTTTTTGCTGAAACAAAGTATTTAAAGCATGTGATGCAGCAATTGAGAGCATCTTTCAAAAGACTGACCCAAAGCAGGAAAATACTTGGGATTTCCAAGTCATCCATTCCTTACACACCCTGCGCAGCAAAGACTTGTGCCACCTCAGAGAGGTTTTTCCCTTGACAGAGGAAGAAAAATACAATTGCCAAGTTCCTCAAGAGCTGCTAATTGTCCACTGAAACAAAAGGGAAAATGTCATTTCCCATCCTACACAGCAACTGTTGCACCCTGAAGCAGAACACAGCCCTCAAAGGAAATTCCTGACTACAGGAACACCACCCTCATGACAACACGAGTCAGCAAATTACTTCTAGGGAGTTTACAGCCTCAAGAATACCAGAAGGAAAAAGAAAATAAAAA
>VWZN01014851.1:186639-210370 GCA_013396955.1 Regulus satrapa
AAAAAAAAAAAAAAAAAAAAAAAAGAAAGAAATACACCTAATTTCACCTGCATGCAGTGCATGTGCTGCGATACACGGCACATTTGTCATATTAGTGTGTGCATGTTATTATCCAGGGATGCTCCAGAAACTGCTACCAAGGTAACACGGATGGTGATAAACAGCAGCCAGGGGAAGCACGCCACCAGGAGGGCAATGCTTTTCCTCAGGTTATATTTTCACTCCCCCTCTCACAGACTCTTCGGTTATTAACATATCAAATATTGGATTTGTACCATTTGACACCTTTTGTGTTTTTTGAGAATTAAGATCAGAGTCCCTAATAGCTCTGCGAGAAGAAAAATTCTCATTAAGGACTGAAGATGAAGTGCTCTGAGATTTCTCACACGAGGGACTCTCCAGAGGAGACATATTTGTGTGAGTCAACAGCATATGTCACTCTTGGAAAATAACACATTTGAATGTGACCTTTCCTCTACTAGTTTTATTTAACGAACAAACAGAACAAATCTCCAGCCCTCTGTTTCAGAAGGGTGCACGGCCAGGCATGGGTTAAGTTGATTTCCAAACTTGACCACGACAGGCAGAGAACTTTCCAATTCTGGCACAGATCTGGTGAGAATGGCAGCACAGGGAAAACAAAAGGATTTATTTCCCTTTTTATGGTAAGATGACAATTCAGGAGCCCAGAAAATCCTTAAAAAGAAGTCTCTAGTGAATGGATGCAAACAGAAATGAGCCCAGGCACCTCTGCTGCTGTTTTGCCCATCACATTTATATACCTGGCCCAGATCAGCAAAGGAAAAATTGAGTTCTTTCAGGGGGCCAGATGGGCTCTCAGTCTCAGGTGTTGACAGTTTTCATTTCTTAACTGTTTTACAAATGAATGTGGATGTTTGGGGACGAATTTCCATTTTTATTCAGTGTAAGAGAATGGCCTTTCTGGATATAGTTGTCTCACAAAAGAAGCCACTGCTTGATCATGGCCTCAGCTCATCCAAAAAAAAAGGCTGAGGACTGTAAAGACTTGGCAGGGGAGCACTTGGGAAGAGCTGCTGCTTCCCCAGCCTCTCTTGCCTGTGTGCATTGAGTCAGATTCCCTGGCTTTCGTGGCAGCCCTTTTATTATTCTTATTATTACTACTACTACTATTGTACTATTCCCAAGACAGCACCAAGAGCTGACACAATAGGGGAGAGCCGAGCTGGGCTCTACTTTGCCCTGCTGAACACTAACATAATTACCCACGTCCCAAGTGCACTACGGTGCCTTTGTGACTGCAAGTGATTCATGAGTCCAAAGGACCTCAACTGGAATTTAAATTCCCAGGATAGGCCATTGGGTTTACAGACAAAAAAAAAGAAGAAAGAAAAAAAAAACAAAACTGTAAAAGTCTCAAAATGGGTACATTTGATCTAAATGTCTTGAAGAGAGAGATATTGAACTCCACGGCACTATATTTAGACTCACTTTTCAAAGGATAAATGCACTTCAAATCTCTTCATTAGTTCCATTCTTCAGCGGTGGTTTATTCTGCCAAACCTGCCGTGCTTCAGAGAGGAGTGTGGTGTTCCCTCTTCCACAGCAGAGCTTGAGGGTCCCTTCCCCACCTGAGAAACATCCCCGTGAAGACATGGCAGGGGAGGAGGGGATTCCTCTGCTCAGGGGCTGGAAATCCCTGTCCAGACCAACGCCAGGGCTGTGCCCAGCGCTGCCCTCTCCACCCAGCAGGAGCAGGGATCCTGCTCCCCTGTGCACAGACACTGAGGTCAAAGCAGGACAAATTTCCTCGGAGGCAGCCCACTCCCTGCAGCGCTTAAACAGAGAACCAAGCCGCCCTTTAGGATGACTAATTGTTAGACAAGATACATCCCACATGTGGCACGCTCCTCCACAGCATCCTCAGCCCAAATTCAATATGCAAGGGGAACAAAAGGCGCTGCTGTCTTTTGGCTACCTGGGAAAAGCCAAGGGGCACCAACCCAGGGATAGATCTTCAGTGCAGAGCTGAGCCCAGCTGCCTCTGGAGTCCTGTCCCCAGAGCACACCCCCAGAGCGCCCACCTGGAGCGCGGTGGCCCTGGGGACACGGTGTGCAGGGCCGGCACAGCAGCTCCAGCCTGGCCCCAAATGCAGCTCAGCTCCTCTCTGCTGCTCGCGCTGCACGGGCACAGAGCAGCGCCCGCCGCGCTGGGCACGGCCAGAGAGACCCTGCTGGGGCACGGCCAGACCCACGGTGGGCACCACAGCCCACAGAGACCCTGCTGGGGCACGGCCAGACCCACGGTGGGCACCACAGAGACCCTGCTGGGGCACGGCCAGACCCACGGTGGGCACCACAGCCCACAGAGACCCTGCTGGGGCACGGCCAGACCCACCGTGGACACCACAACCCCAAGGCCACGAGGAGAAGCTGCCTGCCAGCTTCAAGGTGCCCCACAAGAGCCTCTGCTAGGGAAGTTTTTCACAAATTTCAGCCCAGAAAGTTGGTCAGCTGCAAGAAGGGCATCTAATTCAAACAGGTCAGGTATTACCTGGAGGAGCAAACACGACAGACTCTCCAACAGCTGCAATAATGCATTTTACAGAGAGCTCTAAGTCAGCTCAGATTTAAAAAGCTGCATACTTCAAATGTCTCTGAAGAATAGTAAAATGAAAACTCGGTCACACTGCACTGTGACTACTGCAGAGCACTATTAAAGAGAAGCTAACATTTGTTTTCAATTACCCAGTGTATATCTGAAAGACTAAAGTTGTCTCCAAAGTATTAGCTAAGTGTGTGTGTGTTTACTGTGCACAGAAAATGAAAGTTATCTGATGTGATCATTTCCAAATACCAATATTTTACCAATATCATTGTATCAACATCTAACGAGTCTCCCCGAGCTTCACACCGTGTTAAAAGGCAAAATTAGAAAACAAAGGCAGCTGAACACTGCTCTTCAAGACATAGAATAAATGCAAATTTAAAAGCTAGGATCTTACTCCCATACCTCCATTTGTTCAGATCATGTTGCCATTATTTTTCAAAATCTCCTGGGGGAAAAAAAAAAAAAATGACAGAAAGCAGGAAAGTTTGTGGCAAATACAGAATGACATCCATAAATTTATGAACTAACTAGACTGACATTCAGTGCAATGCAAAGTGCTTTCCAGTCAATAGCCATGAGCATCAATTCCCCGCGAAGAGCAGTCCTGTGCCACCGCCTCCCACCAGCAACAGGCAGAGCCATTTTCTGCTTAACTTCACCACGGCCGCAATCTCCCCCAATCGATGGCATCGATGGGGCTGCGAGAGCAGGAGCCGGGAGGAGAGGGGGACACGGGCGTGTGACAGGGACACGGCGCTCCCGCTTCAGGGTTGCTTAGCAATAGTCCCTGCGTGCCCATCCCTGCGCTGCTCCTACGCCCAGAGCAGGGAAATTCCAAGGGCAAGGCAAAGACTGGCGACGAGGAGCAGCAGGAATAACAGCATGCAAAATAAAGAAGTGCTCTGCCTTTGTTATTTGGGATTTAAGGCAATTTAACTCCCGGTTCTCCGGAGCATCGCAGGAAGCAGCGGATGGGGTTGGGTGACCTCAGTGCAAAGCTTTCCATACCCAGAAGGAGACCCAAAGAGCAGCCTGGGAATCACAGGGCTTGGGCACAGCCCCCTCATTTGTGATCAGTAACAATTTTGCCTCTCTTCCTGCTGCTAAGTATCAGCAGAGAGGAAACTTCTCCCAGCTACCAGGAAGGTTTGCTCAGGATTCACTCAGGGTGGATTAACAACACCAGAGATTGACTTGAGTCCCTGACAGCTGTGACAAACAAAAAGCATCGTGTTTGAGGGCTGCACTGACAGACAGGGCTCTGGAGCAGCGCTCCGGGGTGTGAGCCGTGGCCCACATGGTGCTTGCAGATGGGGCAGCCTTGCTGCCCGAATCCTTATCCACAGAGATGCTGCTTTTACTTGGATAAAGGGAGCTGTGCGACCTGCAGCTCTCGCCTCACACAGGAGAGACGCTGAACGCCCGAGCAATAGCAAGTGAACAGATTGTTTCATGGGGTGGTTACTCCTCACGTGAAGTCCTTCAAGTAAAGGTTTCATTTGGATTTGTTAGACACATATTAGATGCCCAAATTCCTGCTGGCAATTGCTCAAAGTGACCTGAAATGTGAATGACAGAATCCTTCCACTTGTGTATTGCCTCCCAATAGCCCCAAATAAGGCTATGGGGGGAAAAAGAGCTTCTCAGTCCCCTTTTCAGCATCTGCTGCAAACAGGAGGTTTCTGCTGGGCAACGTGCCCACTTTGCTCAGTTATCAGCACCTTCTCTGCCCAGGACCCAGAGATCCCCAGTGGGGACCAGGGACAGAGCTCAGAGAGCCCCAGCAGGGACAGAGTGGATTCAGCATCTCTGTGGAACAGGCACGAGGGATGCCTCAGAGTCAATCACTGAAAATCCCCCTGCATCAAACCCTGTCAGAGCAGTTAGACCATAAACTAATAACTGTCAATCTCCATTTGTTTGCAATGCTGCAAAGGAGGCTTTCATCATTCTCTTAGCGATAGAAACGAGGCACTCTGGTTTTGCTTTAAATGAAAGTGTGTGATAATGTTAGCTGCTGGTAAACCTCAAAGATAGTATTGATACAGCATCAGAAACATTTGCAAAGATGGAAAAGAAACACATTGGGGTTGAAAGACCTTAAAATCTGCAACTCATATTCTGCAGACTTTGGTGCCTCTGCCTAAGCAAGCTGCAGGATCTGTGCCTGCATCTTGATCACTCCAACAAGGCCACGTGGTATAAAGAAAGTTCTAAAATTTTGAAAGTGTATTATTCCTTTTTTTAAGGATTTCTATTTTTTTAAATGTTGAGGAGGATATAGTACACCCAGAAACTACAGTGTCCAGCTTTTCACAAGAGACACAGCAAAATAAAACTCCTTCAAGCCCTTTCCTCAGCAGAAGGCAAAGCAGCATTGCTAATTTATTGCAGAGCATCGTGTTCTTCCAGGAACCAGGAGGGAAACACTGTCCCTGCATTTCATGCATCAAAACCTCCTGGGAAACAAACCAGGCTTGTGCCTATGGGGTCCCTTTCTGTGGCTGCTGGAGGTGCATGGGCAGAGGTGGTGCTGCTGTGTTTACAAAGTCTCTCACTCCAGACGCCAGGAGATGCCCCAGCCCTGTGGGCCCCAGGCTGAACTGCAGGGAGGGCAGTGACCAGCTCTGCTTTGCTGGGTGGCTGCACAGACCTTGCAAAGGAAACAGCAGCAGCAGCCAGGCTCGCGGTGCATTTTTATGTACCTTGATGAGCTGAGCAGAACTTGCCAGTTCCATCATGCAAAGCCATGAAGCGCTTCTAAAATCCCACCTGAGCGTGGGCACATGAACAATGGAGAAAGGAAGAGGAGGAAGAACACTAGAGGGGAAAACCAGTGCCCAGAGCAGGGGAAAGCTTCAGCCCCAGATTACTTAGCTGGTAAGAGAGGCCAGACAAGCAGCCAGCTCTATCAAGGTTTCATGCTATACAAGGTGTACATAACCCAAAATATCCGGCACCGCTCTCATTCTTGTCACACAGGGTAATCCAAGGGCAGGCACATAAAAAAAGCAGGATGACCAGCTCAGCCCAACCCCTCCTGCTCCTGCCACACGCTGCAGGATGACTCCCAGGCAGGGTTGTGTGCTGCTTTACAGGATTCAGGAGCTGAAGGCTCATCTCCTTGCCTGGCTCTGGCAGAGATCAAGGTTACTGCACATCTCTGCCAGTTCTCTCTACCTGCAGAACAGGGGTAACTGTGCTTAGCATCCTTTTCCTGCAGCTTGCAGAGTGCTTTTTAAAAGTAAACAGGTGTGGAGAACTGCTGGTAGAAAGTAGCATAATAAAAAGCCCTCTAGATAAAAATCTAAAGTACAGCAAACTTACTAAAACAGGATGCAGCCTTTTAGCTACAGCAACCCTGTAGCTTCTTTTCTCCCCTGAAGTTAAATTGAGGCAATTTTCACGAATACGTTAAATTGGCATGAACACTAAGAATGAAGAACAGTTTGTTTCTGCTTTGGAAATATTTCTCTCCTGGTCTCTTTAGTTTTCTTGCCCATATCCAGCATCGTCTTCACTTTCAATTGTGTTATAACACATCCTTTCTGTGATTCCTCATTGAAAAGAAAAAACCATCAGTAATAATTCAGCCTTCCTTTCAAGGTGACTTAAAGGACATTTCAGTTGCCCAGCATGATGTAGCAGAGGACTCCAGACTGGTCACCTGTTGGTCCTGTTTCTATAAAATTAAGTGCCTGTCTAATGGAAGTGTTGCCAAGAAGGACCTGGAGAGACTGTGTAAGCATGGTAGAAAGTGCACAAAGTAAAATGACATCATCCTAAGGGGAAAAAAAAAACCAAGGAGGATCTGGAACCACCTCCTTCCAAAGCAAAGCAGAATTCTGCTGTGCTGAAAATACCAACTGGCTGCTTTCCCAGGTAAAATGCCATTACTTGAAAGAAAGAGTCAATTACTGCCTCAAGGAACCTCCCTGTTGAGGCAAAAAAAAGCTATTTCAGACAACGTGTTGAACCCTCTCCATGATTAGAAAACAAGAAAAGAAAGCTGCTCGTGTGTCAAACCAACACACAGGAAATGCGGGGAGATGTGGGCACATTTTTCACCAGAGGGTGGCCAAGGGGAGACACATCCTCTGCTCTGGGCTGCTCCAGCTCCACTCACCAGCAAAGCAACAAGGGCCAGCCCAGCGCAGGCAGCATTTGGCAGACAGAGAGTACAAAACACCTGCAGGGGATCAGCAGGGACTGCCCTCCCCTTGCTGAGAACCTTGCCTGGAAAACGCCGTCCCCAGCAGGCAGTGGGGCCACTGGAAGCCGCGAGGGTCCCTCTGGGGGCTCCGGGAGGCTCTCAAGGAGGCAGCTGGGCTGTTGCCATGAACTAACCCACACCAGGTCTTCTCCAAGAGCTTGGTGAACCTACCCGTGCACCCAGTGACCCAAATCCCAGTCAGGGGTGCAGGGGAGGAGCACCCTTGCATCAATCCCAGCAGACAAAGCTGTGAGCTCATCAAGGGACCCTGGTGAGAATTTTATCTTCCACCAGGTAACAACACTCAGTTTTTGTTAAAGAGATGAGAAATGCCTATTTTATTTGAGAGGCAGAGAGGAAAAACCCTATGTATACACACATGTATCTGTGTACAGTGTGTGCCTGAGTGTACAGAATATACATATACAGAGTATATACAATATACATATACATGCACACACTTCACAGCTTTCAGAGAGGATGACAGCACGTTTTCATATAGTGCATCTGAAGAAAAGGTCTTGTATCAGTGCTACAGCAGAGAAAATTTCATCTTGAAAATAGAGAATGAAGGGAGAAAAAAATACAAGGGAGAGAGAGAATGTCTTCCTTCTTATCATGTCTGAGGAACTTAACTACAGTGGTGGGAAGATATAAAACCCCAGACAGAAGAATACTGTTCTGGAGACCACGATATGCATAAAAACTCCTGCAAACCCTTGTTAAATGTTCCTACCCCTCCTACCCTCCAGCCCATACCTCCAGGGTGCAATTTTCAGGAGACGGAAAGATTTAATGTGCTTTGGTTAAAATAATCCCCTGGATTCTCACTGCAGAGACTTTCATGACAGTGTGTTCCTCTGGTTTATTATATTAATAAGCAGAGTCATTCAGCACTCAACGTGCTGTGGCTCTCTGACTTGCACATGACTGTGTCCCCAAGCTGCAGCAATACAGAGGCCTCCCCCCAAGTCCTACTTGCAAAAGAAGGTTTGTCGTTTTGAGGCAAAATAACCACAGCTGCTTACAAGGATGCACATGCAGCAGGTTTGCAGTCTGCAGAGGCAGCAGCTGAATTCACCCTCAGCCACCTCCAGTCTCCTCCCTGCTCCCTGCCAGGCTCCTCGGTGATGTCCCCCACTCCCAAGCCCTCCATCCCACTCCCGTGTCCATCTCATCCCGTGCAGCCAAGGTGCACACTGGACATATTTTCCACTGATTAGAGCCAAATCAAAGTAAAAAATAAGGTTATTAAAATAGCAAAAATAGCTCTAACCATGAGCAAAGCTCTTCTTCCTCTTCCTGGCTTGGCAATATCCTCAAATCACACGGACTTCCCCTGTAGCCTCTGATCACTGCTCCCTGCCTTGATTTCCCAGCTGGGAGAGGCAAGCTAAGTTTCTGCACCCCAGGAAGCACCACTGGCTTGGCTCTGAAGATGCCCCGTGTGCAGCTCTGTTGTCACCTCCTTTTCCTGGGCTGTTTGGTTCAAGTAAGAGCAGAAAGGAGACCATACCACCGCTGCCAACACTGCTGCTGTTATCCACATGTACTCAATCTGTGAGGACCCCAGCTGATTTTCTGCTCCCTTTCCCATAAAGGTTTTCTATTTTTCCCCTAAGATGCAGCCTCAGGAATATGTTGTGTGGCAGAGGTTTTATACCATGTAAATGATGGATATTGTTTATGTACTGATTATGTCGAACCCAGCTGTTTACCCTTGCTAGGACTGCAATTATTTTAACAGTAAATGTAAAAATAAATTGGGGAGAGAAATAGTAGGAACTTTCTAGTTTGGTCTTTGAAACTAGAGCACTGTCAAGAGTGACCTGACCTCAGACAAGTCACATGCAGCCACTTATTTTAAATATCAACTGAGCTCATCCATGCATGGAAAACACAGTGCTCTGTAGGGTTCTGGGCACAAAATTGGTCCCAAAAGGTTCAGGACTCAGCCCAGTCACATCCTCCTCATTTATCACCGCCTCCTGAAGCTGTCACAGCACCCAGATCTTCTCAGCAGCCAACCAACCACATAACACTGACCCCAAACCTGCAGAACATGGTCAAACTGCCCACAACACAACCACATTCACCTCTCTTCTCTTCTTTCCAACAGGTTCTATCTCCTCCATACAAAAATGCCAGTATAGGTTAAATATTTCTGAATACCCATTTTGCAACTGGAGCAACCATTTCCCAGCCCTGCATGCAGTTCTGCTGCTTCTCCTCCTCTCCCTGGATCGCAGACAGATGCCAAGCCATGGAAGTTATTCTTTCATTTACAGCATCTGGTTCCTTGGCAGACTCCTCGGGTAATTATGTTCATAGCTTTAAAGCAGTCTCTAGCTCTGCTTCATGGGTTTGCTGCTTTTGGCTTGTAGCAGCCTCTTCTCATCTTCCCTGTCCATCACATGGGCTGAACGTTGCTCTTAAAATACAGGAATTGGACCACTTGCATCTCCCTCTAACCAGAGCTCAAAAAAACTATATCCCATGCTGTTCTTTAAACACAAGCACTTGTTTTACTGCATGGGGCTCCTCTGCCGCTGGAGAAACCACAAAGCCTTGTCCAGATCCCTCCCAGGACCACCTGGCTCACACCTCTCCAAAGCTGCAGAATGTGAGGCTGCAACCACAGCCATGATGGAAAACCCACCACGTCCCCTTTTCCTTGGCTTTTATCTTAAACCTTCCCTGCCTCTGTGCAGCTACGGAGCTCTCGCCACGAGGAGCAGAGGGACAGACACGCACTGACTGCCAGACAGACTGACACGAAGCTCTGTCCATTTAGCAGGGGTGAGTCGATGCTGCTTGTGCTGGGCAGGCCAGAGGAGCAGGGCTGCTCTCCTCCCTGGGCAGGGGGGGAGCTGGATGCTCTCTCCGTCCTCATGCCCAGCATCCGAAGGCCCCATCTGGAGCAAACAGACTGAAAATGGGACTGGGCTCCCTCCCTGCTTTAGCACAAACCCCCCGTGTTCCCTCTGTGCTGCAGAGGTGCCAGAGCCCCAGTGCAGGGCTCATGGAAAGAAATCATCCTGGGCACGGAGGGACCACGGACATAGTTATGCCTTTTTGAAGGAATAAACCCATAAAGAGAAAAGTACAACAGATTTAAGCATTTAAATGCATTTCCATAACTGTTTGTGATGATTCCCAGACAGCAGCCTTCATTAAGCTGGAGCTGAAGCTGAGAGCACCAATTAGCAGGATTTAAAAACAAAAAAAGGGAACTGCTGCAGTTTCCCCAAATAAAGAATACAGGCCCAGCCTAATCTTTTATGCCTGGCTTTGCTGGAAGCGATGGGAGGCTCCTGCTGCAGGAAGGTGAAGTGCACAGTCCTTGGCATGGGCAGCCAGCTCGGGCACTCAGCACCGTTTGGCTGCTGGGGGAGGAAGGTGGAGAATGTGGCAGCTCATCCTCACTGCCATGAAAGCAAGGAGAGAAAGAGAGGAGAAATCCTGGCAAAGCACTGGCGGACACCTCCGTCTGTTCATCAAGCCCCCGGCAGCTGGAGGAGGAACACACTGAGAAGTGCCCAGCAGGTCCCAGCAGTCACTCACACACACTTTAGGAGATGCTTGAGCTACTTTAAAATCACATGGCAAATTAAAGTTACACTTTTTTTTTCCCATTCATTCTGCATTCTTTAACTGCATTCTTTAAAGTCAAATTCTTTAACTTTACGCTGTGCAAAACAGTTCTAGCAGTGGACCCTGACAACAAGACCCCGCTTGATCCCCGCTGCTCAACTCCTACCATGGGAACTCCTTCCCAGAGTGGGAAGGTTTTCCTTCCCACAGACTCTTCCTGCAAAGCCCACACATCAGCTTTGTCCAGTTTAGCCTCAGACTGGCAGCAAAGACACTGAATAGGGACAACACCAACCAGCAGGAAAGATCAAATCATCTATTTAGAGGGTGTGTGTTATGGATTTTCATTTTTTCTGTAAGAGCCGTGAGCAATTATTTTTGAGCACAGAGATCTTAACCATTCATTTATCCTGAGAATAAAAGTGGGAGAAGAGGAAATGATTGCTTTTTCATTATTTGTCCCACTGCCAGTACTGAATCAAAGTCAGAGGACTGCCAAAAGATCTCTTTTGATCCAAATAACTATGGATGATAGTTGAAACATTAAATATTTCTACAGGAAGAAAACCCAAAACCCCAGCCCAATCTTTCCACCATGATTCTAAAGATAAATATATAAACAAAAACAAAAACAAACAAATTCTCTTCCTCTCTAAGTCTTTGTCATTCAAGCCAGGCACAAAAGCTTTTTAAAAGATGCTGCGGGGGGATCCAGAACTGGACCAGAAAAAGCCAAGCTTGAAGATTCCCATCATCAGCCCAACATTGTAACACCACTCACAGTGAGTTAGAGAGATCAAAAGAAATAACATATATATATATAAAAAGATTTTACATCAGGAACCAAATTACTTTTGCTGCTCCACAGAGCAATCATGCCTCAGGACCCACAGCTAAATGGCTGGAGCTCACATAACTGGAAGAGCAAAGAAAGCAGCAGAGAACTTTAATGGCTTATGAAATCCAATTGAAATTGATGGTTGGAAAAGTGAAACATTTAACACCCCACCAACTGAACATCAGTGCACGCATGTGCATGGACACACAGACAGTGCACCAAGCAAAAAAAGGTGGGAACTCATTTTGCACTCACCCACACATCCATGACCCCCACTGTGCCCTAGGGAAGGAGATTGCACCCTCGTGGAGGAACTTAAACAATAACTCAAGATTTTAACTCCTCCAGACCTTTTTCCACTGGGAGCCTTGGTATAAAACCCATCTTTTGTGAAAATGGCAATACATTATTATGACCTGCACCATTCACATCTCTGAAATATTAGAAGCTGCATTCTGCATTTCAACTTCAGCAGGAACTCAAAAACCCTCCCTGCTATTTGAGTTGACTTTGAATAAACTGTTTGCAGCTGATGTACTTTTCCAGCACAGATTTTTTTTCTGTTATGAAGCCTGTCTCTGATGAACAATAGAAAAATATTGTTGACAGGGGTGTACTTTTCCATCTACTCAAAAATATCATTTTGCAGAATATTTTCACAGCTCAGCAGAAGGTGGAAAGAAAGACAATATTATGACTGGATAAGAAAGAAAGAAGGCATTCATTATAATTAGCTTGTAGTAGTTTTCTTGTTGGTTTTGGCTTGCTTGAACAAGGTTCTTAACTAGTTAGGGCTCCAATCTGACTTGCAAAGCCTTCAGGCAAAACTCATGATAATCGAAGATTAACCTGGGTAAGAACAACCAGAATTTGGCCAAAACACTTTAGAACTGTGCTCATCTCCACAGAGCAAGCAGAGGCAGCAGTAATTGAACACGGTGGCTTTGAAGTGCTCCCGGGTGCGTGGTCAGTCGGGTGCTTCAGGATGCATCACCCCGCATTCGAGGCAAGAAAGGAACGGCCACATCCCGCCGAGGGTGACACTGTCCTGCATCGAGGGACTTCTGCCTTGCAGAAGGACTGAAACACCAGGAGCCACCTCACTGGAGCCTCCATCGAGGCCCTGGAGCAGGCAGGGACCTGCTCACCTGCGCTGCACCAATTGATTCATGGGGAGGCTTTGATGTGCAAATTAATCATTATAACTTTTAACTGAGCTAATCTAAGCGTCGTATGTTGCTAATTGCACAATACAGGGGGAAAAAAATTGCAAATGAATTTAAACGCTCAACCTAATCAGGATGGCAAGTTTTAATTACCAATTGTTGCGTAGCAGCAAAGCATCTGCTGCAATTCAGCAGCAAAGTCCTGCAGTGCCTCACGGGTGTGCTCAGGTCCAGTTCTGCTCCCCACAGCTCCGGCCACCCCCAAGGCCACAGGTTGGCTGGGGACAGCAGGGACATCCTTCCAGAGGCAGTGGGGACGTGCCACCCACACCTGGCACGAGAAAACCAACCCTGAGCATCTTCCTCCAGTAATGTCTTGCAGGAAGGGCTCCTTATGGACACCTTCAAACCCCCCTGTTTGCCACCTCTCCTCTAACCTGGATGACCATTTCCACACGCAGAGGCAGAAATCGGCGATCTTCCTCCAGCTCCTTGCTTCTCAACTCACATCAGCACAAGCCAAGAGGTATCTTTGGAGCCTGTTCCCTCTCTGCCCTCACAGTTACCGGGAAAGGAAGAATAAAATGAGATTACGATAAATAAATAAACACTCCCGAACTTTGTAGCGCCTGGAGCAAGTTTTTACAACCAAATTAAAATCCCTGAACATTGTGGCTTTTAATGGAGATGCTGATACAGCCAAGCAGCTGTAGCATGGCAAGGCACCTGCGCAGGGCATCACCTTGGGAATGTGCCACTGCGAGGTCAGGGATGATGACCCTGCAGAAAAACACCCACCTGCCAATAACTCTGCCGGTAGTTAACCAGAGAGGTTAATTTCACTAATTTCATGAGGACAGAAGACCTCCAAAATGCATGGCAAAAACATGGTTATCTAAAAAAGCAAACACAGTCTATTGTTTCTCATATTATTTTTAACTTGATACAGCCCCTGCTTGTCAAAAAGACGGGAGGAAAAAGCCCCACAGCCTCTGAGAACATTAATTTGCTTTAGGTTTTGCCAGTTACCCACAGTAAAGCAAAAACCTGCAGTATTTTTGGTTGGGTTTTTTTTTTTTTTTTTTTTTGAACACCAGGGGGCTGATTACTGTGAAATGATCTTAGGCTTCTCCCACTAAGTGGACAGATGGATTGCTACTTTCGCAACTTCTTTTTTGCAGCCTCGAATTCGGTTGCTGGCGGGAGGCTCCGTTCCAGCTCTCCCCAGCATCATTTCTCTCCTTGCACTTGTCATCTCACTCCCAGCCTGAGGCTGGGCTGTGGAAAAGGCTCTCTGCGAGCGCAGGGATGTGCTCACAGCCCCCTCCCAGCCAAAGCTGGACCCCACCGAGCCGGCCCCGCGCCTCTCTGGGGAGAGGGAATGGCACAGGCACAGCAGAGCCCCGCTCTGGGTTTTCATGCCAAGGAAGCTGCTGGTGCTGAAGCTATAGAGACAAATACCACCAGCGCTAGACAGACCTAAATGAGGTTTCTCTGGCATCCCAGCAAACAATCTGAAGTGTACAGGGCTCTGCAAGGTGAGAAACAAAAAGCGCTGCTAGGCAAAAGTCATCCCCTTAACTTTAAAAAAATAAAAAAAGACAAATTTTACAAAGTGCAAGCTGAAACGCTGCCAGGCTCCATCCCTGCTTAAGCACGGAGAGCCTGCTCAAAGCTGAATGCTCGGGAGCGATGTGGGTCCAGGCCAGCAGCCTTGGCATCCACAACCCACTGCTCCCAGCGGCAAAACACAGCTGGCCGGGAGGAGAACTCCAAGAAACTCCTCAGCGTGCAGGGGAGGGAACTGCGCATCCACACGGTGCTTTTTAGGATGGATGCCCCGAGGGGGCACTGCCCGACCCACCGGGCATCACCCACCGCAGCCCGGGCACTGCAGCCCCTTTAAGATGAAGGCAAGGGCCAGAAGGAGGAAACGCTCAGATTGATCCGAGGAAGTGAAAAACGTCGGGAAAAGCAAACTGCCAGCCCCAGGAATGACTAAGCACAGAGCCAGGCAACGCAGAGCTGGCTGAGGCAGCCACACAGCACACATTCCCCGATCCTTGCCAGTTCTGAAGGTATATGCTGGATGGAAAAAACATTTCTGGGGAGAAAAAAAAAGGAAAGCCAAACCTAAAAACAATGACGCAATTCTTTAGCAAGCCTGAGTGTGTTTATAAGCATCCCCATCCGTCTGTAACTCCAGCTGATGCACAGATAGCAAGATATGGGTCAATAATGGTTTATCTAAAGATGTGTGTCAGCCCATCTCTCCTCTGCTCTCTGACAAACCTTTTACAAGAGCCACTTACTTTAACCCTGAATTATCTGCCTCTGCTCATCTTCAGGGAGAATCAGCACGGCAGAGAAAGAAGGAGGCAATTCCCTGTGATCTGAAAGCTCACTTTCTAAATCAAATCAAATTTTCTAACGTAATTTGCCTCATCTAAATCACTGACCCGTGCATTTTCTCACCATCCTTTGACAAGAGCTGCACCAATTGAAGCAAAGCTAAAACACTTCAACCAGACCAATTCATAGAAGTCTTTAGAGGAATTCTTTCATCACTGTAATTAATTCTTTAAGTACCACAGTGGGACGCTCTGAATTCAAACCCAGTCCGAGGAGTAATGATTATACTAATGGGAGAAGCTGCACAGTAAATAAATGCAAGTGCCCTGCTGAAAGAGATGGTTTTCAATAGGAGACTGCCATTGAGGGAGATAACTGCATTTTGCAGATAATAACTCCGGTGATGAAGTCCCACAGACTGCAGTCTGATGCCACAATTCCCAGATCGTTCACACCTAAGGGATGAGCATTTTGACAGGTATTTTAGAGCTGGGGCTGCTCCAGCTCTCAGCCCTTTGAGAAGGTGTGGGGACAGAGGGCCTAGGGCAGTTTGGGAAACGATCTGAGAGTTTGCTGGTTGGTGCAGGAGCCAAAGCAGTGACTGCCCTTTGGCTTTCCCCGGTGGTTACACGCAACAAAGCCTTTTTACCCGCTGAATGTGTTGGGCTGCATATGCTCGGGCAAAGGGAGGGAGATGCTTTCACTCTGGATGAGCAGGATGCTCCAAGAAGACACAGCTGAAGCTGTGCCCAGGAGCTGCTCGTCCCCCCAGGGCTTACAGCAGACTCCAACAATCTCATTATGGCACTGTAAGTGAAGTAAGGTGCACAGCGTGGACATCTGGGGTTTAAAAGGGCATGTCTGAAGAGCAGATCCTCAGCGCAGTCCCTGCAAAGATGTCCTCAATCCTTGGGGCCTGTCCAGCTTCATCACACCAAGGAGGTGATGAGATGGGCACCACCATCTGGGCTCTCCTCTGCAGGGCTCTCTGATTTTAGCAATTCTGTCTCTTCATTCCTGCTTATGACTTCCCATTAAAAAAATGTACTGGGCTGGTGCAAACCCAACGCAGCAGAGGAGCTGAGCAGTGCCAGTTCTGGGGCACACAGAGCCCTCACAGAGCGCCTCAGCACCAGCTGGGATGGGGTTGGCAGGTGCCAAACAGCTCAGGCACCAAAACAAGCCAGGGCTGAACCATGGAGGAGGAGACAGCCGGCCACAAAGCTCGGCAACCTCCGTCCAAGGTGAGCCTCACTCCCTAAAGAGCGGCAAAAACCATCAGCTGCCATCCAAAATAATCCCAGCGCCCAGCTTCACCCAACACCTTTGCTCTCCCTGCCAGCAGGGCTTGGACTTGGATGGAGAGGACAGACAAAGGCACCCACTCCTTTCTCTAAAGCCCTTTGAGATCTACAGGTGAAAGAATAATAAGTTATTAATATTTGAAAAGAAAAATGACTCAACTGCAATGAGATTCATGCTATCTTCTGTTTATCTCTTGCTTGTTTTTCCTCTGTAATGCAGTTAAGACTTCTTTGCACTAATATTCATGCTAATAACTGTCAGTGGGCTACTACTAAGCAAAAGACCAAAAATGAGTAACTGTGCTGCATTTAAAAAAAAAAAAAATAAAAAAAAAAAGGAAGAAACCTTTGTATATTAATTCTCATAGCTGTCAGGGATGAGGATTTAATAATGTTAGTATCTAAGCTACTCCATTATTTCCAAACACCTTGGAGCAGAATGTCTTAGTGGGAGATGAATTAGACAGTGCGGCTGTTACTGCCTTCTGAGTGTTCTCAGAGCATAATCTATGGCTCATCGCCACGTGCTTTCAAGTCCTTGCCCTCTCTTCTCCAAATAACCTCCAGCTGTAAATGGATTTACATGCTGGGTATTTACATGCCAGGCCCAGCTCCTTTTTCTGAGCCTTCCCCACTCATTGTTTAACCATTTGTCACCATTAAATAGGTTTGCCTGGGCTTGGCTGTGGATGGGTGATAGGGATGGAAAGTTGGGAACTCGGGCCATCCAAGAACCGAGGGAATGAGGCAAAGAAGGAAAACTGTAGGCGGAATACAGGAGAGCTCTAACGGGCTGCGAAGCTCTCTGCCAAGGGAAGCAGCAGAAGTCCTGCATGGCTGAAAATCCATGCTCAGGAACAGGCTGTACCCAACCACCAGAGATGGGAAAGGCAGTTTATTTGCCAACTTTTCCAGCTCTAATTCCCATGATTTGGAGAGGCTGGCCTTTGAGCTTGCCCTGAGAGAGCTCTGCTGCTTCCAGAAAGCTCTCACCGTCCTCTCCGGGTGCCTGTGCCGTAACCTTTTAAAAGCCTGCTCCACTCTGTGCGTGTTGTGTCCTCTGTGCACTGGGTGAGAGGCAATCAGAAGACAATCAGAGCTGGTGTCATTAGTCCCTGCTGCCCCCAGCCCTCCGAGCGGCAGTGAAACCCCCAGGGACATTTTGGGCTGCTGTAACCCCGCTGTAACCCCACAGAGTCACGGACAGAGGCACTGTTGTCCTTCACGGGCTCGCACTGGCCGGGGACTTGCCTCACGCAGACATCCACACAGCTCCTTCCAAAGCTCATCTTGGACTTTCTCCTTTTCCAACCAAAAATCTGAGTACCGAGACCATTCAGCAGCTCCTGACTCTTTGCTGAGTTTCTAATTACTGCTCGTTACACAGAAACCTGCTCCATCTGCTCAAGAGCTCCCTTTTAGGGCACAGGGGCTCTGGGGGTTTGTTTGGTGTGAGTTTCATCCTTTTTTGAAGCTGCAGCATCCATTAGACAGCCCTCCTTCCCCATTGTGGTGAAAGCCTTGCTGCTAAGCAAAAGCTGTGGCTAATTGACAACAACTCCTAAACTGAGATATAAAGTAACTGCATCTGTCATTCATGCAAAGAGCAACAGCAGCTCAGCTGCTAAATAATGGAAAATGGTTCATTTTTCTGACTCAGGGAAGAGCCTTTATTAAAGAAATGAACGTCTCTGGTGCTACAGAGCCATGCCCTGATCATTCCTGCATCTTAAAAATCTAACATTGCTCATAAAATTCCTAAGTAACGTAAACCCTGTTCCTTTCACTACTCTCCCAATCAGAAAAACTGGATTTAAATCACCTGCTGGCAGGTTTATTACAGGGCCCACAAGCAGATAAGGTCCTGTGCACCAGCCCTCTGCACTTAACGGGAAATAAATCTCTGCTTTGCCATCTGTTTTTGAAATGTTTCCATACAAGCTAAACAACAAAAAAAACCCAGAAGATACGTGCACCTCTCATTTAACCTTCTAAAGGATTTTATTTCTGGGGTACTGAGGATGACATTTCTCCCCTCTCTAGCAGTTTCCCCCCTCAGGTGGATTCCCCCCAACTCCCTCAGTGTGTGTGTGGATAAATGGGCTCGGCACAGGGACAGCTGCTTGGCCAGAGGCACCATCTCCCACACATCCCGTGGGCTGCTGCCAGTGGAAACAGCATTTCTGGAGCCTCCTGAGCCCCCTGGCTTGGCCAGAACGAGGATTTTGATACCACCAAAAACATTTAGCCCCAGCTGGAACTGCATCGGCGGAGCTTTTCCCATCATTTCTTTCCACCCCCAATGCCAGGCTAGAGCTGCCCAACACGGGGGGTTTCACACCATCCCCTCCCCTCCCCAGACCTGTGCTCCTTGCACGGCCTTTAAGCAGATGGCAGCAGCACCCCCAGGCAGGAGGACGTGGCTGTGCAGCCACGGAGCGCCGAGCACCCTCTCCCCAAGATTTAGCAGCTTTGTGACTAAAAGTTCGTTTCCATCCCCACGGCAGGGGAGCGATGGGGCAGAGCAGCTCCTGAGGGCCAGCTGGTGCAGGCACGGTGAGATGAGCAGAGCCGGCTGACACGCAGTTTCCAATTAGTTTACTCAGCAGACGGCAGCCTCGTGGAAACCCCCCTGTCCCTGGCTATCCCTCACCCCTCAGGGCACCCCTTTGCTTGCTCTCTGACTGCCACCACCACCAAAAAAAAATCAGGAAAAAAAAAAGTTAAAATCAAATGCTACACTTCATTTTCTCTCCATGCCTGAAGTTGCAAGAGACAAGATAGGACATAATCGCCACTTTTAAAATCATCTCCTATGACAGGCAAATTGATCAAGTGGAGAGGCTGGGCTGCTTTTGAACTTGAACAAACTGATTTTCCATGAAAGATGGTGTTTACATTGCCTCTCCAATAGCCTGCTGAAATACGCATTCCTCCTGCCATTTCCTCACCAAAATTTGGGAGAAAAGACTGGGTTTGGGGGGAAAAAAAGAGAAAAGGAAAAAGGTGCACTCGAATCTGGAGCACATCATAAATTCATGAATCTTTCTGAATGCTGTCAGAAACAAACATTTATGTAAACAAAGAAAAGCTCAAAGTGTGGGTAGCATGGAAAAAACATTAATATTTACCTTGCACCTGAGACTAAAGCCGATTGTGTGAGGAGCTGCCCAAAGAGCAAAGTCCTTCCACAAGGAGCTCACACTCCAGCAGCCCTTGCCTTCCTTCCCCTCGCAGCGCTCTACGTCACGGAGGGCACTGGGAATACCCAGGGAGAGCCAGACTCGGAGCAATCCCCATCAATCCTCCCCCCATCCCCCCCCGTAAATTGTCTCCAGGGACCTCTTTGCTTGTAATTCCTGCCTGCCCATCCTCACGTGGGAACCGCTTCCTCTGAAATGCCAGCCGGGAAACTCCCGCCAGCACGAAATCGAAGCATCTTCCACGACATCTAGAGCACCACATGGTAACTCACACTCCACAGCCTCCGTGGCACTTAATGCGAGAGGATCTGACAGCCGGAGTTGGGGAAGCACCGCGTGCCAGCACATCAGTGAGCCACTGACAGGGCTGAGAGCTAAAGCTATGCCAACAAACCGAGTCACCGCTCGTCATTAACTAACATTAGTTATAGTCAGGCGAGGAGGGAACGGGGAATCCACTTCAGTGAATTAAATCTGTTGAGCTGGCAGCACTTGTTTCGGTGGGATGGCTTCTCTTTCACTGGGAGGTTCAGTAAAGCCAGAAGATCTTGGTTTCGCTTGCTCATTAAGGCCAGAAGACCTTGGTTTCGCTTGCTCATTAAGGCCAGAAGATCTTGGTTTCCCTTGCTCGTTAAGGCCAGAAGACCTTGGTTTCGCTTGCTCCACGCAGGACGTGGCGGGCTGCCACCTCCCCTTGGCTGCTCGGAGACAGGCCAGGTCTGCAGCCGCCTCCAGGAGCGCGGGGCTTGGTGAAGCCGAGGTTTGGCGACCCCTCCAGCACGGCCAAACCTGCGCTTCGTTTGGCCTCCGAGGCCAGCACAAGCTGCACGAGTTGCTGTAACCCAACATTGAGTAACAAAGCCCCTTCCTCCACCTTTCATCAAAGGGGGGTCACGGCCAGCACGGGCCTCCTGAGCAGCAGAACGCATTTCTGAGGAGCTGTGGAGAAGGGCAGGAGGACACCAACTCAGCGTGGGGTCAGCAGGGTGGAATCCCCATCCCACTGGCCAGCCTGAAGCCCCGTGTAACCCAAATAAATCCCTGGGCACCTCTGTGCTGCACCGACTCTTCTCTCCGGGCATTTGAAAGAAGGGAATCCTCGCCCAGTGCCTTCCGCTGCTGCCTGGCCTCAAAGAGCAACCAAATCCACCATGGCAAACCAGCACAGCAATTAAATAAATGGAGCCATCTCTGGCTCAGGAATTTATCCTTCGTCCAAAAAATCCTTCCCGAGACACAAACCCTGTCCTACTCTTGGCAGCCCTCTGCTCTGGCCTCCTGCAGCTGCTCATACCTTCCTCGCCTCACTAAGCTGCTTTAAACACAGAGATAATAGGGCTGGGAGTGACTAACATTCCCAGCAATAAAATACAGCAAATTAATTGCACTTAATTGATTTTTATATTTTAATGCAACTACTTTGGCATTCAAACTGCAAGAGACTCTATTGATCAGCCAGTCAGGTGTTAGTGAACAGAGTTCTCTGACCAAGCCCCACAAATTGAAGAAAATAATCCGAACCCGAAACCAGTGACACTTCCCCATTTCAAGTACACAAAGGAGGCTGCAGCACCAATGACAGGAGATTTTGAAGTGAAAAATGCTCTGCAGGGCAAGTCTCACAGTTGCCTCCTGCATTCCCAGAGAGCCCAATGCCGATCACAGCAGCAATCCATAAATCCAGAGTAGCTCCACTGACTTCAGAGCAGCTGGTCTAGATTTATGCTGATGGGAAGTAAAATCAGGGTATCTAAAATATTCTGCTCTAATGGATGCCGGAGCAAAAGGCACTATAATAATTTCAGATTTCCCCCCAGCCCACTATTCCCACGTCACATCCATTTGAAAAGTCATTGCATAAAAAGTTGAGATCTGCACTAATCTGGGGAAAATAACCCACATTTCAACAGTTTGTACGATCGCATTCTGCGAGTCTATTGCACAGCAGATAACGCAGGTCTTTCGTTTCTGTTGCAAAAGAGCCTCTGAATAAAAAGTGTGTCTCCGTATTAGGCAGAGTGACACAGGGACACATAATAAAATAAGCATAACGCCTCTCCACCCCCGCCCCCCTGGAGCCAGAGCCTAAAAAGCGATCGCGGGTCCTTCCTCGGGCATCCCCCGGGGGGGCTGGAGGAGCGCTCAGCGAGCCCCGCGCTCTCCCGCACCCGCGACACAAACCGCGCAGGTAAAACTCATCCAGCTCGCTCGCAGGATACCTATTCCCATCACCTCGGAGACAGCTCCGCCGCCGCCAGCGAGGAAGGCGGCCAAAACCCTGCCTGGATGCCAGCAACAAACGGGGGCCTGCTGCCAGCGAGAGACATCCTGGAGCTCAGCGAGCGGCCCTGGGCTGCCAAACGCGCTCGCACAACCCCTCTCTGCTCGCAGCCGTGCGCGCCAGCAGCCGCAGAGCCGGGGCAGCAGAGTGATCTCTTAATTGGACCTTCGCGAAGCTATTTAGGGGACCCGCCTGACAGGCGAGCAAATGCCACCCGCTTGGAGGAGGCTGGAGAAGCTCAGCCCGGCGCATCGCAGCCTGCCCAGAGCCGGGCCCGCCGCGGGGGAAGGGAGGCGAGTAAACGGAGAAAAATGGCAAGAGCCCAAGGCGGCCGTCTGCGTGAGCCGGGAGCTTTGCGGGGATGACTCATGCAGGTGTCTCTGCCGAGCTGCGGGGCCGTGAACCCCCGTAAATCCAGCGCGGAGCCAGCCCGGAGCGCGGCGAGCCGCGGAGGGAGGCGGTGCGGGCCCCGCCGCCGCTCGGCCCTCTCGGCAGAGCTTTCCCCCCGCAGCCGAAGCCCCCTCGGCACACACGGGCGGTGCTGGCACGGGGCAGGGGAGGATGCTGCGGCCGGGGAAGGCGTTTCGATTGCCGGCTCGGGCTGGTAACGCGCGCAGCGAGCGCGGAGGGCTCCGCGCAGCAGCGGAGAGGGATGGATGCGTCGCTAGGTTCGCGGCCACAAACTGTTCCAAAGTGGGTTTCCATATGTTTAAGCGCTCGGAGCGCTGGAAGAATTACACCCACAGCTCGATCTCACCATGGTAGCTACCCACACAGGAGGAGACGGGAAGGGAGGAATATCAGGGAAAAGATCAGCGTTAATATGTCAAAGCAATAAATAAAAAGGATTTTTTTTTTTTTTAATAAACCAGAAACCTGCTCCTTTTCTGCGCCTAACTCTGTCCTCGATAAAAGAGGAGCTGCACGGCGCACAGGGCATGGCAGAGAGCACAGAAAGGCACCGTTCCTGTGCTCGGTGCCCCAGTCCCCACAAGCTCTCCCCCCTTTCCCCGCTTGCAGCCCGGGCCCCGTGTCCTGCTCAAGAGGATTTCCAGGTGGCCCCGTGGCTGCCCACGGCCCAGCCAAGGGGGGAGATGGAGGGCAGAGGTTCCAGGGGCAGCGCTTTTCGGGCTGGGCAGAGCAAGGAGCCCCTGCGGTCCATCCGCTGTGTCCCCAAGGCTCCTTCCTAGCAAATTGTTCCTGCTCTTCCTCTAGGAACCCTTCCACAACGCCTGTGCCTTCCCCACGAGCGACAGCTCCCGCCCCTCTCACGGATCGCTCCTTTTTCACCGAAAATCTTCGCCTTCGGGCATATTCCTAAAACCCGCGTGAAGTTCCCCCGGCAGCCCGAGCTCCGCGCTACGGCCGAACGCCGGCACCGTCCCGAGAAGCAGTAAACGCGAGCAACTTCAGCGCTTCACCTTAATTAATTTGCTTTTAACAACGCCTGTTTATTAGGAACAGCATCTGCCGGGGAGCCCACGGGAGCACGCAGAGAACGTCCCCAGAGCGAAGTCCTGCTAAAGACTTTCCCAGGGGCAGCGCTCTGGCAGCTTGGGGTGAGCCCTTCCCCGGCAAACACCCGCACCTGGGACCCGAAACGCTGTTCCCAATGCGGCTGGGGGGGAAGGGGGAATAAAAAAATTTTAAAATAAAATAAAAATAAAGGAAATAACCGAGGAAGAGCATCTCATCTCCCTGCCCGGGCGCGCTGCCTCGCAGCCGGCCGTGATGAGGGAACCCCACCTGAGCCCAGTCGAGGGCCAGACCCCGCTCCCCGCCACCCCATCGAACCCCGTCCTTCTCGGAATTACGCGCAAGAAAGGTTTTGTTACCCAAGGGCTTTAACTCCCGCACGTCTTTCCCCCGTGCCCGCGGACAGGCAGCGAGAGCGAGGAGCACCAGGGAGGCACGGGCGCCGGGCTCGCCCCGTGGGAAAGCCCAAATCCCACCACCCTCGTCCATCCCCAGAGCTCCGGCAAGCCCAAACTTTTCCCTTTCCCCCCCAAACGGGCAGCCCTGGCCGGGAGCAGGGGGGACGCTCGGGGAGGCGGCGGGAGCGGAGCCGGCAGGGAGGGCTGCCCTAGGGGAGAACGGCCCTCCATAAAACCGGGGCAGGGAGCGCCAGGTACAAGGGATATGGGATAAACACAAACAGCTCTGAGCGAACGCAGAAACGAGCGGGAAAAA